>CM017441.1:2535215-2558505 GCA_007726485.1 Eragrostis curvula | reverse complement strand
AGTACAATCACTTAATAGCAAATATAAGCCTTGCGCATAGCACAAGTTTTGCAACATATAGAACGACAACCCAAAGTTCAGTGTTTCATGGGAGAAAGCCATTAAGCTAATACTTAACTATTAACAAAAAAAGGGTTACATCAGCACATGATTTCTACTCCCAGAACAATGGTCGGCAACAAACTTAGCAAACCTGCTGAGCTTTCTATCAAATGGAAGCTGCATGAATGCTCTAGCTTGACTTGGATGCCAACAAAGTAATCGAAGTAGTCATCAACATGTGAATCATCAAATCCGGGAAGGGTCTGCAAGGTTGCATCAAATCTGATGGCATGTCCGTAGCAGTGGTAGCGGACTCACGTATTGCATCAGCAAGCAATGGACTAACACCCTTAAAAGCAACAACAAGTCCGCCCTCCTCTTCATTGTGACTTGCTTCACCTCTTGGGTTTGGGCGCCGAAAAAGTTGCCCCATTCTCCTCAGGGGTAGGAGCAGCTGCAGCACTAACATCCACTTCCTCACATTCACCTTCATTCTCAGGAGTACCTAGAGCTTCACTTAATCCTTCGCAACTTTCCGGTTGCCAAACTATTGCTAAATATTGTCAACATGTCATTGTAGTGCTCAATTGGCTTGTTCAAATATTCAACATCAGCTTTGTGACCTTCAATGAAAAGAAATGGTAAAGAAAGGTGCATATTTCAGTGGCAAAAGGGGTGCAGATTTCAGTAACCAAAAATATAAAAAATGCAAATACCGATACCTTGATATATCCTGTGTAGTGCTCGTGATCAAGCATAATGGTGCAGGTGTCTTCATCCCAAAGAGCAGCACTTATCTTCATTACCCATAGATATTTGATATTTGCGCTTCCATGTCCTAATATGGTAAGCAATTTGATCTCCGGAGACCTCATCTTGAAGTGTTCATTGATAGCCCTAGCACAAGAGTGGTGATGCACTTCTTGAAGCCTGAAGAAGTTTTAATGCCATTAGCCACCAAACCGGTCAAGTGAGCCAACAGGTAGGAAGACATTGAAGCTGTCCAAACTAATTGCCCACTGCCTCAGCTTTCCCATTTGCTGATCACTTGCATCCATTTCCTACAAAAATAGGGGTACAACATACATATATTTGCAGCAAATTCAGTAACTATTATAGAGAAAACAACTCAGCAAGGTACAGTCCAAGTACATATAAGTGTCAATTACGAATGCAAATTACATATCGAGATCAATAACACAGTTCACACAATAAAATACATGAACCAGCAAACACTAATTTATTTTCCATAGTGATTTTGACGATCTGCCCACATTGATCAGCAATATCTTGTCTGAAATTAACCATAAAGGCATGTTCACTTGCTTGACCGCTTGAGGATGAAGCGTGCTAAAGAGGCGCCCAATTGTTATCTCAGGTATGATTAGCTCATCCAGCCCATCCTTATGACCAATTATGAATAATGCGCAAGCAACCCACATATCTACTTGAGTTGGATAAGGAAAGAATGGCTTCGCATCATCTAGCACTTTGAACCTCCTCTTGAGTGACCCAAATGCACGTTCACTTGCACACGGAGAGATGAGTGTCTAAGGTTGAACAACTCCTTCTCATTTTGAACAGGATTGTTCCCCCACTCATCAAGTGGTACCTCACACCACGAAAAGGGGGTAAAAATCCAGACTTGGCTCCATATCCAGCATCAGCTAATAAAATTTACCTAGCATGAGTGAAAAGTGACTATGTTACCTAAGTGTGGAATTAATATATGGTCAAATTATACTACAGAAATGATCATTACTTGTGTACACGAAGGCCATTTTCACGCTCTAAAGCATCTCGAAAAACAAGAGCATCATGAGCGGTTCCCTCCCATCCGGCCAAGACATATGTGAACTGAAGTTCAAAGTCACACATGCTAATACATTTTGAGTAGCATAGGACTTCCTACCACGAAAGAAGGCTCCATGTCCTAGGAACTATGCTCATATGTGCGTGCCGTCAATGGCGCCAATACAATCCTAGTGTTAGACATATTTGTATATTAGGTAGATGCCTAAAATCTGAAGGAATAAAAAAAAGATAGAGCAAGCCCACCTTGAAGTAAGGATCATCTGGTTGCCTGCAATCTTTGTTGGGGTTCAAGTGAAGGTGGCTTATGTATCAGATCCAGCTCACCAATGGCATGGAGGACCGATTAAAATAGCGACTAACCGTCTCACCTGATCTATCAAAATTAGTCCCAACTAACCTATTCCAAGGTGTGTCCAACAGTGTTCAAAAACATAGCCACTTGCTGCTCCACAAACATATGAATGGAATCTTGAAGCAAACCACGATCCTTAAAAACTTGACAAAAACGAAAAAATGCAGGTTTTGTAAGTCTAAGAATGTTCACGCAAGTTGTATCTTCCTCCATTTTTTGCTGTTCAAGTACTCAATTCTAATCCATCCCTCTCATCCATTGGTCCATAGCTAATTGGTTCCCTAACAACCCTTTTCCTCTTTCTAGAGTAATAATCATGGCCATCATTTGAAGTAAGATTTGTGCTGCACCAACATAATCAAAGCTTGGTCCTCTGGTCCATCTACAAGCACACATAACAGTTAAACAATCAACACTTCTTCTCATTTAACACTCACAATTTCAGTTTCCCAAATCTACAAAAACCCTAAGGATTTGCACTGCACAAATCAGATCCACTTATGATCAAAGCAGAAATATGAGGATAGAGAGGGAGCAAAAGCTTACCTTGGATGTGCAAGTCGCCGCCGATTGAAGGGTGCCGGGCAGGGGGGCGATGAGTTGTGCGCGGGGGCAGAGTTGAGGACGGCGCTCGGAGCTGAGGGTGGATGTTGGGGGCGCCGTTCAGGTGGAGGTCGTCGATCCGAGGCGAAGGTCAAGGTCCGGCCGGATCTACAGGGGCGCCACCGCCTCCATTGCTACGAGCGAACGAGAGAGAAGAGAGGAGGGCGTGTCTGGTGGTGAACGAATGCCGAAGGGTACGATGGGGGTGGGGTGCAGTAACGGGAGTAGCGGCCAGCGTCGCGGCCGCTCCATCTGGCCAAATCGCGCGGGCAGCGTCGTCCAGGATCTGGAGCGAATATCCTTGGGTGGCGGCCCGAAGCACCCGCGCCCATCAGCCAAACATCCGCAAAAACTGGGGCGCCACATCCCATCCAGCCCTCGCCCATCATCCAAACACACGCTAAACAGGGATGATGCACCTCTTTTTATCGCAAATCGGGCAATAGTTGGCTTGAACTTTCCCCAAGCAATTCGTTGGTATCCAGCATTTTTAAATCGCTCCATATGGAAGTCGTTCGTGCAAACAGGCCTAATACTCACTTGGAACCATTGACAAACATCGAAATTAGATTTTGGCATACAGTGACAACGATCAAGGCAGTGAACAGGGGCGAAGCTAGGGCTTGTCGTCGGTGTCAGCTGACACCTAAGGTAAAATACTGCTCAAATGCTGTCTTACATGGTTAATGACACCGGTAACAATGGTATTGACACGGCGAGTCCTGCAGGCTGGCCGATCCGTTTCAGATAAATCGTTATGAGCAGAGCTTTCTGTCCAATCCTGGTCTGTGTTCCTCTGACCACTTTGGGAACCTTCCTATGTGTATTAGGCTGCTGGAAGATCCAAAAGAGAAACACGAACATTTGAATAGGCCTCTAATGGTTATCCTGATTCTTGGCTCAGTCATTCTCATATGCACAGGACCTTTTGGTTTCATGAAGATAAGGACTTTCCTCACAAGGCAAAAGCAAAATGCACCATCTCCACAGTGGAAACTAACAACCTTCCATCCTGTTAATTTCAATGTTCAAGACATCCTTAGCTGTCTCACAAACAATAACCTTATTGGCTGTGGTGGCTCAAGAATGGTATACAAGATATGCCTTGATAACAGCAACTGCAAAGTTATAGCTGTCAAGAAAATAATTGATGGCCTAAGGATGGATGATATGCTGGAAAAGCAGTTTCAAGCTGAAATTGAGACTCTTGGATCTATCCGACATGCCAATATCGTGAAGCTACTAGGCTGCATATCAAGCTCTGAGTCAAAGCTCCTCATTTGTGAGTACATGGAACATGGAAGCCTATATGATTGGTTGCATCAGAAAGATCTGACTAGTACAACTGAACAGTTAAACTGGCCAATGCGGATGTCAATAGCAATCGATGCAGCAAGAGGAATGTGCTACATGCACCATGATTGATCTCCACCTATAGCACATCGAGATATCAAATCCAGCAATATCCTGTTGGATGTTGAATTCAAAGCAAAGATTTCAGACTTTGGGCTAGCCCGTGCAGTTGCTAAACTGGCGAACCAGAGTCAATCTCAGTGATGGTTGGATCATTTGGATATATGGCTCCAGGTAAGAACTTGGTATCCTCTTTAACTTATTTTAAGCTCAATGGTACAGTATGTGACAGTGATGTATCACACTATTTGCTAGAGTTTGGAAGCCTAAGAAAAATCAACGAAAAGTAGATGTCTACAGCTTTGGAGTGGTTCTCCTGGAGCTGACAACTGGGAGGCGTGCAACTGGTGAGGCTGGTGGGCATGAGAATTTGGCACAATGGGCTTGGCGACAGTTTCAAGAAGCAGGCTTCAGTTAACTGATGTAATTGACAAAAATATACAAGATGCATCCTACTTACGTGAAGTGCAACTAGTATTCAAGCTAGGACTAATTTGCACCGGAACAAAACCATCATCAAGGCCATCGATGAAGGAGGTCTTGCAGGTGCTACAACGCTGAATAGCATATGGCAGTCATAATCATCTGAACTGGACTGCACTAGAAGGTTGTTAGATCCTGGAGACCAAGATAAATACCTGCAAAATAAAAGGTCCTAAATATCTCAAAGATGTGACTTATCAACTACGGAGGCCACAATAGACATTACATGGGTTGTTATGTTGTTACCTTACCAGAATTTTATTGTATAATTTGTTGTATTCAATAGTTGTAAAACCAGCGGTTGATGTGTCCTTTGTTCAGTTGTAAGCCCAGGACATCAAAAATTCACTCTCTGATACAAAGCACCAGCATAATCTGGCAGGTCACGTAGACAGATTTACTGACTACTATAAAGCTCCAACTAGGGTGGAAAGCAGCAGCACAAGTGGTAACAGATTTTACCACACCTGGAGGAATTAATTTTAATTGATACCAAGACAGTATGACGTAAAACGATGCCATGTGAACAAGCTGTAAAAGCAGAGAAACTTTAAGCTGATGTTCGCGTCCAAGCAGCAAATAATCAGGTGGAATGGGCAATGGGTCTTCAGGAGTTCTCGATTTCTCACTGATTCGAGGTACTGCCGCATTGTTCCAATGTAATCAGTAACAACAACGGCTACCAATTATTCCCTATCGAACTCGATTTGGCAACCCCTCCTCCTAAGCGGCTACGCGCATGCTAAATTGGCTCCAAAAGCTAGTCCGCGGATTCTTATTAGCGATATAAGCACGCTCGTTAGTCACTGTACTTTCCCAGAACCAAATTTAGGCTTCAATTCACGAGAGATGCTATGAACGAGTTTAGCGTGTACCTTTGTGCCTCCTCGGGCAACGGAGGGGAGGGGTAGCGAGGTCTTCGGCGACGCCCAGGTGGGGAATACTGAGATCGCTTACGAGGAGCCCATCGCACCCGCTGTGGGCGGCGAGACTCTTCGGATGGATCTGCTGGCGCCGGCGCCGGCGGTAGCACGTCGCTGCGGAGCACCTCCTTCCTCCTCTTCTCCACTCTTTTTGGGCCTTTTAGGAAATATGGCCCATAGGCCTAACAATTACTCCCTCCGTTCTTAAATTGATGTTGCAGTTGACTTTTTAAGTTACGTTTGACCATTCGTCTTATTCAAAATATTTGTTCAAATTTGAAAACTTATAAGTTATGTTTAAATTTTTCTTAGTGATAAAACATTTTATATCAAAGTATATGATAATTATTATAATTTTTTTAATAAGACGAATGGTCAAACGTAACTCAAAAAGTCAACGACAACATCAATTAAAAAACGGAGGGAGTACGTTAATTAGCCCGGTATCTATATAGATAGCAGGTCCATCAAAAAATCTAAACCTCTAAAGAACCAGTTGCCCTGAAAATATTTTCTACCCTGCCATACTCGACCCACCTATAGATCAACCATTGATATAAACCATCCCACCGTTGATTTATGGTAATTGGTAGCCCACGTCCAAATGTGTGACGCTCAGCCAATTGTTTGCACTTTTGCAGTGCAAAAATCTTACATTTTGCAAACTTTTCTCACCTGAAAAGATTTCCACCCTCCCGCAGAACCTATGCGCGTTAATTTCTCAGCTAGGCGTCGCTCTGCCAATCCTTCCAAAGCAGGAGCGTTGCTTTCCAAAACAACGTTGCCCCCTTCCTATATTTCTTTCCAAAACCATCGTTCCAAAATTTAAATTTTTTATCGCTTCCATCTCTTCCGTCTCTTGATTGCCGGACGCGCTGCAGTAACCCCTTCCATCTCTGGGGGGTCGTGCCGTGGTTGATTGTGCACAAGGTTTGATCGCTTTCCTCTCTTGATCCTGGTGTTCCTTCTTCGCTTTTGCCTCATGTTTGCCGCAGGTCCTGTTTCATCGCAGGTCCGTCCGGCGGCGGCGGCGGCCGCGTGGAGGGCGTACGCGGTGTAGGGGAAGGAGAGCGACAGATTTGGCCTCCGATCTCCGTCGCCTCTGCTCCACTCATTTCCTCACCCGTGTATGGCCCTGGAGACAGGGATTAAACGAAGCCGATGTCACCAAGCAGATCCAGCAGATGGTGCAGTTCATCTACCAGGAGGCCGACGAGAGAAGGCCAGCGAGATCTCTGACTCTGCCCCTGAGGTCAGCTTCCGTTCCTCCCCTCCCCCCTGCTCCTTCCCTCGAGTGTAGATGCTTCCACAAGCTTTCCCGATCCATTGATTCAATCTGGTCATCTTTGATCGGTTGAGATCAGCAGCCTCGGCCACCAGATGTGACCGATTTGTTCTGGTATATGTTCTACTTTTTGTTTATTCATCGATTGGTGATGGTTGTTGATCACCGACGACCTTCTGTTGTTGAATTCCGAATGCATCAGGTGGATGGTGTGCAGAGTTATCACTTGGGCACTCCCATTGATTGATTTTCGAGGAGAAAAGGACTATCTGCTAGCAAAAACGAGATTTGTTTTTATAAAATATGACTTTTTGGAAGCCTGAAATTTTTTGTTATTAAATGGATCCTTTTTCTGTCGAAACTGATATGATATTTTGTCTACTGAAGCAGCCATGAACAACAAAGGACAGATGTAAGCTAGATTTCATCTAGGGTGCTTCCCCAACGTATCATGGAATAGGTTTTGTGCTGCTTGTGATTCGAGATGGAATATTGCTGGCGCTAGGCAATTTGGTGGTCCTAAGTCCTAATGATTCTTCTGCAGGTTTACATGGATGAAAATGCTGCACAAATTTAATTGGTGAACAGTTGATATGATTTATTTGTATAAATTTCATTGGTGATCAGTTTAAATTTACCGTTTTACTGAATATCTATGTTTTTTTACTGTCACAAATGTTAAACTGAATGATTTTGGTGCAGATTGAATTTATGGAGTTCTTGCTTGCCCCTGTTATGAAAATACAATCAGATTTTCTCCTACTTGTGTCACAAGAGAATCAGGTACCACTTGACTTCTCTTTTTCACATATGGTCTTAATGGTTAGAATTCATCTTATTATTTGCATATCCTGTATCTGCTAATATTTTAATATATTTTGAACTAATACCGTGCATAGTATCTGGATTACTACTTTGTGACAATGTGTTGATTCCTCGCTGGACCTTCCTACCATGCACTTCTTTCCATCTAGCACCAGCTCTCACATGCTTTCTTTATGCAGAAAAAATATAGCTTAATTATTACCATCACTGGTGCGAACACTGCATACTATGGTCCATATATCTGAAAAATAAATGAGTAACTTAAGCATACTATTGATGACTTGAGCATTGCATACTGTTAAATTATTATACAAGTGATAAGTTGAACAGTACATACTATTGAATTCATATTTCTTACTCAAAGCCAGGGTTGAACACAAGACCTGTGCCTGCCAAGATAGTCTATCATGCTTAGGTATCGTCTATTTCTCATGTTTATTTTGCCTCAGTTGTCAAAATGGTCCATTTTGGTCAGAAAAATTTAAATTATTTTGTACAAAACTTTCGAGGCATTAGAGTGTTAATACTTCAAACTGAAAGTAAAATTCCTAATTTGTGACTTTGTAGTGTTTTAATTTCTTACAAATTTTCAAGGCCTTGAAGAGCTTGCACAGTTGACATGTCTAACCGGTTATGATATTTATTCCATTTCTGTTGTTCCTTCATGCACTAGACTTGCAAATGGAACTCACTAGACTTGCAAATGGAACATCGAAACTTTTATTGAGAAAGAGAACTACTTTCTGGTGAGCTTAGGTTTGGCCATGGCCTTTACTATCACCTCAGTAGTATAATACTTCACGCTAGGTTATTTCACAGTTGTTTTAATATTGATTACATGTCTGGAACTATTTATATACAGGTTTTGTCGACAGATGGAATAAACATATGCTTTGGATCGAGCTGCCGAAGCTCTTCGAGATACCACCACCGATGCGACTTCTCTATCTCTATTCTTTCAGATCGAAGTGAGGTACTTTTGTTTTCTATCTGTCTTGCATTTTCCTTTTGGATACCTACTACTAACTGTAAAAGATTATTGGACAGTAGCCACAGGATTGAATAGAGATAAAGCCACCTAGGATCATATCCTTTATGTCCTGCACCTGAGCAATGCAGAACTATTTTGTCCCCTTTTTAAAATAGGCTGGTTGTTTAACGATTATATATTTTGTTTAATTATGGGACTGCTATTTCACTGTAATTGTTGGTTTTAATGAGTAAAGACTCATCAGGGCAGACGATTGTTTTCCTCCCTAGATATTCTATGCTTTGACATTATCAACAAGATATATATATATATATATATATATATATATATATATATATATATATATATATATATATATATATATATATATATATATATATATAGCATGCTGATTTATAAAATTTCCACGAACTGTAGTTAACATTGCAAATTGCAATATATATATTGGTATAAATCCAGAATAAATTTCAAATTAATCAGATGTAGCATGATTCATGTGGTGACGGAGTAAGGTGCAATTACTTTTATTTTTTGTGAAACAGTTCTAAATTAATTAATCTTTTTCTAAAATAATGAAGCAACAAGTAGTCAAATTACCCATAATTCTTATGGTCCTGTCAAGTGATGCAATTTTTTGAACACGTGCGTGGCGCACGTGCATTTTTACTAGTATCTTGAAGCGATCGAGTGTACCCAACCTCTCTCATCGGAGTAAAACTGACATGGTTTCAAACAAAATGATAAGTAGTATATAATGAAATCCATGGTATTGAGTGGCTATCGTCATGTTTTCTGGTACTCTCCGTTTTTTACTTAAGCATCCAGTAGTTCAAAAATTGGGGGTCCGCCATGTCTAATTCTTACGGAGCATGTTTACTTTAGTGTATTTATTTACCTCACATGTCTGAAAGGTTAAATTTATAGTTGTTCTTGATTATGTTTTTCTATTTAAATTGTTTTGTAAAACTAATTTATATTCTGAGATATTAAATGTTGGCACCGCAATATAAGGACGAAGCTTGACAAAACAATAGATCAAATTATGTGCATTTTCAGAACCCAAAAGTTGCATCAATAGGTTCATAACTCAATACAGCTTTTAGCAGAAGTAGCTTCATTTTGTAGCAATAATTGATGACAAGCTTTGGATTTGCTGGTCGGTAACCGAGTTAGCTGAAATGCCTGATGTCCCGTCTCCGCACATGCATCCACAACTGTTGCAGCCACAAAAACCAGTATATCATCAGACATCAGGTGCAGCCAGCCTAGCAGAGACCGTGCAGTGTTCTTTCTCCCTGTGACTGGCACCTCGCGTCGCTGAGCAGCAAGTTAGTTAGCCTCTTAATTGGAGAAATTAATACAACTCGTCACTATTTGTAATGCACCATTAAGAATAATAGAAATTGAAGTTGACCCTCTTTTTGTTTCGCGCGCGTGTTTGTTTTACTGATATACACTTGCAAAAGGGGTAGATGCATGGACTCCATAAGTCAAGATCAACTTAATTTCACATAGACCCTGAATACATGATCAGTAGTACTATACATAGGGCATGCATGCGTTCTTTTGGCCCCTCCTAGATTTCCTTATTGTGGTCCTTTCAAGCCAGGGTGGTCTCCAATTTCAGCTATGCTTTAGCCATGCAACTACCCTATATATAGTTTCCATTCATGGGCACAGCTTGACACAGGTAGATGAACCAACATGGCCGTTCATACTCGCCAGTCGCCAATGCATGGCTTGTGCCAGGACCACGGAGAGCTCCAGCTGGTAGAGACGTAGAGTGCACAGGCCACAGCAGCCCAGCATTGAAGAAATAGAGCACCAACGCAATGGCTAGGCTGTATATAGCTTAGTGACTTAATTAGTCCCTCGCAAATTAAAACTAAGTAGATACGTTAACTATAGATTATGTTATTGATCTACGAAAACCATGAAAATAGATATGGAAAGCAAGATGCGAAAATTATAAATCTCTAGTTAAGAAGTGCACATTAATTGTGTTTGCTAGCTTTTTCTGATAATCTGATCAGTATGTTCTAGATTTTAAGCTATATTGACGATCGATACGGTCTCTGAAGTGGCGCTTAATTGACAGAGCATCTTTTGCCGACTCTTTCTTTTTTCCACGCGCGTGGTACGCACTATTAGGGATTCATCCGGTTTCTGAGAAACCGTTTCCATACCGGCCAGCGGACAATTGAACCGTGGATGAACAGTAACGAGTTCGCGTGAACAGTAGCACGCAGTTCATTTCTCTCCTTACCGGTTTTCCTTACGCTTCATGCAAGTTCAAATCTACGCTTATAAGGATCTTACAGATAAACTAAAGTTAAACAGATCATATTGCTGATACGGACTGTTATAATACAGTGATCTGTTGGTTTGCATTTGCATCTCAGGGCACGTGTGCAACTTCGACCAAACGTAGCGAAGAAGATTCTCCTCTCTGCACCTGGCAGGATTAAGCTTTGCTTCAGTTCAGGCAATGCGAACATGCATGTGCATTAGATCTCTACGACGCACCTCTGCATGTGAAAATAAATCTTCTCCGGATTTATTTTTTGGTAATTAATCTTCTCCGGATTTTCTCCGAGTTCAATAAGACTCTACTCTAGTCACAAAAATAGTTGTGAATACTCACTCTATTTTTCCTTTCTATGTTAGGTTCACTCTTATGTCACCACTGACGTTAACTGTACTCCTTTATATAGCATGTTCCATAGTTAAGTGGAAAATGATAGTTTAGAAGGTATGGCCAGCAGGTTTGGGATATCAGGAACATGGATTAACAGTTTGACATGCCATGCATATACCTTCATATAGTAATAAATAATTTGGTGGACAAGATTGATAGGGAGTAGTGTTTATAATCCCACTCTAATTTGGAATAATCATGCAATGCTGCAAAGATTTGCAAGAGACTGACATTATTGACATATTGTTGTACCTATTTAAGCAGGTACTTGCAGTTTGCACGTTCCAAACTGTGCTCCACGACATGTGTCACAAATATGCTAATTGTTTGTCGCAAAAATATGGGTGCAACAATATTCTTCGACGACTAGGCATCATGAATTAGGTCCACACGTACGTACTCATGCTTTAAAAAGGATACAAACATACTTTTTTTTTCGTGATATAAACCTGCTGTACCTTGTAGTGATTTTGAAGTTTATTAACGGTCAGTAATATTTCTTTGGAAGCTGACCATGCCAGCTGGTGATTTGCCATTGCCTTTTTATATATCAGGCGACTGGCCAAGAGAAGCTAGCAGGAGCACACGCAATCTCTGGGGATATCAGAGCACACATTTGCGTGCCTGGATCGATGGACATTGGACACGTGTATGGACCCGCCCCTCAATAATCTGGCCGCCCTGAGAACGGGCCGGAGAGATCCGTACGTGCACCCAGCACCCATATGCGTGCACACGCGTGCACGTACAAATCGAAAGAAGCCGGCATGCCGCACGAAATACGAATTAATGCATGTACAAGGTCGTAAGGTGTTGCCAATAATCTCTCTCCCTGACTCTCTCATTGTTTCAGATGAAGATATTTACAGCAGTACTTGCAAAGCCTGCACGCAATGGATGCAGTGACTTTGTGGGCGCACCCACGCACGCGCTCCTGGCCGATATATCGTGCTGCAGAGAATAGAGATCGAGCCCATGCATGCGCTAGCTACCTCCTCCGGTGTCGACACGTTCACACGTGGGGCGTCGACGTCGACGTGCCTCCAGCCATGCATGGACCCACGCAACGACCACACGCCTACTCCGTGCGAAGCTGCGCGCGCAAATCATCGTCCAGAGACCACCAGTAAAAGCTGCGAGGAGCGTGCGTGCATAGAGTAACCCAATCATATATGTTTCTCTTTCGATCTCATCGGGGATAGATGATGTTGTCGCAGCACAGAGGCCGTGCTCTCCTCTGTCTGCCGCATATAATTGCTCCACACGATGGCCGACACTACTCTCGATCTGATGATTTACGTAACAGCTTTTGTTTTTTGTTTCGAGCAGAGATGCATGGTTGGTGGTGAAAGATCGAGAGAGTGTGGATGCACGAGACTCGAATGTTACAGTGTGCAGAGACATCAATAGATGAATAGAGCACGCACAACCTGGAACAGTCCCTGGATGTTTGGAGCTCGCACAGCACATGCCATGATCAACCGACACATATTGGATCAACACATGGATGGATGGGCCATGCATGCATATGTACTATGCAGTAGCTATATAGCCAAAACTCCCATGCAGCATAAGTGCTTCGTTGGCAAGATTGCCGCTAGAAGCACCCGCACACTTTCTGTAATTATTTGTGCAAGGTCTGCAGGGCAATGCAAGCAACCAAAGACACCTGGCGGGGAGGACGAAGATGACAGCCGTACTCGCAGAAAAGAAAAGGTGCTGCAAATCATCGCGGCAGATGTAGCCGGCGGCCGGCCATATGCATGGTCGATGCATATGGTTGTTCTCGATCGATCGCTCTCTCTGATCTGCTTCTTATCAGACATGCATGAGAGCTTATAGGTAGCGTACAATGCCTGGCTGTACCCATGAATGCGTGCAACAACAAGCACGGATGGATTATCACTGGCTACAAACTGCTGCCGAGATCTTTTCCACGTTCCGCCCGCCCTGTCTTTCCTGGCAAAAGCATATAGCAGATCTGTAGCCTTGCGAGATAGCATGTACTATCCTTTTTATGCTACAGTAATCACCTATCTGGCAGATAAGGACTGAGCCTTTGGTGTCCACAATGTTCTTTTATCAAAATGTCATTATTTGTTCTTTAACTAGCTAGGTTGGCATCCACAATGTTGAAGATTCTAAACCGCAATGAAATTATTTAGCACTTGACATCACAGGACAGAATAAGGATCGGTGCATGCATGTGATGAAACAAAACAAACTAAAATTGACCAGCCGCGGTTGGGAAGAGCTAGGACATTCTTATCAACTTCTGCTGATGGATTAATTAGCTTGGCGATGATTAGACCGGCACTTTTGTTATCTGCAGGTGCAGTGCAAGATCAAGGCCAGCCGGCAGGTCAGGTAGATGGATCAGAAGAGGTAGGAGGTGACTGGCTTCATCAACAAAGATCTCCCGTCCCTTTTGAGAGGCTTTGCCGGTGGGAGGGGAGGCCATCACGTGCATCCATCGCCTTCCCTTCCAAACGACAAGGGCCACACACGCATCAGGTCGATCACAGGACCCGGACCTCCTCTCCCTCCTGCTTTCCAGAAATGGACGTCTTAGCCTCCCCTTGCTCGACACATCTCCACAAAACAAACATCTCCGTGCGTGTCCACTTGGACATGTCTAAACACTGTAAATAGTTGCCGTTCGCATTAATTGGTCAGCAAAGTAGCTTAACACTTTAACGGTGAATACACGAAATACCTGTTGTACTCCCTCCTGTGTCAAAAAAACTTGTCGTTTTGAGGTTGTCCTAAGTCAAATTTTTTAAACTTTGACTTCAAATATTTTTTATGCATTAATAAGTTTAGAAATGTGAAAATGATATGAGTAGATTCATATTGAAATATAATTTCATAAAAGTACACTTTAGCTATATTTTATAGCAAAAAGTATTAGTCAAAGTTGTGTTTTGGAGACCGTGTCAATGTCCTAAACGACAAATTTTTTGACACAGGAGGGAGTATGCTCTCTAATTGTTGTCCACTTGTGTAAAGAGAATAGAAGAAAAACTATTGGCCATTAATTAAACAAAAATGTTAGTAAACAGTCAGACTCTAAGTGGATATGGCTGCAGTTTCCGATTATTATATAGCTCATCCGTAATTAATTAATTTGGGCACTTTTCAATCTGGCGCATCGACTGAACTACGTATCTCAACACTCCAAGATAGTTTGGGACCTATTCAGATATACATGACGACATGTATATGTATGAGAGAATATCGGGTGCCCAAAACATGCCTTTAGTATGAAAACCTCCAAATAATATCTACGCAAGCATGTGAAGTTTCAAGGTTAGACATTATTTTCTTTAATTAATTTGTAAGATATATCTGGCTCCTGTAATTATCATCATACATGTCTGGAAGCTAGCATCCAAAGATGGACACCGTTTGGTGGTTCCATCAACACGTGGGAGGCCCGGTTTGAGAAAGTGCAATCTCACTTGCTCATCATTTAGCTTGAATTATACACGATCCAGCTGCATCCGTCATGCTCTATTCGATCGCAAACTATATCATCTTATTGATCTGGTATGTGCATGTTAACGATAGTACTAAATAATTCAAGCACAATAGGGCTTTCTCTGAAATCCGGAAACAATCCTCAAAGGAAGCACCTAAATTTCTAGTAGGCATGAGCTTAGACACACTAATAAGTCAAGCATGCATCATGATGATCAACTGTTAATTGGCCAGACACTACATTTAACCACTTGTTGGCCCACGTTCTTAGTTTTACTCAGTCAACTGGTAAGGTTTGAGGTTGAATTAAAGTTTACAGTGAAAGAAAGGAAGAAAACTATGTGAGGCCGGTGTGGTTGGAGAAAAGGTGGCGGTGAGGATTGAAAGTGTTGACCAAAATAGAGTAGCGTCATTCTTCGTTTTATTCAGTGAAGCGGTAAAGGGCTTTGTAAAAGAAAGGAAGAAAACGAAAAGGTGTGACGCTGGTGTGATTGGAGAAAGGTGGCGGTGAGGATTGGTAGTGTTGCCATCAAGCCTGGGGAAGGAGGGCACGGCGATGTAAACTTTGCATGGATAAGAATTCCAGATCGAGCGTGCATGTGTGGTGGGTTCAGAGATCAGCTCAGATTTCAGAGCCCCAGACTCTGAATGCTGGTCCCTGTGAACACACAGTGTCTATTTTGTTTTTTGCATCGTCTTCTTCCTCAGCTCCATGGCTCGTGGGGTGGAGCACACACATGCAGCAGGCGCAGGACAGTGCACAGCCTGCATCTGTGGCTCCGTGCAGCCTGCTGCAATCAGCCGGAAGCCGAAAGGTAAAAAATCAGAGAAGAATCTGCATGACCTTTTTCACACGAACTGCTCCCGTGCTCCCCCATGAAATGGTGGCGCATCTGCGGCGCTTTTCTCCTCTGTTTCTGTTGTCTTCTTTTCTATTGCCCTCCCATGGCCCAACCTGCTTCCCACCCGGGGGGCACGCCTGGTGTGAAAGGAGCCAACCGAATAGTGCTCATATGTGACAATTTACAAATATATAATAATGATGTTACAGCAAGTAAGATGTGAATTTGCCAAGCATGGTGCTGTCATTTTCTTGGGCTAATCCTTATCTCGGCAAAGTAGACAAAGTTTTTAGTATATGATAATTTGCCAAGCAACAGATTATGTGAAAATGATGCCATTGTGGGGGAAATGCTACTCATTTATATTGGCCAAAATACAAGACTTGTCCATTGAGCTACAAATTGAAGGTGCGCTCAAAACAAGACATTTAATTTGACCATTACCAGTTGTTACTACTAGCAGTACTAGTTCCAATTAATCAGAGCAAGAATGAGAATTACAGTGCATTCGAGTTATTGCATCGATCAATCTCGAAGCAAGCATCCTAGTAGACTGTCTCTTGCTCGGCGACCTGATCACCGTTGGGTGGGATCAACGACCTCTTCTCCACGTCGTCCTGCTGCTCCCCTTTCTCCGGCCTGGCTCCCTGAGCCGCAGACGCGTGGGCCCCATCCATCTCCACCTCGGCTGCCGACGACGACAATGACGACGTGAGCTCCTGCGCGCGGCGCGCCTGCGCCTCCCAGTCCGTGGATCCGACGACGCAGAGCATGAGGCCCGCGCAGCACACCTGCGCGGCGAGGAGGCCCACCCAGAGGCCGACGAAGCCCACGCCGAGGCCGAACGCCAGGAGCACGGCGACGGGCATGCCCACGAGGTAGAAGGCGCCGAGGTTGACGTGGGCCGCGCGCACCGGCCGCGCGCTGCCCCGGAGCACGCCGCAGCCGACGGTCTGCGGGCAGTTGCCGAGCTCGCAGAGCCCCACGATGGGCAGCGCCGCGGCGACGAGCCGCAGGATGTCAGCGTCGGCGGTGAACATGCGGCCCCACGCGTGGCGCACGCCCGCCGCGAACGACATGGCCGCGAGGCCCATGCAGGCGGCGCCGGCGACGGCCACGTGGGCCGAGGCGCGCGCGCGTGCGGGACGGTTCGCGCCGAGCTCGTTGCCCACCCGCGTGGAGACGCCGAGGCCCAGCGAGGAGGGGAAGACGTAGACCAGCGCCGTGGTCTGCATGAGCACGCCCATGGACGCCACCGTCGGCTTGGGGTCCGGGAGGAGGCCGCAGAGGAGGATCATGACCTCGTACCACCACCACTCGAGGCACACGGACACGCAGCTGGGCGCGGCGAGGCGCGCGAGCGGGCCCCAGCCCGCGAGCCACTCCGCCGTGGGCTTGGGCCCCGCCGCGCGCAACGCTGGGTCGCGCCGGACGACGACGTAGGCCAGCAGGACGGCGAGGAGGACGAGGTTGGACGCCGAGGCCGCGGCCGCCACCCCGCGCGCGCCGAGGCCCAGGCGGCCCACCAGGACGTAGTTGGCCGGCACGTGGAACAGCACGGCGGCGGCGGCCGCGGCGGCGAGCGGGCGCGTGACGCCCTGCGAGCGGAGGTAGACGCGGAGCGGGTGGACGAGGGAGAAGGTGAAGAGGTCGGGGAGGGAGAAGAGGAGGTACTCCTGCGCCAGCGCCGTGATCTCCCTGTCCTGGCCCAGGAACACCAGGATCTTGGACATGTTGAGCCACAGCGCGGACAGCGGCAGCGAGCAGCAGAGCAGGAAGAGGACGGCGCGGTACAGGGTGAGGCCCAGAAGCCGCGGCTGGTTGGCGCCGAACGCCTGCGAGCACAGCGGGTCCATGCCCAGCGACAGACCCGACAGCACCGAGTAGCCGGTGATGTTGCCGAACGCGATGGCCAGGGACCCCGCCGCCAGCGGGAGGTCGCCGATGGAGCCCAGGAACACCATCGACAGCGCCGCCCGCGAGTAGAACAGCAGCGCCGTCACCGCGATCGGGAACGACAGCCGGCACAGCGCCACCGCCTCCCGGAAGGTCTCCCCTGCCGCCGGCAGGAGCACCGGCGCCGCGTCGGACTTGATCACCTGGCGGTCGCAATGGCCGTCCACGTGATGGGGTAGTGCCACGTACACGTGCTGCCCCACCTTGCCACCGGCCGCTGCCACCGCCGGAGCCGGCGGCACAGGGGTGGTCGTGCACATTGCTGGATCAGGTGGTACTAGTAGCAGATTGAGAGGAGTGGTAGCAGAGAAGCAGAGCAAAGCTGAAAGCTCTCAGGGGTGTACTTCGTACTTGGCTTAGTTGGCTGTGGCCTCTGTGGTGGACACCGGTGCATGAGGTTATATAAGGATGATGCCAACTTATTTTTTCATCAATAAAGACCTCAGTGCATTGACTTTTTTTTTTGGGACAAAAGTGTTTTTACCATAGTTTTAGACTCTAATTCTGGCAGTCATTGATTCTTAGATTTTGCAAGATCGTCACAGATTTTCTTCAGATTTTGCAAGATCACCATAGATTTTTTTTTTTTTTGAAAATCCGTGGTGAAATCGCAAAATATTTTGCACCATAATTGTTGTTTTAAAAAACTATGATGAAATCGTAAAATCTGAAAATAATAATAATTGATTGTGCTTCAGAAGTGTGGTTGATTTGCAATTGGTTTTTTTTTCTCTTTAAACGTTGCACGAACTGGCTTCTGCCTTTAAATAGTCTAGAGGTAGAAAAACCGAGTTCGAAAGAAAAAAAAAAGAGACATAAATAGAAAAAAAAATGATTTTCCTCTCAGAAACCTCCGTCTCGACCAACGCTTGCTACATCTGCTGTTGATTCGCACATAGGTTCTTTTTTTTTTGCGATGAAAAATAAGCTCGCACATAGGTTCTCGTCTTTAGGCATTAGGACGAGCACCTAAAGACCCAACTCTAACTCTCTTTTTTTTTTTAGATTTGAAAGCAGGGGAGTTTGCTGACTGATTCTTCAGCATTTTCAACAGCATCTTGTCCAAAACGAGCAAGCCAATGTTATTCATTTCTTTGAACACTTTTCATGACTGTAAGAAAAAGATTGATTCCATCCTTCCAGCCCAGCATAAAAAATCTATCTATCGACATTTTTCTTTCTTCCTTCCTTGTTTCTGTTCTGTTACAAAGCCAGAGTGTAGATGATGGTAGAATAAGAGCAAGGCACGCAGGACAAAGTTCAGATTATATGGCAAAGAGGCAAGAAGAAAAAAGGTAATACCAAAAGGAAACAACACTAACTACCACAACATCGTTTCTGACAGGTCGGCAATTTGGATAATCATCAACACAATGTGATTTCTTTTCACGAATATTTTTTTTTTAAAAAAAAGCCTGAGATTGTGTTGGAATGAGAGCAAGACACACAGAACTAAGTTCAGATTACTATATTTACCAAAGAGGCAAAGGAAAAAAAAAGATGATAACAAAAGAAAACTACAATGACTACCACAACATCGTTTCTGACTGGTCAACCATGTGGACAATTATCAGCACAATATGGTCACTGCACGTTTTTTTTTAAAGAGAATTACATGCAAACAAGTTGTGACATACTACTAATATTCTAGGTTTCCTTATTGAACAAAAGAAAAACCTCATAGGACCCGGTTTAATGGACAAATTCTTCTCGGAACGCGGCGCGCAAAACACCATAGCTACTGAGATAGGATCGCCACTGAAAAGCAGTATGTGCTAGGTTCAAATTTGTTTGAACCCGATTGAGTTTGATTTCTGTTCATTTGAATACAAGAAGTTCCGGGTGTGGTATAGAAAATATTGATCAAAGGATTTACCACATGCATGGAGCCATAGTACTACTTAGTCGAACCCGTATCGCCGGAGTACATGAAACAAGTGGGTGAGAGAGTGAGATTCGAACGGACTGCATGAATCATACCGATGTCACTATGATTGTACTCCAACAAATCGAGTGAGGACAACAAAGTATAGATAGAGGGAGAATGAAGATTCACCACCGTGGAAACCGGATCTGGTGAAAACGGCTCGATGCATGCCTGTCAAGGCTTGGTTCCAGATTTTGGGAAACGCCAAGCCAACTTATATTTAAAACAGGCATGACAGCCAAGTGGTCGAGAATCCATGAGACGTTGATCACACCACATTATCACGGCTGGAGTGCTAGTAATAGGTGGTATTGCTTGTGTACCAATGCTAGAAACCTTTTGGCTACCTTCTCTTTGCATCACAAAATATCGGCAATCAGAAACGGTGCATAAGAACCAGGTTTTGGATTGGTGTTCTTCCTAATGATTCGATACGGTCGGCTCCAGCCCAGCTGATAGACCAGCTAGTTGCAAAGAACCACCGAGAAGGAACTGATTTCAGTTCTATTTTTTCTTTACTTCCATGATCCAAAACTTAAGACATAGGGTTGTTTGGTTGGATTGATCGACCTGACATATAAGTTAACGAAACAGATATAATGTGTGCAGATGAGGCTAAGGATAGCTATACAAATTATAGCACGATGCTCAAATCCAGTGGTGGATCTAGGATTTTTTCTCTGGGTGTGCATTCAAAACTTTTAGACTGTAAATTCGGTAAAAAAGGTATGAAATTTTACTAAAGTATAGTGCTAATTCGGTCATTTGTTTCGACGGCCGCATACAACTGGTTTCATAGCATACACATAATGGCAGCAGATCATCGTGACATCATCTCCTATTCTCGACTTGGGTTCAAGTCCTAAGGTTGGAACTTGGCACGGATGCGGGCGCTCATACGGCTAATTATTCTTTTAGTGGGAGGCGACATCGCGTTGACACGAGATGCCTACGGTGGCTTCATGAATATGAAGACGAGTCGGTCCAGTCTTTCCGAGGCACTCATAGAGGTAGTGTGTGCGTCTGCTACGTGTACATGTGTGTATATGAGCATGTGCATTGTTACAAAAAAAAAGATATTTATAGCATGCATTTTTTCTATTAGTGTTTTTATACCTTTAATAGCGTCTTTAAAAGGGAGCCAAGAGTCAGTTCACGTAAAATTTTATCCTATGTGAAGGAGAGAAGAAGAGAAGAGAGAGAGAGAGAGAGAGAGAGAGAGAGGAGGTACGTAGTTCTTCTCCTCAATAGACAGTCTTTACATTTACTGAGCTTCTGATATGGGGGACAAGTATAATTAATTTAGAGACAAAGTGAGCTCTTATGTTAACTCGATCTTAAATGAGGTGGAGATTCAACAAAAACTCCACCTTTATTTTTTTTCGAGCAATAACAAAAACTCCACCTTTAGAGACGCTATAAAGGTAAATTGTTTGATTAAAAAAGAAAGGCAGACTTGGGAATAATAATTTTTTACAATGTAACTCCGTCTCCCACAGGCTATGTTCTAGTACAAATTTACAAATGCTTGTTAGAGAAGCAGACACATAATAAGCGAACCGTTTGGCTGAAGAAATACTTATGTTTTGTTGAGAAGTTGTGCCAACAGGTTTGTAGAGACTTGGCCAATCAAAAGGTGTGTCGAACATATTCCCTCGCAGGAAAAGAAAGCTACGAGTTGCATGCGTCATCCCAGGCACCCTTGTTGCCTGCGCCGCACCATATGACCGCCAGTCGCCACTTCCATCCAGCCTGCCTGCTGCTTCGAGCCCTAAGAGCAGTGTGGTGAACTCGAATCCCGTGAAACCTCGGTATCCATAGTTTTGCTCACTGTCGTCCGAGGAGGAGCCAACATATGCTTACGAAAGCAGTGATAAAAGAAAAACGCCTGCATGTGGACAAGGAAGGTTCATGTACTGTACAAAACATCATGTAAAAAAGGTACGTCTGTAATAATGTGTTTCATTGGGGGAGAATTTAGTATCTTTCATCTCTAGCGAAGAGGACATGCATATGTTGAATTTTGTATACGTGAACAACACGTAGGCCAGGCATGCACGGTCACTTGGGCAGTCAACAACAAACTTAACCCCAGCACTAACAAAAAGCAGTGTGGGGGTCAAGGTTTGAAAAATCGTCGAAAACCGGACTTACCGACCGGTAAGTCCGGTTTACCGATTTTTGAATTTGAAAATTTGAAATTGTTTTGAAAATTTGAAAATTTTGAAACAAAAAATATGTAAATAAACTAGACGTCATTTGTGGAAACCACACACGAAAACGAGTTCGTTTGATAGGTGAAATAATTCCCGAAAGATTGCTGGGCGAAAATGAATAAGAAAAAAAGAAAACGACCTTTATCCATTGTGAGCGGCTCAATCATCTAGCCCCCTCCACAAACGACGGCTCCCCTCGGTCCCCCCACGCCCTCGCTCGCCCAATCCGCTGTTCGCTGACGAAATCCACTCGCCGGAGCCGCCGTCCGCCGCCACAGTCTTCGAATCGCAGCGCTACCGACGTCGGGGAACCGATTCCCGGTCGAGATGGAGCGGTAATCGACCGATTCGTCGATTTGTTGGGCCCCCCGCGTCGATTTGAATGGACCGCGCCATTTTTTGTTCTGTGTCGATAACCGATGAAAATCGACTGGTATCGACCAAAATCGGTCGATAACCGATCAAATCGGTCGGTTGACGATTTTCAAATTCAAAATTTAGTTTTTGAATTTGTAGTCGAAAACCGCTCGGTTATCGCGATAACCGGTAAAATCGGCGGAATCAGTGGCGGCCGGTTTTACCGATCTAAACGATAATGTAAACCTTGGTGGGGTGAAACAAAGTAGAATCGCTCGTGCGCGGCATGTATTTTCCCCAAAGGGGAAGTAAGGAACCAAGCATGAGACAGCCCATCTTGCTTGACTTTCTCACCACATGACCTATATCAATATGTTTCCCTTTGTGACGCGCTGCCTCACACACGAGATGCATGATCGATCCTGGCGCATCGCACTAAATTAAAGTAACCTTTAGTGAGAGAGAAGAGAGAGAGAGAGAGAGGGAGAGAGAGAGAGAGAGGAGAGAGAGGAGAGAGAGAGAGAGAGGGAGAAGGAGAGCGAGGAGGAGAGGAGAGAGAGAGGAGAGCGGGAGAGAGGAGGAGAGGCGAGGAGAGGAGAGAGAGAGAGAGAGGGAGGAGAGAGGAGAGAGAAGAGAGAGAAATCCACGTGCAAATACTTGTTCGTCTAAAGTTGTTTGACAATCGACGCCACATTTGCATGCAGCTTTGAGTGAGCGTGCATGTAATATTGATCACGCCAAAACAACGAACGCCATTTGTGGCGTTATCCGGGTTTGAATCTTCCCCTCGGATCTCAGATCTGCTCAACTCCTACAATAATGCGCATCGCTACACTATGCAAATCCATTCGTGCTCAATGATGCATCAATTCTTTCTGGTGATGGGCTTGGAAGACCACACCACCACTAGATATAAATTTTTAAAAAACTTTATTAGCATGCGTAAGTCTCTCTTTTTAAATCTGATTATTTGTTTCATCTTGTTCTCTGAAGATTCTTTGGATCAGTGGTTCAAAAGATATGCAAATCCTAGGACGTAATGTAAGTAGTACTGATCATTCTTTCTTCGATCTTCTTTCAAC
>CM017441.1:2210196-2535190 GCA_007726485.1 Eragrostis curvula | reverse complement strand
CATTTTCTCATTGCAAACATTAGTCCTTTTGATCGTTTTGACGTCAATCACACAAAACACTGATTAGGGGCCTAGAGGCACTTTCACTTCCTACCTCCTACGACGCGCCTCCCTCCACCGCTGTTGTCATGCTCGCCCCCCCCTCCGCCTCGCCTCACCTCTCACGCTCGCCTACCACACGCCGGGCCGGCCTGCCTCCCCTCGGCCCCCCTTCTAAGTCCAGAAACACGGTGAGCCCCTCAACCCGAACCTTAACCCCAACCCGGAACACTGACCTCGACCCTCTCGCTCTCTAATCTTGCCGGCGTGCCGCCGAAGTCGAGGGAGTAGATGAATCTCGCCGGATTTGCTCACAGAGAGGAAGATGAGAAGAAAAATTCAAGTGTTGGCTGGCTCCAAAAACACTCGATTGAGGTAAGAAGGAGCGGAGTATGCCCTTCAATGCATTTTTGTTTCTGAGCAAAGAGAGAAAATAAATAATTGGGTTTCATAACAGTGGAACACCTTTGACTGAACAATTGGGTCACAAAATTATCAATAATGTTAAGAAGTAAAAAGGACTCCGTCATTAGATGAGATCACGTGTCCTGACCTTCTCTTGCAATGCCGCCCTCCTGTCTCTTCTCTCTGTCCGCCCGGCCTGCGTGACGACAAGCCAGGGCTCCGGACGCCTGCGCTGCTGTCGCCGTGCAGTGAAGCCCAAGACGTATTTTACCATCTTCGTCGCAGTCAGGTAATCATGTTGTTTCTAACTCCAGCGCATTGCCGTCCGCATCTTCGATTAGCGAGAGGAGCTCCTCGTCAGCTTTCTTGATGCCCACCTGATACACACGACGACACAATTATACGTGTGCTGGAGCTGGTAATTGAGGACCTCACGAAACGATCATCGTGATTAATTTATTTGCCGTTTATGTGGATGTGGGAGCCGCGGACCTCGGGAGTTCATCACGCTGAACTCCCGATTTGCGGCGTCGTTGCTTCTCTTGCCTAGCGTTGTGTCCGCGGGTGACTTTCGGCCCTCCAGCACGTACGGCGGATGCGGTCCTCCTCCTGGACGGGCAGCGTCCATGGCGAGGAGGCTGTGGGACGGGATGCCTCTCCGTTGCTCCGGGTTAGAACTCCACCTGCATGACGTAACTGTTGAACTCCATGAATTTCTCGCGGCGCGCGCGTCTCGTTCAGCGACGTTGTACCGTCCGCTGCACTATCTGAGACGGCGATGCAAAGCTGAGACTTGTCGGCGTTGTGGAGTCCACGAGGATGAGGTGTCGTTCCGGACGGCGGCGGCGCCCTATACGACGTAACAAAGTCGGCGGAAACTGAGCGACGGAGAAAGAGACAGGCGAACAGGAGACTTCGATCATCTCGTAATAAACATACTCAAGTATTTCACGTAACAAGACGGTCTTGGTTTATCGTACAAACGGACTCGACGGGCAGAGGCTGAATAATTTGGCTGACGAGCAGACCCAACGATTAGGCAGACATGACACGGTTAACAAACTTTTTAGATAGTAGAGATTTTCTAACATGAAGCCAGAGCTTACCCCTACTGGGGATAAAACATAATAATTCTATTCTGATTTTACCTCTACTGAGGGTAAGTTCTGGCTTCAGTTGAAAACTAAGGATAAATACACAAGTAAAAAAAATAAGGTAATATCAAAATTAGAACTTAAAGTGATGAAAAAACACAATTGCCCCATATAAATACGGTTAACTATAGCACGATACTTTGGTCAGCGAAATCGACACAAGCAAATCATTTGTCGACGCGTGGCTACTCCCCCCCACTTCTAGAACACGCCGCCGCCGCCGGAAAGACACCCTCGTCTTGCCGGCCACGCCGCGCTTTCCGTTTCCGTCCACCGCGTGGCCCGTGGCGCAACAGATCCTCCCTCTCTCCGTCGTAAACGAAGCGATTAGTTATCTTTCCATCCAAAAACCGTCCCACGAACACTACTCCTCCGCTAATCCCCGGAAAATATCCATTTAAACCCTTCACGGAAAAAATCTCGCCCCAAAATCCTCCTCCACCTCCCCGGCAAAGGGGAAATAGGCAGATAGCCCACACGACGCACGCGCTCCCGGACTCTCTCTCTCTCTACCCTCCCCCACCTCGCCCTCTGTCTCTCTCTCTCTCATCCCGCCCCACCGCCCCTCGCCGCCCCACCTACCTAGGGTTCCGCCGCCGCCGCTCGCGCCTAATCGTCACCGACCGCGACGCGCGGCGCGGTTCACCGGATGCGCCAGGCGCCGGGTCCGATCAGATGGTCCTCCCCGGCGTTCCGATCTGATCCGGGTTGTCCGGGCGGCACGACCGTGGAATTTCCGGGCGGGTTCAGGCGGCGTTGGGATGTTCGGCGGCGGCTGCCTCCGGATCCGTGTGCCAGGCTGTTGCCTTGGTGCAATCCTACTCGGAGTTGCCGTGCGCTCCCCTTGAGCCGGTATAAGGCGCCGATTGGGAGCTGGAGGAGATCGCGCCGTGCTCGGTATCCGTAGTACCGGGATTTTCTGGTTTCCCGGCGGCACCCGTGCTAGCCCAGCTTCCCCGGCGTGAAGGCCGCGGCGTTCCTCCCGGAGGAGGGGTTTGTGTGCTCTCGCGCCTCTGGTTTCCATGGCGGCCGGCTCTAATGCCCCGAGGCAGTACGGGATAACCCGCCCGCTGTCGCTGCTTGGGCCCGTGGAGGCGGACCCAGAGGACGGCGGAGTTAGAGAAGGTTCGTAATTCCTTCAGCTTCGCATTTTCATTAAAGGATTCGTTTTCCAACAGTTACGCATTCACTTTTCCGGATTGATATCACGGTAGCTGAAATTATTGTATCTGTTATTGATTGGATTGCACAGTTTCTGGTTGAGGCGGGACTGTATGAGAGTCCTGAGGAGTCGGCTAAGCGGGAAGGTGCTGGAGAAGCTTGACCAGGTAATTACTAGTTTCTCAGTGCCACACTACTTAAAACTGCTTAGTATCAGTAAGGAAAAAAACGTTTCTTTTTTGTATGGGAGCTATGCGTGCATGTTCGTAATGCAAAATCTTGTAGGAAACCATAGTCCCCACTTGGTTGTAGGGCTATTGTCTGTGGTACATTGTCCTTTCCTAAGCATTGTATTTGGATTTTTCAGATTCTCAAAGCCTGGGTCAGCAATTAACTAGCCAAAGAGGGTATACAGATCAAATGGTGGAAGAAGCAAATGCCGTTCTTTTCACCTTTGGATCGTATCGCAGGGTAATTTCTGTCACTTCTCTTCTACAGTTTGCACTTTTTTATCGTAAGGCACAAACATAATACAGATTTGTTTGACAATAGTAAATAAACCACTGTGGGTTTTGTCTTCCATATTTTTTTTCGTTGGTTGGTTGTGGAACAGCGGTAGTTACGGTTGAGAGCACTAAGCATTTACATCTCATTTAAGCAAAGAGCACCGGACCAGAAAATCTAATCTAAGGAACAAAGCAGAGCTGAAAGATAAATAAGCGTACCCTTTAATTACATGTAAGTACTGAAAGTTCGTTTATCAGCAAAGCTTATGAGTTACCAGAAACCTCTGAGAACCATCAACTCTTTCAACATAAAATACGAATAAACTTGTTATCGATGACTAGTATACATTTGCAGTTTGCAATCAGTGTCTGAAAATCTGCCTCTGATGTACATACAACTCTTGACAGTTTGTGCACCTTTCTAGCATATCATTTGGACAAGGTTTATGTAACTGTTATGATGCCTCCTGTATTCCATATTTCCCTATTACTTGCCTAGTGCCTACCTGACCTGTTTGCTTGTTATGGAATCAAAGCATGGGTACGGACCGTACGGTATTGATATCAATATGATTGTATATATGAATGAATATTTATTATTTAGCGATTGACATCACTTTGTTTTAATCCGACTTGTAATTTTATTGAATGTGTAGCTACAACAATGTTTTGAGTTTGCAATGTGCCTAGGCAAATTGGTGACACTTTGCTTGCATACAACCTAACATGCATTGCATATTCATCCTTCACCATAATTGCCACATTGCGTGCCAAGATGACATTGTGCTACTGTGCAATGTTGTTTTGACTTCTGGATCTGAGAAGAATATTTGGAGACATTTACTTTATGCCGGTAACCACTCTAAGAGGCTAGATAAGATACCTGAGTTTGGATGTAATCGTGAATGACTATAAAAGACCACACAACTGCAATATTGATGGAATATATGCAAGCAACAAATCAACTGATCCAGCAAAACTTTCTTTTTTAAAAAAAAAAAAACAAGAGGTCTAATGGGCAGAATATTTAAGTTTGTGCATGTAAATTGCTCCAAGGTTGTTATCCTGTTGTCCAAGTTAAATCCGCTATTTTATCCTCGAGCCACTAGGCTTATATACAAACCAAGCCCTGATCTGACCACCTCCGTAAAGATGGACATATCTAGATACAGCTCATGTTATTCCAGGCCCTATGACCATAGGAATATGATGCTGGTGCATAAATTTATGAAAATATTCTTAACATTGGTATTTGATATATGAGTTTCATGATGCCCATGATTAGTTATGGAGCAGATAATATTTGCCTGAGTTTTCTTAATCTTACTGTTGATAATGTTTCATGCTTTGATAACTGCTTTGGCAGGTTCATGGACCTGGGGCTGATATTGATACTCTTTGTGTTGGACCATCGTATGTGAATCGAGAGGTGTGGTTTGTTTTCTGTTACACATTTGTATGGTTAGGCAGTGTCATACCTTTGGTGATGTCTTAACACACGACTCTGTTTTCAGGAAGATTTCTTTATAATACTGCATGAGATATTGGCACAAACAGAGGATGTAACCGAGCTGCAACCTGTACCTGATGCACATGTCCCTGTTATGAAATTTAAGTTCCATGGAATATCGATTGACCTTCTTTATGCTAGCGTCTCTTTGCTAGTGGTACCGGCTGTAAGTTTCTCCCTATATTTTATTTCTTTTTTTTTTCTTTCGATTGGTTAAACATGTTTTGAGACTACGTTTTTTTCCTCTCTCATTCCTTGTGGCATTTCGAATTATAATGGGAGGTATTTGAAGTCAAACTATTCTTTAATATCTTGAGAGGTTCCTATGGATTCCTGTCAGATGTAAACTAATGTGCATGTGCTTCGTATGGTGACCAGACAGCTGTAGGATGATATACTTAATGCATTGTGGATTTTTACCACTCTCGATGCCTTGATAATGTTTGTTATTGGAATGGACTTTGTCTAGACATTCCATTTTGTGATTCCGTGCCTTGCAGAACCAAATTAGTCCTCCTTAAATTGCAAAATCACTTGTGTTGGAGATGATGGATGCCATAAAGTTTTAGGAGTTTTTCGGTCTTTTCCATGCGGTTTGTGATCTTTCTGTAGTCATACATTCTTTGTTTGTCATGAGTTACATTGCGTGGAATTTTTATTTCTCGATGCTTGCTAGCTTAGTTTTGAGTGGTACTATTTATTATTATTGATGCAGTACTTCAACTGTTACTTTTGCGAGCTTGTTATTTTCTATTGTTATGTCATTTATTAAAATATGAACCTCCTTCTGCTTGCATTTTTCTTTAAGATTTGCAACTATCTGGTTAACATACTGCTGCAGGACTTGGATATCTCTCAAGGGTCAGTGCTTTATGATATTGACGAAGCAACAGTTCGTAGTCTTAATGGATGCAGAGTAGCGGATCAAATTCTTAGACTTGTTCCAAACATTGAGGTTGACTCAAGGGATCATTTGTGCTCTTCTTTTTGTTCTCTGCCATTATTTTTTCTCCTGGAATATTAGGAAAGCAATCTGTTGATATGCATATTTGCTTGCAGAATTTTCGTACAACATTAAGGTGTTTGAAGTATTGGGCAAAAAGAAGAGGTGTTTACTCTAATGTAAGTATTTTGTATCATACAGTGTTTATAAGCACCTTCGCATTGACTTATTGTGATATTTGATCCTCGGTTTCACCAGGTTACTGGTTTTCTTGGTGGTGTCAATTGGGCTTTGCTTGTTGCCCGCATTTGCCAGCTTTATCCTAATGCTGTGCCAAGTATGCTGGTCTCGAGATTTTTTAGAGTTTTCACCCAGTGGCGGTGGCCAAATCCTGTCATGCTTTGCTCCATAGAGGAGGATGAACTTGGTTTCCCAGTGTGGGATCCCCGCAAAAATCCTGGAGACAAACGTCATCATATGCCGATTATAACCCCTGCATACCCGTGCATGAACTCTAGCTATAATGTTTCGACTAGCACGCTGAGGGTTATGATGGAACAATTTGAGTTTGGTAACAAAATTTGTCAGGTACTATGTACTGCCACTGTTGAATTTAATCTGTTTTTTATATATACTTACCATCATGACAATGTTGATTTGCCTTTCGATGCAGGAAATCGAAATGAATAAGGCTAGTTGGTCAGCTCTGTTTGAGCCTTACCAATTTTTTGAAGCATATAAGAATTATTTACAGGTTGACATCATTGCTGAGGATGATGAAGACCTTAGACTTTGGAAGGGATGGGTTGAATCTCGATTGAGGCAACTGACTTTAAAGGTAATGTGGATATTTAATTTACATAAAATTGGATCACGAGTCCCTAACTTACGTGTTTGTCTCACTTACACCCTCTTGCAATTTGCTTTCTCGATCTCTTGAACTATTATGGCCGTCTCACATACACCCTAAACTTGTAAAGAAAAATAATTTACCTTTTCCAATCCTAGCTTGTGCAGTTTTTAACCTGGCCCCTAAAACAAAGCAAGTTGAAGGGGTTAAGTGAGAACCCTGCGTCTGATGTGTAAGGTGGGACACAAATGCAATACAAGGGGCTGAGAATAAAATTCAACTTTAGGGGTGTAGTTGAGAGAAAAGTGCAGGGCCAGGGGCTATGGTGTACTTATTCGTTAATTTATCTGTTATTTAGTAATAGCTGATTCAAGGTCCTAGCCTTTGGGTTATTTTGATTTATGCGAGTAGGGGACACTGGCAGCAAACTGTTAGTTTGGGTTTCAGGAGACAATTTTGATTACAGAACGAACTAAATTCCACTTATATGCTTAACTCAATCAGTGGGGGATATTGGATGAATTTAGTCTGGTATGAACAGTGTTGTAAATTTTTCATGTGGATGAATTCCACTTATATGCTTCTGACATTTGCCTTTGGTTATGGACAGATTGAACGTGATACATATGGAATGTTGCAGTGTCATCCGTACCCACATGAGTATGCAGATCCTTCTAGACAGTGTGCTCATTGTGCTTTCTTCATGGGCTTGTCACGGAAAGAAGGTGTGAAAATACAAGAAGGTCAGCAGTTTGATATCCGTGCAACTGTAGAAGAGTTTAGGCATGAAATAAACATGTATGTGTTCTGGAAGCCTGGGATGGAGTTAGCTGTTTCTCATGTTCGGAGGAAGCAGATCCCAGCTTATGTATTTCCGGAGGGCCATAGAAGATATCGCCCTCCTCGAAATGTGAACCATCAGCAGCAGTCTGATAAGAATGACACTGAAGAGGTGAACGGATCTCCAGACACCGGGACCAAGAGAAAGCATGATTCTGCCAATGATGCTGAACCTTGCAGGTCTGCTAAGAGGGCATCAGTCAGCCCAGTTCATCCAAAAACGTCATCACCTCTATCTGCCAATGGCGGTGATGATTGCTTTAACCAAATAAAAAGGGCTTCTAGTGATGTGAGTGGTGGAAACCAGGCTTCACATGGCAGTGGCAACTTAGAACGAGCAAATATCTTGAATTCACCACAAGCATCTGAGAGAAGCTCAGATACTGCTGCATCGGGCCCCAGGTGTGTGACAAGGGGAGCAGTATGCTCTGACGAAGCAACTAATAAGCTACAGACTCCAACTGTAGCAGTATGTATAAAGCGTGTAGCTGAGAAGGTTGTCTCAGAGCTAGTTGGAAGTGAAAGGCGGGGAGGCAGCAGCAGTGCAGAGTTACTTGAGAGAACAGAAAAGGATATTCTTGTTGAAAGTGTTCATTTTGGCGGGAATGGTGTCGCTCAAGGTGGCCTTCCTGAAGAGTTAGAGGTGTTGCTTTTCGTGCACCATATCCTTTAAGATCTCTCTCTATGATCTGAACTTTCTTGTTTAATAATCTAAATGATGGGATTGAAATGGTTTCTTGAGCTCATGCAGGTATGAACGTCGGATGCAGCCTGGAAGTCGTCTTTGAGGAGGCATGGTCTTGAACTCAATTCTTGTGCATTTAGTTATACATTGCTCTGTTTTCTTTATACTCGGCTGTTTGGTATTTGTTTGTTACTTTATGGCAGGGTTAGTCTGAAATCTACTGCTTGAGATTGGAAAAATGGTGTAGAAAGGAAAGTTCTGCCTCTGCTGGAGGAATGGTAAGTTGCTGAACTCACAAAGTTTCCTTTTGGACAGATCCGCAAGCATGGGTCTCTCGTTTGAAGATGGTTGCAACGATATGGCCAAAAACACCAAAGAAGATTTCGTTGAAGGGCAAGTTGCTTGCCAGAACTCTAGACCTACATGGAACTTCAGTTTTCGGTTTTTAGTTTACTATGTGGAGCATCTGGCTCCAGTGTGTGAACTGAAATGTTGCGGGCATCCCCTAGTCTACTTGTTTTTAGACTCGGTGATGCCCTGCGGTGCTAGGTCTAGATTAGAACATGAGCGTGTACCTTGAGGTCCCTTTGTACTCTTCCTCCCCTTGTAATATAAGATCTTGATGAATTCCATTATGTGCTGCTGGTGCAATCCTTTCTTTACTTGATTATTTATTGCGCTCGTGTTGTCTGCCTGTGAAGCGTGGAGTTAGCAAGATATGCTACCTTATCGACCTGATCTGTTTGAGCTACTCGTTTGTGGGATACGGAGTATATGTTTTTTGTTTTCCTCCTCTTGCCTGAGAAGCAAAATATGCCGTTGTATGCTGTGTGATTGTGCTGATTTTCGGGATGTTTGGGCTTTTGGATGGTAATAATGTTTTAGAAAGCGATTTGCATCATCAAAATAGAGTTGTGTGCTGCTTGTTTGCCAAATTTGCATCCGTTGGATTTGTTTTTCCTGTCCACCCGATTCGTATGGCCCAACGAGGTGGCAAGCACAAACATTAAGGTGAGCCACACTTACGTAAATGTGTCTTAAAACCACTTGTCAGCTGGAGGGAGCTCAGTGAAGCGGCATACTCGTAGTCGTATATGATAGTGCTCTTGAGACGGCAAGAACAAGCATCGCTCCAGGTGGACCTGGCGCTGCCCCTACGCGGACGCTACTACCGTATTTTTCCATCAGCAACGAAACAAAACGGGCACCAAGGTCAAGCAGACCATGATGCATGGGCGTGATGATTCAGCAGGGCTAGGTCTCCATTCCTCCCGGCTTTTCCTCATAGGGAAACCCAAAGAAGCTGTTTATATTGACAGACTTGTGGAAGTGGAACGAAACGCTGGCACCTGGAAGCGCGCATGTCGCACCAGGTGGAGCTACGGCCTCGCCGTCAGGGCGCCTTTCTGCCAAACCTGAATGATCCCATCCCCCATTCCTCGTCCACGACGCTAGCAGTAATACTCTATGGCTGCTAATAATATTAGTAATGACATCCATTACTCTGAACAAAGACTCGAATAGATCAATGATCTTCAACTCCAAAAATGTGATGAATCAGCTTGTCTTGGCCTGAGCCTTTGGCCTCGGAAACCACGCGCTAAGGCCACCTAGGGCCCCCCTCGCTCTGAACCATCATCGAAAGGCTCCGCGGTTGTTGCCGCGCCCGATGCGCCAGCTCGGCGAACCCTACACGTACGTCCGCTGCTGGCCGCCACAGCCTACACGACCGTGGCTGAGATAGTAGTAAATGTTACTGAGGGCGGCGATCCCCAGAGACGCCAGCGCGGCCTTTACACCGCCAACCGTCTTCAGGCAGATCGGCCAATCCACCGATGAGCGGCGCGCTGGTTCAACTTTGGTTGGCATGAGTTCACGGCAGAGTCTAGGGTCTCATGGTTCAGCAGCGTAACATACATTTCAACAGTTGCATTTCTACTAGTATTACTCCTACTTACTCTAGTTCAGCGTGTCCGTTCCTCCATGTACCATATGTGCATAATTCAGCTACCATCTGCACTCTGCAGCTCAATTTGATCGATCACTAGTCAATAATTACGGAAGGAACCGACACTTTGTGGATAATGTGGGGCACAGCGGCTGATCTGTCACACTAGCTGCACTAGATTTGCACTCAACTGCGCCAGGGATTAACCCACCATTTTGTTGTCAAAGTGTCCCATTCCTGCGCTTTCGGGGATGTAGAGAGGGAGGGGGGCCATGGCTCGAGGTGCATGCCCAAGCAACAACATCTCACACTCAAATCCACCTGCCGCTCGCTTGGCCCAATGGAGAGTCCACACCGGGGCAGGGGGCTTTAAACCAATTATATATATCACGGACGATCTTTCTTTTCACGACTTTAATTTAATCATGTCACGTCCTAATCTAGCAACGAACCACATTATCGTCGTGCCTCCTAGATTCCATCGCCTAACCAACTAGGACATGGAAGATCGATGCTGAATGTTCGAGTGATTCGGGCGGTAGCTAGTGCGGCAAAAAGATCTCCGTTTCCTTTCTCTCACTTTGTTTTATCCTTTGCGAACCAGTTGCACTCGGTTTGCAGTATTCTGCCAAATCGCTGGACTTTCGTAGCTGAAGATTTCTTGCTTTTACTAGTGTCACTAGCTTCTTTGTAAATATTGTAACTTCCTTTAGGACTGCATGGCCCCGACGGTTTCCAACCGTGTCCTACTGCACACAAGATTCAGTAACCAGGAGAGTGACCCATGCTATATGTGTCAGATATGAATGACAACTTATTATACAGATATAGTGATGAACTTGCAGAGTTTTAATATCTGGTTTTTAATTGTACTAGCAAATGAAGAGACGAGAGGAAATTTTGCTAGCTGGAACGGCGCATGAACACAGCTTTCTGGAGGATATATACTTTGTTGTCCGGATTAAGCAAGCCTGCCGACGAGCTTGAGCTGGAGAATGTGAGATATATAAGGCTTCCCTTATCTGAAACGTAGCTTTCGCTGCAGGACCGAATAGAATCGAATAAAATCCGGACAGTCGTCAGCTGAAATAGCTGACCAGGACCACTGCACTGCAAGTGCAAAAGCTGATAATAACCCGATACGTGTATATGAAAATCTGAATCCTCCAATCCAAGGCACGGCACACTTTACCAATGTGGCTCGAAGCTACGTACAACTTGATGTACTGACAACTCGGCATTGTTGTGCGCTGCAGACGAATCTAGCTAGTTATGAAATTGCTTGAGGTTTTAGTAAAATATCTTTCTGTAACTATCATAAAAAAAAATCAGAAAAGACTACACATGAGAATAAAATATTTGCTACATAATGTAGATGATCTAAGGGATCGATGAACAACAACAGCTGATCCATTCGTTTGAAGCGCCTTTTCTTTTTCTTGCGACTCTTCAGGAAAGCAGGAGTGCTCCCATCCCTGTATTCGCCGCGCCACACTGTGATGCGATCAAAAGGGAGGTCAAGTGCGTTTAACTGTCGGAGAAAAGGAAGAAGCGGTTGCGTGGACGACAACATGTGATGCAACTCTTGTGGACAGGAAGCTGAAAACCAGGCGAAATCAGCGTCTTGTGAGTCTTCCGTATGGTCACAGCCGTCCCATGGACTGAAAAGGACGGCACACGGATACATATCGGTAGTATCAGATATGGATGTTAACATCCATACATACATGTTGGCAAAGTGGTGGTCAGTCCGTCACTGACGTGACCAAGAAAAATCTCATTGACTGCTTTATTCATTCACAGTGGATGTGTATATATCTTGCAGCATATGTATCATGTCACACTGTACAACTCTTTTATTTTGACAAAACAATAGAGCTAATTGGAGAGAGTAATAGAAATTTCATTCATAAAATTTTTAGGGAAAAGAGAGCCTAGTTCTTATGAAATTTCGCTATACATAGTTTTTTTTTTATGGAACAGGAGGGGCTCAGCCCCTACTGATTATATTTATACTAGAAAAACAAAAAAGGTCTGTGTACAAATTCAAGAAAAAGGCAAAAGGAAAGCGGAGGCAACAGAAAACGAAATTATAAAGAGTCTATCCGTTCTTGCAACTGCTGTTTTTTATTCCCTCACACTCTATGGACAAGTTCATATCTGAACTTGTGCTTGCAGGCCATCACCACTCCATTGATACAACCAGTCATTTCTTACTGTCCAAATACTCCAGGCCATCAGTATGATGGTTTCCATGTAGAATATTGGAGTGTTCACTTGTCTTTAAATTCTTCTTACTGCCTCCGATGGATTGTTTATTCTTGGTGCCATCACTCCAATTTGCTGCCAGCAAGCTTGAGCAAAATTATATTGCAGGAAGAGATGATACTGAGCAAAATTACACAACTCACAGTTGTAGTCATCCAGATCCATATTTCTTGAGCAGTTTTACTGTCCAAAATAATGGTCATTAGTTTTTAAAAACTAATGGCCATTAGTTTGATCCGACGGTGTAGATCTGATATCAGAAATTCACTACTAATAGCCATTATTTCATCAAATTGAGGGTAATATTGGAACTAAATAAAAGTGACAAACTTATAATAAATAGTTTTGTGTTCATAAAAATATCAAATTAGTAGTATGACCTCCATTTCGTTTTACTTGTCCATTTTGACCAAAGCACGCATCCCAAGACAACAAAGATTTTGTAGTAGATGGACAAAAATGCCCCTGGGTCAGTAATCAGGCCAAACAAGTGAAGTCCTGAATTTTCTAGAAGATGCCGTACTAAGCTTAGCCTTTAGATGTTAAAATGATGACGTGTGTTGCTTTTCTTCTTGCCTTGATATTTTTTTTTTCAGTTTTTCAAATGTGGCTGCAGTTGTCTTTACTTACGGTGGGCCTGTGGCGGTACAGTGAGCCATGCTAGGGGTAAAATTGGAAATAAAATCTCGAGAAGCGCGTAGTGCCAAGTATTTTGAAAAAAATAAAGTGGTCAAATTGGACAAGTAAAACGAAATGAAGGTTGGTAATTTTTTATTATTTAATAGTAGGGTAGGTTTAATGTTTTTCTTTGTTATCATAAAACATAAATTCTTAAGTAATAGTACAATTACAGAACTACCCTTAAACTAATGGCCATTAGTTTTGAGAAACTAATGACCATTATTTTGGACCTTAAAACTCACCTTCCACTTTTATAATATACTACCAATTATCTCGATGAAGAAAATATCTAACATGTCGCTTTCCATGATGTGCAACGACGACCCCGATGTTAATTTCTCTTTACACAATTTTATCGTGGACTGTGAGAACGCACTTATGTAGCCGAAAATTATGTGCTGTTTCCAAGTCTTTTTGTTGCTGCACTTGGCCGACATTCTAGAGGACCAGTGTCAAGAAAGTTTCGGCTACGAATCAAGGAGCACGTCGATCCAAAACCATGATGCGTATAATATATTGAACGTTTAACACCCACCATGAGGCACTGGTCTCTTTGTTCCCGCGCATTAAGTTGCATGCACAGTGCTTTCGATCTCTACTGCTGCTCCTGAAATGGTTCTTTCTTCGTTCAACACCCGAAAGATCCATGGCATGTCTCTTCTGAAAGTTCGGCATGCTCCATGATTGAAATATGTATATCAAAATCATATACTTATTTGTGGTGGAAGTCATGTTTTGGAGACGTCGTCAGTCGTGACAATATTGAAATCATCTTCTGTGTGACCGAAGGTCCTATATGTTTGAACTAAATGCAATAATCACACAAGAATTCACAAATTTTTCTCTTAATTACCTCTTAAAAAGGGAAAGATATATACCAAAAAATTTCTACAAAATTCAATAAATGATGATGCGACGAATCTTGATTTCTTGAGTAATATCACGCATAGCAGGCTTCACGTAAAAAAAATTGATTTAAAAAAGGTTAAATGGAAGGCCTGAAATTAAAGTCGTCAGTTGCACGGGTAGCACTTCACTTCACTATCGACAAAAGCGGGCAGGGACCAGGGTGCTGAAGGACCCTGGCGCGCATGCAATAACAACAGTTGGTGAGAGTTGAAAGAAGATCGAAGAAAGAATGATCAGTACTACTTACATTACGTCCTAGGATTTGCATATCTTTTGAACCACTGATCCAAAGAATCTTCAGAGAACAAGATGAAACAAATAATCAGATTTAAAAAGAGAGACTTACGCATGCTAATAAAGTTTTTTAAAAATTTATATCTAGTGGTGGTGTGGTCTTCCAAGCCCATCACCAGAAAGAATTGATGCATCATTGAGCACGAATGGATTTGCATAGTGTAGCGATGCGCATTATTGTAGGAGTTGAGCAGATCTGAGATCCGAGGGGAAGATTCAAACCCGGATAACGCCACAAATGGCGTTCGTTGTTTTGGCGTGATCAATATTACATGCACGCTCACTCAAAGCTGCATGCAAATGTGGCGTCGATTGTCAAACAACTTTAGACGAACAAGTATTTGCACGTGGATTTCTCTCTCTCTCTCTCTCTCTCTCTCTCTCTCTCTCTCTCTCTCTCTCTCTCTCTCTCTCTCTCACACTAAAGGTTACTTTAATTTAGTGCGATGCGCCAGGATCGATCATGCATCTCGTGTGTGAGGCAGCGCGTCACAAAGGGAAACATATTGATATAGGTCATGTGGTGAGAAAGTCAAGCAAGATGGGCTGTCTAATGCTTGGTTCCTTACTTCCCCTTTGGGGAAAATACATGCCGCGCACGAGCGATTCTACTTTGTTTCACCCCCACCAAGGTTTACATTATCGTTTAGATCGGTAAAACCGGCCGCCACTGATTCCGCCGATTTTACCGGTTATCGCGATAACCGAGCGGTTTTCGACTACAAATTCAAAAACTAAATTTTGAATTTGAAAATCGTCAAACCGACCGATTTTGATCGGTTATCGACCGATTTTGGTCGATAACCAGTCGATTTCATCGGTTATCGACACAGAACAAAAAATGGCGCGGTCCATTCAAATCGACGCGGGGGCCCAACAAATCGACGAATCGGTCGATTACCGCTCCATCTCGACCGGGAATCGGTTCCCCGACGTCGGTAGCGCTGCGATTCGAAGACTGTGGCGGCGGACGGCGGCTCCGGCGAGTGGATTTCGTCAGCGAACAGCGGATTGGGCGAGCGAGGGCGTGGGGGACCGAGGGGAGCCGTCGTTTGTGGAGGGGGCTAGATGATTGAGCCGCTCACAATGGATAAAGGTCGTTTTTCTTTTTTTCTTATTCATTTTCGCCCAGCAATCTTTCGGGAATTATTTCACCTATCAAACGAACTCGTTTTCGTGTGTGGTTTCCACAAATGACGTCTAGTTTATTTACATATTTTTTGTTTCAAAATTTTTCAAATTTTCAAAACAATTTCAAATTTCAAATTCAAAAATCGGTAAACCGGACTTACCGGTCGGTAAGTCCGGTTTTCGACGATTTTTCAAACCTTGACCCCCACACTGCTTTTTGTTAGTGCTGGGGTTAAGTTTGTTGTTGACTGCCCAAGTGACCGTGCATGCCTGGCATACGTGTTGTTCACGTATACAAAATTCAACATATGCATGTCCTCTTCGCTAGAGATGAAAGATACTAAATTCTCCCCCAATGAAACACATTATTACAGACGTACCTTTTTTACATGATGTTTTGTACAGTACATGAACCTTCCTTGTCCACATGCAGGCGTTTTTCTTTTATCACTGCTTTCGTAAGCATATGTTGGCTCCTCCTCGGACGACAGTGAGCAAAACTATGGATACCGAGGGTTTCACGGGATTCGAGTTCACCACACTGCTCTTAGGGCTCGAAGCAGCAGGCAGGCTGGATGGAAGTGGCGACTGGCGGTCATATGGTGCGGCGCAGGCAACAAGGGTGCCTGGGATGACGCATGCAACTCGTAGCTTTCTTTTCCTGCGAGGGAATATGTTCGACACACCTTTTGATTGGCCAAGTCTCTACAAACCTGTTTGGCACAACTTCTCAACAAAACATAAGTATTTCTTCAGCCAAACGGTTCGCTTATTATGTGTCTGCTTCTCTAACAAGCATTTGTAAATTTGTACTAGAACATAGCCTGTGGGAGACGGAGTTACATTGTAAAAAATTATTATTCCCAAGTCTGCCTTTTCTTTTTTTAATCAACAATTTACCTTTATAGCGTCTCTAAAGGTGGAGTTTTTGTTATTGCTCGAAAAAAAATAAAGGTGGAGTTTTTGTTGAATCTCCACCTCATTTAAGATCGAGTTAACATAAGAGCTCACTTTGTCTCTAAATTAATTATACTTGTCCCCCATATCAGAAGCTCAGTAAATGGTAAAGACTGTCTATTGAGGAGAAGAACTACGTACCTCCTCTCTCTCTCTCTCTCTCTCTCTCTCTCTCTCTCTCTTCTCTTCTTCTCTCCTTCACATAGGATAAAATTTTACGTGAACTGACTCTTGGCTCCCTTTTAAAGACGCTATTAAAGGTATAAAAACACTAATAGAAAAAATGCATGCTATAAATATCTTTTTTTTTGTAACAATGCACATGCTCATATACACACATGTACACGTAGCAGACGCACACACTACCTCTATGAGTGCCTCGGAAAGACTGGACCGACTCGTCTTCATATTCATGAAGCCACCGTAGGCATCTCGTGTCAACGCGATGTCGCCTCCCACTAAAAGAATAATTAGCCGTATGAGCGCCCGCATCCGTGCCAAGTTCCAACCTTAGGACTTGAACCCAAGTCGAGAATAGGAGATGATGTCACGATGATCTGCTGCCATTATGTGTATGCTATGAAACCAGTTGTATGCGGCCGTCGAAACAAATGACCGAATTAGCACTATACTTTAGTAAAATTTCATACCTTTTCTACCGAATTTACAGTCTAAAAGTTTTGAATGCACACCCAGAGAAAAAATCCTAGATCCACCACTGGATTTGAGCATCGTGCTATAATTTGTATAGCTATCCTTAGCCTCATCTGCACACATTATATCTGTTTCGTTAACTTATATGTCAGGTCGATCAATCCAACCAAACAACCCTATGTCTTAAGTTTTGGATCATGGAAGTAAAGAAAAAATAGAACTGAAATCAGTTCCTTCTCGGTGGTTCTTTGCAACTAGCTGGTCTATCAGCTGGGCTGGAGCCGACCGTATCGAATCATTAGGAAGAACACCAATCCAAAACCTGGTTCTTATGCACCGTTTCTGATTGCCGATATTTTGTGATGCAAAGAGAAGGTAGCCAAAAGGTTTCTAGCATTGGTACACAAGCAATACCACCTATTACTAGCACTCCAGCCGTGATAATGTGGTGTGATCAACGTCTCATGGATTCTCGACCACTTGGCTGTCATGCCTGTTTTAAATATAAGTTGGCTTGGCGTTTCCCAAAATCTGGAACCAAGCCTTGACAGGCATGCATCGAGCCGTTTTCACCAGATCCGGTTTCCACGGTGGTGAATCTTCATTCTCCCTCTATCTATACTTTGTTGTCCTCACTCGATTTGTTGGAGTACAATCATAGTGACATCGGTATGATTCATGCAGTCCGTTCGAATCTCACTCTCTCACCCACTTGTTTCATGTACTCCGGCGATACGGGTTCGACTAAGTAGTACTATGGCTCCATGCATGTGGTAAATCCTTTGATCAATATTTTCTATACCACACCCGGAACTTCTTGTATTCAAATGAACAGAAATCAAACTCAATCGGGTTCAAACAAATTTGAACCTAGCACATACTGCTTTTCAGTGGCGATCCTATCTCAGTAGCTATGGTGTTTTGCGCGCCGCGTTCCGAGAAGAATTTGTCCATTAAACCGGGTCCTATGAGGTTTTTCTTTTGTTCAATAAGGAAACCTAGAATATTAGTAGTATGTCACAACTTGTTTGCATGTAATTCTCTTTAAAAAAAAACGTGCAGTGACCATATTGTGCTGATAATTGTCCACATGGTTGACCAGTCAGAAACGATGTTGTGGTAGTCATTGTAGTTTTCTTTTGTTATCATCTTTTTTTTTTTCCTTTGCCTCTTTGGTAAATATAGTAATCTGAACTTAGTTCTGTGTGTCTTGCTCTCATTCCAACACAATCTCAGGCTTTTTTAAAAAAAATATATATTCGTGAAAAGAAATCACATTGTGTTGATGATTATCCAAATTGCCGACCTGTCAGAAACGATGTTGTGGTAGTTAGTGTTGTTTCCTTTTGGTATTACCTTTTTTCTTCTTGCCTCTTTGCCATATAATCTGAACTTTGTCCTGCGTGCCTTGCTCTTATTCTACCATCATCTACACTCTGGCTTTGTAACAGAACAGAAACAAGGAAGGAAGAAAGAAAAATGTCGATAGATAGATTTTTTATGCTGGGCTGGAAGGATGGAATCAATCTTTTTCTTACAGTCATGAAAAGTGTTCAAAGAAATGAATAACATTGGCTTGCTCGTTTTGGACAAGATGCTGTTGAAAATGCTGAAGAATCAGTCAGCAAACTCCCCTGCTTTCAAATCTAAAAAAAAAAAAAGAGTTAGAGTTGGGTCTTTAGGTGCTCGTCCTAATGCCTAAAGACGAGAACCTATGTGCGAGCTTATTTTTCATCGCAAAAAAAAAGAACCTATGTGCGAATCAACAACAGATGTAGCAAGCGTTGGTCGAGACGGAGGTTTCTGAGAGGAAAATCATTTTTTTTTTATGTCTCTTTTTTTTTTCTTTCGAACTCGGTTTTTCTACCTCTAGACTATTTAAAGGCAGAAGCCAGTTCGTGCAACGTTTAAAGAGAAAAAAAAACCAATTGCAAATCAACCACACTTCTGAAGCACAATCAATTATTATTATTTTCAGATTTTGCGATTTCATCATAGTTTTTTAAAACAACAATTATGGTGCAAAATATTTTGCGATTTCACCACGGATTTTCAAAAAAAAAAATCTATAGTGATCTTGCAAAATCTGAAGAAAATCTGTGACGATCTTGCAAAATCTAAGAATCAATGACTGCCAGAATTAGAGTCTAAAACTATGGTAAAAACACTTTTGTCCCAAAAAAAAAAGTCAATGCACTGAGGTCTTTATTGATGAAAAAATAAGTTGGCATCATCCTTATATAACCTCATGCACCGGTGTCCACCACAGAGGCCACAGCCAACTAAGCCAAGTACGAAGTACACCCCTGAGAGCTTTCAGCTTTGCTCTGCTTCTCTGCTACCACTCCTCTCAATCTGCTACTAGTACCACCTGATCCAGCAATGTGCACGACCACCCCTGTGCCGCCGGCTCCGGCGGTGGCAGCGGCCGGTGGCAAGGTGGGGCAGCACGTGTACGTGGCACTACCCCATCACGTGGACGGCCATTGCGACCGCCAGGTGATCAAGTCCGACGCGGCGCCGGTGCTCCTGCCGGCGGCAGGGGAGACCTTCCAGGAGGCGGTGGCGCTGTGCCGGCTGTCGCTGCCGATCGCGGTGACGGCGCTGCTGTTCTACTCGCGTGCGGCGCTGTCGATGGTGTTCCTGGGCTCCATCGGCGACCTCCCGCTGGCGGCGGGGTCCCTGGCCATCGCGTTCGGCAACATCACCGGCTACTCGGTGCTGTCGGGTCTGTCGCTGGGCATGGACCCGCTGTGCTCGCAGGCGTTCGGCGCCAACCAGCCGCGGCTTCTGGGCCTCACCCTGTACCGCGCCGTCCTCTTCTTGCTCTGCTGCTCGCTGCCGCTGTCGGCGCTGTGGCTCAACATGTCCAAGATCCTGGTGTTCCTGGGCCAGGACCGCGAGATCACGGCGCTGGCGCAGGAGTACCTCCTCTTCTCCCTCCCCGACCTCTTCACCTTCTCCCTCGTCCACCCGCTCCGCGTCTACCTCCGCTCGCAGGGCGTCACGCGCCCGCTCGCCGCCGCGGCCGCCGCCGCCGTGCTGTTCCACGTGCCGGCCAACTACGTCCTGGTGGGCCGCCTGGGCCTCGGCGCGCGCGGGGTGGCGGCCGCGGCCTCGGCGTCCAACCTCGTCCTCCTCGCCGTCCTGCTGGCCTACGTCGTCGTCCGGCGCGACCCAGCGTTGCGCGCGGCGGGGCCCAAGCCCACGGCGGAGTGGCTCGCGGGCTGGGGCCCGCTCGCGCGCCTCGCCGCGCCCAGCTGCGTGTCCGTGTGCCTCGAGTGGTGGTGGTACGAGGTCATGATCCTCCTCTGCGGCCTCCTCCCGGACCCCAAGCCGACGGTGGCGTCCATGGGCGTGCTCATGCAGACCACGGCGCTGGTCTACGTCTTCCCCTCCTCGCTGGGCCTCGGCGTCTCCACGCGGGTGGGCAACGAGCTCGGCGCGAACCGTCCCGCACGCGCGCGCGCCTCGGCCCACGTGGCCGTCGCCGGCGCCGCCTGCATGGGCCTCGCGGCCATGTCGTTCGCGGCGGGCGTGCGCCACGCGTGGGGCCGCATGTTCACCGCCGACGCCGACATCCTGCGGCTCGTCGCCGCGGCGCTGCCCATCGTGGGGCTCTGCGAGCTCGGCAACTGCCCGCAGACCGTCGGCTGCGGCGTGCTCCGGGGCAGCGCGCGGCCGGCGCGCGCGGCCCACGTCAACCTCGGCGCCTTCTACCTCGTGGGTATGCCCGTCGCCGTGCTCCTGGCGTTCGGCCTCGGCGTGGGCTTCGTCGGCCTCTGGGTGGGCCTCCTCGCCGCGCAGGTCTGCTGTGCGGGCCTCATGCTCTGCGTCGTCGGATCCACGGACTGGGAGGCGCAGGCGCGCCGCGCGCAGGAGCTCACGTCGTCATTGTCGTCGTCGGCAGCCGAGGTGGAGATGGATGGGGTCCACGCGTCTGCGGCTCAGGGAGCCAGGCCGGAGAAAGGGGAGCAGCAGGACGACGTGGAGAAGAGGTCGTTGATCCCACCCAACGGTGATCAGGTCGCCGAGCAAGAGACAGTCTACTAGGATGCTTGCTTCGAGATTGATCGATGCAATAACTCGAATGCACTGTAATTCTCATTCTTGCTCTGATTAATTGGAACTAGTACTGCTAGTAGCTAGTAACAACTGGTAATGGTCAAATTAAATGTCTTGTTTTGAGCGCACCTTCAATTTGTAGCTCAATGGACAAGTCTTGTATTTTGGCCAATATAAATGAGTAGCATTTCCCCCACAATGGCATCATTTTCACATAATCTGTTGCTTGGCAAATTATCATATAGTAAAAACTTTGTCTACTTTGCCGAGATAAGGATTAGCCCAAGAAAATGACAGCACCATGCTTGGCAAATTCACATCTTACTTGCTGTAACATCATTATTATATATTTGTAAATTGTCACATATGAGCACTATTCGGTTGGCTCCTTTCACACCAGGCGTGCCCCCCGGGTGGGAAGCAGGTTGGGCCATGGGAGGGCAATAGAAAAGAAGACAACAGAAACAGAGGAGAAAAGCGCCGCAGATGCGCCACCATTTCATGGGGGAGCACGGGAGCAGTTCGTGTGAAAAAGGTCATGCAGATTCTTCTCTGATTTTTTACCTTTTGGCTTCCGGCTGATTGCAGCAGGCTGCACGGAGCCACAGATGCAGGCTTTGCACTGTCCTGCGCCTGCTGCATGTGTGTGCTCCACCCCACGAGCCATGGAGCTGAGGAAGAAGACGATGCAAAAAACAAAATAGACACTGTGTGTTCACAGGGACCAGCATTCAGAGTCTGGGGCTCTGAAATCTGAACCCACCACACATGCACGCTCGATCTGGAATTCTTATCCATGCAAAGTTTACATCGCTGTGCCCTCCTTCCCCAGGCTTGATGGCAACACTACCAATCCTCACCGCCACCTTTCTCCAATCACACCAGAGTCACACCTTTTCGTTTTCTTCCTTTCTTTTACAAAGCCCTTTACCGCTTGACTGAATAAAACGAAGAATGACGCTACTCTATTTTGGTCAACACTTTCAATCCTCACCGCCACCTTTTCTCCAACCACACCGGCCTCACATAGTTTTCTTCCTTTCTTTCACTGTAAACTTTAATTGAACCTCAAACCTTACCAGTTGACTGAGTAAAACTAAGAACGTGGGTCAACAAGTGGTTAAATGTAGTGTCTGGCCAATTAACAGTTGATCATCATGATGCATGCTTGACTTATTAGTGTGTCTAAGCTCATGCCTACTAGAAATTTAGGTGCTTCCTTTGAGGATTGTTTCCGGATTTCAGAGAAGGCCCTATTGTGCTTTAATTATTTAGTACTATCGTTAACATGCACATACCAAATCAATAAGATGATATGGTTTGCGATCGAATAGAGCATGACGGATGCAGCTGGATCGTGTATAATTCAAGCTAAATGATGAGCAAGTGAGATTGCACTTTCTCAAACCGGGCCTCCCACGTGCTGATGGAACCACCAAACGGTGTCCATCTTTGGATGCTAGCTTCCAGACATGTATGATGATAATTACTGGCGCCAGATATATCTTACAAATTAATTAAAGAAAATAATGTCTAACCTTGAAACTTCACATGCTTGCGTAGATATTATTTGGAGGTTTTCATACTAAAGGCATGCATGTTTTGGGCACCTGATACTCTCTCATACATATACATGTCGTCATGTATATCTGAATAGGTCCCAAACTATCTTGGAGTGTTGAGATACGTAGTTCAGTCGATGCGCCAGATTGAAAAGTGCCCAAATTAATTAATTACGGATGAGCTATATAATAATCGGAAACTGCAGCCATATCCACTTAGAGTCTGACTGTTTACTAACATTTTTGTTTAATTAATGGCCAATAGTTTTTCTTCTATTCTCTTTACACAAGTGGACAACAATTAGAGAGCATACTCCCTCATGTGTCAAAAAACTTGTTGTTTAGGACATTGACACGGTCTCCAAAACACAACTTTGACTAATATTTTTTGCTATAAAATATAGCTAAAGTGTACTTTTATGAAATTATATTTCAATATGAATCTACTCATATCATTTTCACATTTCTAAACTTATTAATGCATAAAAAAATATTTGAAGTCAAAGTTTAAAAAATTTGACTTAGGACAAGCTCAAAACGACAAGTTTTTTTGACATAGGAGGGAGTACAACAGGTATTTCGTGTATTCACCGTTAAAGTGTTAAGCTACTTTGCTGACCAATTAATGCGAACGGCAACTATTTACAGTGTTTAGACATGTCCAAGTGGACACGCACGGAGATGTTTGTTTGTGGAGATGTGTCGAGCAAGGGGAGGCTAAGACGTCCATTTCTGGAAAGCAGGAGGGAGAGGAGGTCCGGGTCCTGTGATCGACCTGATGCGTGTGTGGCCCTTGTCGTTTGGAAGGGAAGGCGATGGATGCACGTGATGGCCTCCCCTCCCACCGGCAAAGCCTCTCAAAAGGGACGGGAGATCTTTGTTGATGAAGCCAGTCACCTCCTACCTCTTCTGATCCATCTACCTGACCTGCCGGCTGGCCTTGATCTTGCACTGCACCTGCAGATAACAAAAGTGCCGGTCTAATCATCGCCAAGCTAATTAATCCATCAGCAGAAGTTGATAAGAATGTCCTAGCTCTTCCCAACCGCGGCTGGTCAATTTTAGTTTGTTTTGTTTCATCACATGCATGCACCGATCCTTATTCTGTCCTGTGATGTCAAGTGCTAAATAATTTCATTGCGGTTTAGAATCTTCAACATTGTGGATGCCAACCTAGCTAGTTAAAGAACAAATAATGACATTTTGATAAAAGAACATTGTGGACACCAAAGGCTCAGTCCTTATCTGCCAGATAGGTGATTACTGTAGCATAAAAAGGATAGTACATGCTATCTCGCAAGGCTACAGATCTGCTATATGCTTTTGCCAGGAAAGACAGGGCGGGCGGAACGTGGAAAAGATCTCGGCAGCAGTTTGTAGCCAGTGATAATCCATCCGTGCTTGTTGTTGCACGCATTCATGGGTACAGCCAGGCATTGTACGCTACCTATAAGCTCTCATGCATGTCTGATAAGAAGCAGATCAGAGAGAGCGATCGATCGAGAACAACCATATGCATCGACCATGCATATGGCCGGCCGCCGGCTACATCTGCCGCGATGATTTGCAGCACCTTTTCTTTTCTGCGAGTACGGCTGTCATCTTCGTCCTCCCCGCCAGGTGTCTTTGGTTGCTTGCATTGCCCTGCAGACCTTGCACAAATAATTACAGAAAGTGTGCGGGTGCTTCTAGCGGCAATCTTGCCAACGAAGCACTTCTGCATGGGAGTTTTGGCTATATAGCTACTGCATAGTACATATGCATGCATGGCCCATCCATGTGTTGATCCAATATGTGTCGGTTGATCATGGCATGTGCGAGCTCCAAACATCCAGGGACTGTTCCAGATTGTGCGTGCTCTATTCATCTATTGATGTCTCTGCACACTGTAACATTCGAGTCTCGTGCATCCACACTCTCTCGATCTTTCACCACCAACCATGCATCTCTGCTCGAAACAAAAAACAAAAGCTGTTACGTAAATCATCAGATCGAGAGTAGTGTCGGCCATCGTGTGGAGCAATTATATGCGGCAGACAGAGGAGAGCACGGCCTCTGTGCTGCGACAACATCATCTATCCCCGATGAGATCGAAAGAGAAACATATATGATTGGGTTACTCTATGCACGCACGCTCCTCGCAGCTTTTACTGGTGGTCTCTGGACGATGATTTGCGCGCGCAGCTTCGCACGGAGTAGGCGTGTGGTCGTTGCGTGGGTCCATGCATGGCTGGAGGCACGTCGACGTCGACGCCCCACGTGTGAACGTGTCGACACCGGAGGAGGTAGCTAGCGCATGCATGGGCTCGATCTCTATTCTCTGCAGCACGATATATCGGCCAGGAGCGCGTGCGTGGGTGCGCCCACAAAGTCACTGCATCCATTGCGTGCAGGCTTTGCAAGTACTGCTGTAAATATCTTCATCTGAAACAATGAGAGAGTCAGGGAGAGAGATTATTGGCAACACCTTACGACCTTGTACATGCATTAATTCGTATTTCGTGCGGCATGCCGGCTTCTTTCGATTTGTACGTGCACGCGTGTGCACGCATATGGGTGCTGGGTGCACGTACGGATCTCTCCGGCCCGTTCTCAGGGCGGCCAGATTATTGAGGGGCGGGTCCATACACGTGTCCAATGTCCATCGATCCAGGCACGCAAATGTGTGCTCTGATATCCCCAGAGATTGCGTGTGCTCCTGCTAGCTTCTCTTGGCCAGTCGCCTGATATATAAAAAGGCAATGGCAAATCACCAGCTGGCATGGTCAGCTTCCAAAGAAATATTACTGACCGTTAATAAACTTCAAAATCACTACAAGGTACAGCAGGTTTATATCACGAAAAAAAAAGTATGTTTGTATCCTTTTTAAAGCATGAGTACGTACGTGTGGACCTAATTCATGATGCCTAGTCGTCGAAGAATATTGTTGCACCCATATTTTTGCGACAAACAATTAGCATATTTGTGACACATGTCGTGGAGCACAGTTTGGAACGTGCAAACTGCAAGTACCTGCTTAAATAGGTACAACAATATGTCAATAATGTCAGTCTCTTGCAAATCTTTGCAGCATTGCATGATTATTCCAAATTAGAGTGGGATTATAAACACTACTCCCTATCAATCTTGTCCACCAAATTATTTATTACTATATGAAGGTATATGCATGGCATGTCAAACTGTTAATCCATGTTCCTGATATCCCAAACCTGCTGGCCATACCTTCTAAACTATCATTTTCCACTTAACTATGGAACATGCTATATAAAGGAGTACAGTTAACGTCAGTGGTGACATAAGAGTGAACCTAACATAGAAAGGAAAAATAGAGTGAGTATTCACAACTATTTTTGTGACTAGAGTAGAGTCTTATTGAACTCGGAGAAAATCCGGAGAAGATTAATTACCAAAAAAATAAATCCGGAGAAGATTTATTTTCACATGCAGAGGTGCGTCGTAGAGATCTAATGCACATGCATGTTCGCATTGCCTGAACTGAAGCAAAGCTTAATCCTGCCAGGTGCAGAGAGGAGAATCTTCTTCGCTACGTTTGGTCGAAGTTGCACACGTGCCCTGAGATGCAAATGCAAACCAACAGATCACTGTATTATAACAGTCCGTATCAGCAATATGATCTGTTTAACTTTAGTTTATCTGTAAGATCCTTATAAGCGTAGATTTGAACTTGCATGAAGCGTAAGGAAAACCGGTAAGGAGAGAAATGAACTGCGTGCTACTGTTCACGCGAACTCGTTACTGTTCATCCACGGTTCAATTGTCCGCTGGCCGGTATGGAAACGGTTTCTCAGAAACCGGATGAATCCCTAATAGTGCGTACCACGCGCGTGGAAAAAAGAAAGAGTCGGCAAAAGATGCTCTGTCAATTAAGCGCCACTTCAGAGACCGTATCGATCGTCAATATAGCTTAAAATCTAGAACATACTGATCAGATTATCAGAAAAAGCTAGCAAACACAATTAATGTGCACTTCTTAACTAGAGATTTATAATTTTCGCATCTTGCTTTCCATATCTATTTTCATGGTTTTCGTAGATCAATAACATAATCTATAGTTAACGTATCTACTTAGTTTTAATTTGCGAGGGACTAATTAAGTCACTAAGCTATATACAGCCTAGCCATTGCGTTGGTGCTCTATTTCTTCAATGCTGGGCTGCTGTGGCCTGTGCACTCTACGTCTCTACCAGCTGGAGCTCTCCGTGGTCCTGGCACAAGCCATGCATTGGCGACTGGCGAGTATGAACGGCCATGTTGGTTCATCTACCTGTGTCAAGCTGTGCCCATGAATGGAAACTATATATAGGGTAGTTGCATGGCTAAAGCATAGCTGAAATTGGAGACCACCCTGGCTTGAAAGGACCACAATAAGGAAATCTAGGAGGGGCCAAAAGAACGCATGCGTGCCCTATGTATAGTACTACTGATCATGTATTCAGGGTCTATGTGAAATTAAGTTGATCTTGACTTATGGAGTCCATGCATCTACCCCTTTTGCAAGTGTATATCAGTAAAACAAACACGCGCGCGAAACAAAAAGAGGGTCAACTTCAATTTCTATTATTCTTAATGGTGCATTACAAATAGTGACGAGTTGTATTAATTTCTCCAATTAAGAGGCTAACTAACTTGCTGCTCAGCGACGCGAGGTGCCAGTCACAGGGAGAAAGAACACTGCACGGTCTCTGCTAGGCTGGCTGCACCTGATGTCTGATGATATACTGGTTTTTGTGGCTGCAACAGTTGTGGATGCATGTGCGGAGACGGGACATCAGGCATTTCAGCTAACTCGGTTACCGACCAGCAAATCCAAAGCTTGTCATCAATTATTGCTACAAAATGAAGCTACTTCTGCTAAAAGCTGTATTGAGTTATGAACCTATTGATGCAACTTTTGGGTTCTGAAAATGCACATAATTTGATCTATTGTTTTGTCAAGCTTCGTCCTTATATTGCGGTGCCAACATTTAATATCTCAGAATATAAATTAGTTTTACAAAACAATTTAAATAGAAAAACATAATCAAGAACAACTATAAATTTAACCTTTCAGACATGTGAGGTAAATAAATACACTAAAGTAAACATGCTCCGTAAGAATTAGACATGGCGGACCCCCAATTTTTGAACTACTGGATGCTTAAGTAAAAAACGGAGAGTACCAGAAAACATGACGATAGCCACTCAATACCATGGATTTCATTATATACTACTTATCATTTTGTTTGAAACCATGTCAGTTTTACTCCGATGAGAGAGGTTGGGTACACTCGATCGCTTCAAGATACTAGTAAAAATGCACGTGCGCCACGCACGTGTTCAAAAAATTGCATCACTTGGCAGGACCATAAGAATTATGGGTAATTTGACTACTTGTTGCTTCATTATTTTAGAAAAAGATTAATTAATTTAGAACTGTTTCACAAAAAATAAAAGTAATTGCACCTTACTCCGTCACCACATGAATCATGCTACATCTGATTAATTTGAAATTTATTCTGGATTTATACCAATATATATATTGCAATTTGCAATGTTAACTACAGTTCGTGGAATTTTTATAAATCAGCATGCTATATATATATATATATATATATATATCTTGTTGATAATGTCAAAGCATAGAATATCTAGGGAGGAAAACAATCGTCTGCCCTGATGAGTCTTTACTCATTAAAACCAACAATTACAGTGAAATAGCAGTCCCATAATTAAACAAAATATATAATCGTTAAACAACCAGCCTATTTTAAAAAGGGGACAAAATAGTTCTGCATTGCTCAGGTGCAGGACATAAAGGATATGATCCTAGGTGGCTTTATCTCTATTCAATACTGTGGCTACTGTCCAATAATCTTTTACAGTTAGTAGTAGGTATCCAAAAGGAAAATGCAAGACAGATAGAAAACAAAAGTACCTCACTTCGATCTGAAAGAATAGAGATAGAGAAGTCGCATCGGTGGTAACACACTGGTATCTCGAAGAGCTTCGGCAGCTCGATCCAAAGCATATGTTTATTCCATCTGTCGACAAAACCTGTATATAAATAGTTCCAGACATGTAATCAATATTAAAACAACTGTGAAATAACCTAGCGTGAAGTATTATACTACTGAGGTGATAGTAAAGGCCATGGCCAAACCTAAGCTCACCAGAAAGTAGTTCTCTTTCTCAATAAAAGTTTCGATGTTCCATTTGCAAGTCTAGTGAGTTCCATTTGCAAGTCTAGTGCATGAAGGAACAACAGAAATGGAATAAATATCATAACCGGTTAGACATGTCAACTGTGCAAGCTCTTCAAGGCCTTGAAAATTTTGTAAGAAATTAAAACACTACAAAGTCACAAATTAGGAATTTTACTTTCAGTTTGAAGTATTAACACTCTAATGCCTCGAAAGTTTTGTACAAAATAATTTAAATTTTTCTGACCAAAATGGACCATTTTGACAACTGAGGCAAAATAAACATGAGAAATAGACGATACCTAAGCATGATAGACTATCTTGGCAGGCACAGGTCTTGTGTTCAACCCTGGCTTTGAGTAAGAAATATGAATTCAATAGTATGTACTGTTCAACTTATCACTTGTATAATAATTTAACAGTATGCAATGCTCAAGTCATCAATAGTATGCTTAAGTTACTCATTTATTTTTCAGATATATGGACCATAGTATGCAGTGTTCGCACCAGTGATGGTAATAATTAAGCTATATTTTTTCTGCATAAAGAAAGCATGTGAGAGCTGGTGCTAGATGGAAAGAAGTGCATGGTAGGAAGGTCCAGCGAGGAATCAACACATTGTCACAAAGTAGTAATCCAGATACTATGCACGGTATTAGTTCAAAATATATTAAAATATTAGCAGATACAGGATATGCAAATAATAAGATGAATTCTAACCATTAAGACCATATGTGAAAAAGAGAAGTCAAGTGGTACCTGATTCTCTTGTGACACAAGTAGGAGAAAATCTGATTGTATTTTCATAACAGGGGCAAGCAAGAACTCCATAAATTCAATCTGCACCAAAATCATTCAGTTTAACATTTGTGACAGTAAAAAAACATAGATATTCAGTAAAACGGTAAATTTAAACTGATCACCAATGAAATTTATACAAATAAATCATATCAACTGTTCACCAATTAAATTTGTGCAGCATTTTCATCCATGTAAACCTGCAGAAGAATCATTAGGACTTAGGACCACCAAATTGCCTAGCGCCAGCAATATTCCATCTCGAATCACAAGCAGCACAAAACCTATTCCATGATACGTTGGGGAAGCACCCTAGATGAAATCTAGCTTACATCTGTCCTTTGTTGTTCATGGCTGCTTCAGTAGACAAAATATCATATCAGTTTCGACAGAAAAAGGATCCATTTAATAACAAAAAATTTCAGGCTTCCAAAAAGTCATATTTTATAAAAACAAATCTCGTTTTTGCTAGCAGATAGTCCTTTTCTCCTCGAAAATCAATCAATGGGAGTGCCCAAGTGATAACTCTGCACACCATCCACCTGATGCATTCGGAATTCAACAACAGAAGGTCGTCGGTGATCAACAACCATCACCAATCGATGAATAAACAAAAAGTAGAACATATACCAGAACAAATCGGTCACATCTGGTGGCCGAGGCTGCTGATCTCAACCGATCAAAGATGACCAGATTGAATCAATGGATCGGGAAAGCTTGTGGAAGCATCTACACTCGAGGGAAGGAGCAGGGGGGAGGGGAGGAACGGAAGCTGACCTCAGGGGCAGAGTCAGAGATCTCGCTGGCCTTCTCTCGTCGGCCTCCTGGTAGATGAACTGCACCATCTGCTGGATCTGCTTGGTGACATCGGCTTCGTTTAATCCCTGTCTCCAGGGCCATACACGGGTGAGGAAATGAGTGGAGCAGAGGCGACGGAGATCGGAGGCCAAATCTGTCGCTCTCCTTCCCCTACACCGCGTACGCCCTCCACGCGGCCGCCGCCGCCGCCGGACCTGCGATGAACAGGACCTGCGGCAAACATGAGACAAAAGCGAAGAAGGAACACCAGGATCAAGAGAGGAAAGCGATCAAACCTTGTGCACAATCAACCACGGCACGACCCCCCAGAGATGGAAGGGGTTACTGCAGCGCGTCCGGCAATCAAGAGACGGAAGAGATGGAAGCGATAAAAAATTTAAATTTTGGAACGATGGTTTTGGAAAGAAATATAGGAAGGGGGCAACGTTGTTTTGGAAAGCAACGCTCCTGCTTTGGAAGGATTGGCAGAGCGACGCCTAGCTGAGAAATTAACGCGCATAGGTTCTGCGGGAGGGTGGAAATCTTTTCAGGTGAGAAAAGTTTGCAAAATGTAAGATTTTTGCACTGCAAAAGTGCAAACAATTGGCTGAGCGTCACACATTTGGACGTGGGCTACCAATTACCATAAATCAACGGTGGGATGGTTTATATCAATGGTTGATCTATAGGTGGGTCGAGTATGGCAGGGTAGAAAATATTTTCAGGGCAACTGGTTCTTTAGAGGTTTAGATTTTTTGATGGACCTGCTATCTATATAGATACCGGGCTAATTAACGTACTCCCTCCGTTTTTTAATTGATGTTGTCGTTGACTTTTTGAGTTACGTTTGACCATTCGTCTTATTAAAAAAATTATAATAATTATCATATACTTTGATATAAAATGTTTTATCACTAAGAAAAATTTAAACATAACTTATAAGTTTTCAAATTTGAACAAATATTTTGAATAAGACGAATGGTCAAACGTAACTTAAAAAGTCAACTGCAACATCAATTTAAGAACGGAGGGAGTAATTGTTAGGCCTATGGGCCATATTTCCTAAAAGGCCCAAAAAGAGTGGAGAAGAGGAGGAAGGAGGTGCTCCGCAGCGACGTGCTACCGCCGGCGCCGGCGCCAGCAGATCCATCCGAAGAGTCTCGCCGCCCACAGCGGGTGCGATGGGCTCCTCGTAAGCGATCTCAGTATTCCCCCACCTGGGCGTCGCCGAAGACCTCGCTACCCCTCCCCTCCGTTGCCCGAGGAGGCACAAAGGTACACGCTAAACTCGTTCATAGCATCTCTCGTGAATTGAAGCCTAAATTTGGTTCTGGGAAAGTACAGTGACTAACGAGCGTGCTTATATCGCTAATAAGAATCCGCGGACTAGCTTTTGGAGCCAATTTAGCATGCGCGTAGCCGCTTAGGAGGAGGGGTTGCCAAATCGAGTTCGATAGGGAATAATTGGTAGCCGTTGTTGTTACTGATTACATTGGAACAATGCGGCAGTACCTCGAATCAGTGAGAAATCGAGAACTCCTGAAGACCCATTGCCCATTCCACCTGATTATTTGCTGCTTGGACGCGAACATCAGCTTAAAGTTTCTCTGCTTTTACAGCTTGTTCACATGGCATCGTTTTACGTCATACTGTCTTGGTATCAATTAAAATTAATTCCTCCAGGTGTGGTAAAATCTGTTACCACTTGTGCTGCTGCTTTCCACCCTAGTTGGAGCTTTATAGTAGTCAGTAAATCTGTCTACGTGACCTGCCAGATTATGCTAGTGCTTTGTATCAGAGAGTGAATTTTTGATGTCCTGGGCTTACAACTGAACAAAGGACACATCAACCGCTGGTTTTACAACTATTGAATACAACAAATTATACAATAAAAATTCTGGTAAGGTAACAACATAACAACCCATGTAATGTCTATTGTGGCCTCCGTAGTTGATAAGTCACATCTTTGAGATATTTAGGACCTTTTATTTTGCAGGTATTTATCTTGGTCTCCAGGATCTAACAACCTTCTAGTGCAGTCCAGTTCAGATGATTTATGACTGCCATATGCTATTCAGCGTTGTAGCACCTGCAAGACCTCCTTCATCGATGGCCTTGATGATGGTTTTGTTCCGGTGCAAATTAGTCCTAGCTTGAATACTAGTTGCACTTCACGTAAGTAGGATGCATCTTGTATATTTTTGTCAATTACATCAGTTAACTGAAAGCCTGCTTCTTGAAACTGTCGCCAAGCCCATTGTGCCAAATTCTCATGCCCACCAGCCTCACCAGTTGCACGCCTCCCAGTTGTCAGCTCCAGGAGAACCACTCCAAAGCTGTAGACATCTACTTTTTCGTTGATTTTTCTTAGGCTTCCAAACTCTAGCAAATAGTGTGATACATCACTGTCACATACTGTACCATTGAGCTTAAAATAAGTTAAAAGAGGATACCAAGTTCTTACCTGGAGCCATATATCCAAATGATCCAACCATCACTGAGATTGACTCTGGTTCGCCAGTTTTAGCAACTGCACGGGCTAGCCCAAAGTCTGAAATCTTTGCTTTGAATTCAACATCCAACAGGATATTGCTGGATTTGATATCTCGATGTGCTATAGGTGGAGATCAATCATGGTGCATGTAGCACATTCCTCTTGCTGCATCGATTGCTATTGACATCCGCATTGGCCAGTTTAACTGTTCAGTTGTACTAGTCAGATCTTTCTGATGCAACCAATCATATAGGCTTCCATGTTCCATGTACTCATAAATGAGGAGCTTTGACTCAGAGCTTGATATGCAGCCTAGTAGCTTGACGATATTGGCATGTCGGATAGATCCAAGAGTCTCAATTTCAGCTTGAAACTGCTTTTCCAGCATATCATCCATCCTTAGGCCATCAATTATTTTCTTGACAGCTATAACTTTGCAGTTGCTGTTATCAAGGCATATCTTGTATACCATTCTTGAGCCACCACAGCCAATAAGGTTATTGTTTGTGAGACAGCTAAGGATGTCTTGAACATTGAAATTAACAGGATGGAAGGTTGTTAGTTTCCACTGTGGAGATGGTGCATTTTGCTTTTGCCTTGTGAGGAAAGTCCTTATCTTCATGAAACCAAAAGGTCCTGTGCATATGAGAATGACTGAGCCAAGAATCAGGATAACCATTAGAGGCCTATTCAAATGTTCGTGTTTCTCTTTTGGATCTTCCAGCAGCCTAATACACATAGGAAGGTTCCCAAAGTGGTCAGAGGAACACAGACCAGGATTGGACAGAAAGCTCTGCTCATATCGATTTATCTGAAACGGATCTGGAATCTGGCCTGTTAGTTGGTTACTAGAGAGATTGAGGAAGGCAGGTTCTAATTGGGCGAGAATTGCTGGTATCGGGCCAGAGAAATTGTTCTCCGAGAGATCTACTGTATCAACTTCATTAATTAGCATTGACATCCCAAATGTGCCTGGGATCTGCCCAGATAGATTGTTTTTCCTAAGGTCAAGCTCCTTGAGGTACCACATGCACCAGATCGTGGAAGGTAGCAACCCTGATAACATATTTTCTGCAAGGACAAGGACTTGCAAAGGTGCATTCCGGATGAGGACTGTTGGGATTTCACCAGAGATGCAGTTGTTTCCTGCCATCAACGTATTTAAATTTTTTGCTGACATTGATAGGTCGCCAGAGAATCTGTTGTTGCTAATATTAATAATTTTTATATTTGAACCTAAGTTACTTGGGAATGAGCCAGAGAAAGCATTTTCCTGGATCATGATGGTTGTTAACAACGGCAGTGACCATATGCCAGCTGGAAATTTGCCTTTCAATTGGTTATTGTACAGAATTATGGACATCAAATTCCTGCAGCCTGAGAGAGACTCTGGGAGTTCACCAGATAAACTATTATTGGAGAAATCAATGTGCTGAAGGGTCTTTAGCTTACCAAAATCCTCTGGTATCTGTCCTGTGAGTAGGTTGGTTGAAACATTGATCTCGACCAAATTAAATGCTTCAACCGGTCCCCTCATCTGACCAGAGAGAGAATTTTCATTTAGATAGAGCATCTTCAGACTTTTGAACCTCCAAACTCCGTCGGGGATAGTACTATTCAGTCGGTTAGAAGACAAGTCGAGGAGTTCAAGTTGGACAGCTTTGATATGGTTTCTGGGATTTCCCCAACGATATTCATGCTACTCATTCTCAAATACTTTAGGTTTCTTAGATTTCCAAACTGCGGATGCATCCTGTTTGGAGTAAAGTGATTGTAAGCTAGGGACAAAACTTGAAGTTCTGATAGATGTCCAAGCTCTGGTGGGTAGCTGCCATCAAAATTATTGCGATGAAGGTACAGAAACTTAAGACCATAAAGTTGAGAGATTGTACTAGGAATGTTGCCAAACAAGCGGTTCAATGCAAGGTTAAGGTAGGCAAGGTTTGGTGACAATCGATATATGTTTGAAGGAAGAATACCATTGAATGCATTGTGAGAGAGGTCCAGATACTGAAGTCTAGAACAATTGAAAAGAGTTGTAGGAAAAGAACCTGTGATGTGGTTGCGAGATAAGTCAATGTACATAAGGTTCTTGAACGAGCAAAGGGCAGGTGGAATTGGCTTGTTGAGTTCACAGCCAGCAAGCAATATACTTGTTACAAAGCCATCTGTGCAAATGATGCCTCGCCAGTTACACTGATCTTTGTATGTGCTGGTGCTCCAATTCAGAGCTACTGGCTTGCTCCAATCACTCTCGAGGTTTAGAAGCGCTGTCTTCTCAGCTTCCCTCGTGATGGCCGCACAATTGGAATTGAGGAGAAGAGAACTGAGAAGGATAAGAGATAGCATGAGGATGCAACAAACAAGGTGGGGATTAGCCATGGCACTCACTGTAGGCTTCCTTAGGTCCTTGGTTGGTTCATGTATGATGTATGTATATGCTGTAAAGCTCAAAGAAGACCTGGCAGTCAAGGTCTACAGACAGTGAAAGATAAGTCAACACAGGCCATTGCCATCACTAACTGTTTGCCTCTGAATAATTCTAACTATACGGCTACCAATTGGCCACATCTGTTCCTCGAGCTGTCATTGACTGCTGAGGGGCCCCAATAATTGTGTTTCTTCCATTGAAGACTCAACTATAGTCACTTGATCATTGAGTCGTTTATCATAAGCTTTTGAGAAATTCAAATGGTTTATGAAAACATCTTATGGTAAAGATGTACCTTTAGAGCGCAAACTGTCTCCGTATGAGCAATTGAGCAGAGACCGGGTGTGTCTTAGTTTTGCAAGGTGTCTTGCAAGCTGAGGATCCGTCTCTGTATTTTGCACAACAAAAGTTAACGGGGAAGCTACAAGGTTTGGAGATTATATATGTCTGGATTGGATCATTACGACAATTCCTAGGCTGTATAACCTTACATTTTAATGAATATCACTGCGAATCAGTTTTCGAAGAATGCTGGGAGCCACATTCGGTTTTGCCACTTCCATGTGGAAAACTTTGGTAATCTGGATTGCTGCATGCAGAGGTACATTGCACTAAGGATCAAGATAGCTTAATCTGAATGTTGGGTTCAAGAAAAACTTGATTACATCCCTTTACATTGCTTAAAAACTCGGAACTTTCAGTTTTCTTACAAATTTGTTCGGATACCAAATCCCATAAAAAAAATTAAATTTCTGCTGAGGAACAACATTCTCATGAGGGTTACTTATCCCCAACGAGGACTGTATTGAAGTAGCCATTGTCAATTTCTTGAAGGGATAGATATTGAATCTAGTTCTTTAGATGCCCGCGTCTCAGTTTGTTTGGTTTGCTATTCAATATGTTTTGTTTTGGTTTGAGAAGTATTTTCTGGCAAGTGCGTGCCAACTATTGGGTGTCTGATTACAGCAACATATTTCCTAATAAAACAGGAGATCTCACCTATCAGGGATTGACAGATTGTGGGTTGTTCGGCAGTATTATTCGGAAATCCTTAAAATTCTGTTCTCCAGAACAAAAATAATCATGTTTTAATTTTTCATTTTCTGTTTTCACTGAACTAGAACATCGGTGATCCTGCAGAGTAAAGCTGCAAGGCACAACTTGAAGGAGCTTGACCATTGCGTGAAATGGAATTCAAGATTGCTAATGTCTGAGGTAGGCGGAGCGACATCAGGGAAATGGCCTCCAGTTTGTAAAAATCATATCCTTTTGACATCTTAAATTCCAGAACAGTCACTCACTTTGTAATATGGATATATGATAGAATTTCCGGGTGCCACTTTTTAATTTAAAACAGTGCTCTTGACACTTGGCTACATAATAACAATTGCATCATTGTTGGTTTTAGGAGAGTGCCATGGAGTGAGGCTTCCAGTAGCGCATTTACCTCCACGTCTGAGCATTCTTCAGATTCATTAGACCAGTGAGTACCATAATTGTAGACCTTCTGTAAAACCTTTCAATATGACTTATATAGCGTTTGGATGTTGGAATTGAGAGCTGGAATTAGGAATTGGTATTGGGCTCATCCAATTCCAGTGTTTGGATGTCGCTGGAATTCAGAATTGGCATTGGAGGCCTAATTCCATGGCATGGAAACATAACTGAGTTGCCCTGTCCACAATTCAGAGGAATTGAAGCGTCTTCACCAGGGATTGCCGGTTTTCAAATTCAATTTTTTAAAAAAAAATTGAAACAAAAATATGATTGCAAAACCGTCGGTAACAGGACCCAAAGAAGTTCAGAAAATTCAAGAACCCAAAGAAGTTCAGAAAATTAAATCAAATCAGAATTCGCCCTGTTCATTCATGTTCATTATATTTGGCACGCTCTCTGTCTTTGGGTGTTTTGTTTGGGCTCGGATGCTTCAAACATGGACTTCCATATTGCATTTGGGCCACGTTTTCTAGTGATCTTGACCGCCGGATGAATTCTAACACTAGATATCCAGATAAATCAAGCGACGTGATTCAGATCTGCAAACGTCGCCATTGCATTTCCAGCTGACGGTCATTGTTTCCTGTATTTTGTTCAGTTTTTCTAGTTCCTGCCGGCCAACAGATTTGTTCTCTGCAGCACAACCTTCCCCACTGTGAATAAACGGCGCCAGGTCATGATCACCACAAACCACAAAGCAAATTCGCTTCGTATGTCATCATGTTTTAGTGCGGCATGCAGAACAGTAGCAGATAGTCCAAGCCGCCCATTATTGTTGCCTTTTAAGAGATTCTACATTTCCATGAACTAGCTTTCCGTGGGGCTCAAAGTTTCAGAGAACAGAAAAGCAGCTCTGAACTTTTGTAACCACCACTCTAGCTGTTTGTACTGCATGCCTTCTGGCAGTGTAATCTTGAAGTAGCCAAGTAGCCATTCTGGCCAGTTCATGCTCGAATCTGCTAATTTGCGTACATAGTACTATAGTAGAAAAGAAAGAAGCTATACACTTAGGCCATATCTGCACTCTGTTCAAACAAACTGTGGTGGTGAAGCAAACGAGATAACTCATCATATACCTCTGATTAACTCGGATTCAACGATTTTATTCCTTACATGCCAATAACTTGCGTTCTTGTCTCATGGGAGATCGGCTTATGCTAAGGAAGTTACAGTGTGAATTTCTAGTGCTTGATGACGCGTACTTACTACAATCTCCATATCTGACCCCTATCTGACGAAGCCTTCATCATCTGTCAGATAGCAGAGGCGCGAGTCTCAGCGAATTTCTCCATGGATGAGTTTAGCACCTCAGCAGTGGCTATGTACTCTGCAGTGCACCTGAATTTCTTGCTGCAAGGCTCATGTCTGTCAAATTAAACCGCGTGCACCACGAAGTTGCCGCTGTCCTCATCCTCTTCGTCCCACCTGCCGGAGCCGGACATGCTCCGTCGCCGGCTGCCTTTCTTCTTGGCCTCCAGCAGCGGCGTGCCGCCGCCGCGCGCCCTCGCAGCTCATCTGGCACGCCTGCGCCTCGGCGGCCATCCTGTCGCAGCGGATGAGGTGGTGCAGGACCTCCTTCATGGACGGTCGCCGTGGCGGGTCCTCCCCCGTGCAGATCACGCCGAGCGTGAACACCGACAGGATGTCCTGCAGGTCGGCCGGGTCACGGATGGCCTCGTCGACGACGTCGTCGAACGGCGCGCCCTTCTGGTACCGCTTCCACGCCCACTCCGCCAGGCACAGGTCGGCGCCGCTGTCGTTGGCCACCTTGCCCGTCGTCAGCTCGAGAAGGACGACGCCGAAGCTGTACACGTCCACCTTCTCGTTCACCTTTGGCCTGTACCCGTACTCTGATGAAAAACAATTCGCAACCAATTATTAGCAATTACGAATTGATGGCTGCAAGCTTCAAAACTTGAAGTGGATTGGTAACTGAACTGAACTTACCAGGTGCCATGTACCCGAATGTCCCGCCAATGGCTGACACGGACTCGGGCTCGCCGGACTTGACAAGAATCCTGGCGAGACCAAAGTCGGCGATCTTGGCCTGGAAGTCCGGGTCAAGCAGGATGTTGCTGGACTTGACGTCGCGGTGTACGATCGGCTGCGCGCAGTCATGGTGCATGTAGCTGAGCCCCTTGGCGGCGTCGATGGCGATGGCCAGCCTGGTCGGCCAGTCGAGCGGCGCCGGCGCGCCCTCACGTTCCCGGTGGTGCAGCCACCGGTCGAGGCTGCCGTTCTCCATGTACTCGTACACCAGCAGCTTGGCCTCCTGGCTGGAGATGCAGCACAGGAGCTTCACGATGTTGTTGTGCCGGATGTTGCCCAGCACCTTCACCTCCGCGTCGAACTCCTTGTCCAGCTTCGCGTCCATCTTCCTCGTGTTCCATATCTTCTTCACGGCCACCATCCTGCTCCCGCCGGCGCCGCCGCTCTCCTCGTCGCCGCGTCCGCTGCCGGCGAGGTGGATGCGGTACACCTTCCCGGACCCGCCGGTGCCGATCACGCTGTCTTCGCGGAGGTTGCTGAGCACGTCGGACTCGGTGAAGTCGAGCTGCGTGAACGCCGTCATCTTCCAGTCGGTCACTTCGTGGATCTCCTTCCGGCGCCGAAGGAGCAGCCACGCGATGCCGATGCTGCCGATGAGGACAATGCCGGCGAGCATCGAGAAGAGGATGATCAGGCCCTTGGACAGCTCGTCGTGGTTCACCTTGGCGCACGTCGGGAGGTTTGTGCCTGAGTTGGCTCTGGCACAGAGACCACGATTGCCGAGGAAGCTGCGGTCGTACGCCGCGGTCTGCAGCGGCTCTGGCACCTCGCCGGTGAGCTGGTTCGATGACAGGTTGAGCGAGGTGAACAAGTTGTCGATGTCTGACGGTATGTCACCGGTGAGCTCGTTGTTGGACAGATCGAGCATGGTCAGCACCGGGAGCATCCCGATGCTCCCCGGCGGTATCGCGCCGGAGAGCCGGTTGTCACTCAGGTCGAGTGTGTTGAGCTTCTGCAGCAGGTTGATCGAAGCTGGTATGGAGCCAGATATCCTGTTGCCCGGCACGACAAAATCGGTCAGACTGCCGAGCTTGCTCATGTCGGCAGGCAACTCGCCGGTGAGCCGGTTGTTCTCCGCCTTGAACACGCGCAGCGCCGTCGCCGAAGTGGGCAGGGAGCCGGAGAACATGTTGTTCCCCATCTCAATCCGTGACATGTTGAAGGAGATCACGGGCGGCAGAGTGCCCGTGAAGCTGTTGTTCTGGATCATCACCGTGGTCAGCTTGGGGAACGACCATATCTTTGCCGGGAACTCGCCGGTGAACCGGTTGTTGTAGATCATCACGTTGTTGAGCAGGACGCAGTCTCCCAAGTTGGCCGGGAGGTCGCCGGAGAAGCTGTTGTTGAAGACGACGAGGTCGTAGAGTTTTCCGTTGGAGCAGAGCGTCTCCCGCAGCGTGCCGGAGAAGTTGTTGTTGGAAATCTCCAGGTTGCCTAGCGGCGAGTGCGTCCCGAGCTCCGGCGGGAGCTCGCCTGATAGCTGTTGTTGAACAGCCGGATGTCGCTAAGCCGCGGGAGCAGCGCGATGCTCGCCGGAATCTTGCCGGTGAGCTGGTTGTTGTAAAGAAAGAACAATGACAAATTCTTGAGGTTGCCCACGCTCTCCGGTATCTCTCCGGTGAGATTGTTCGTGGACAGGTCCAGCTCGACCAAGTTCGGCGCCGTGACGTTGCGCGGCAGCTCGCCGGAGAGGTTGTTGTCGAAGAGGTAAACCATCTCGAGCTTCCCGTGCTGCAGCACCCACGCCGGGAGGGGCCCGGAGAGCATGTTGGCCGACATGGCGAGCATGGTGAGCTCCGTGAGGCTGGCCAACGCCTCCGGGATCGCGCCGGTGAGGTTCATGTCGGACATCCAGAGGTAGCTGAGATTGGTGAGCTTGGCGAACTCCGGCGGCACGGGCGCCGGCGCGAACGCGTTGGAGGCCAGCGTGAGCCGCTCGAGCCCGGCGAGCCGGCTGATCTCCTCCGCCGGGTACGCGCCGGCGAAGTGGTTGGTGTCGAGCAGCAGCGACTTGAGCGCCGGCAGCCGCGCCACCGCCGGCGGCACCTCGCCGGCGAACCGGTTGGTGGAGAGGTTGAGGTGCTCCATCGCCGGCGAGAGGCCGTCGATGTCGACCGGGAGGGGACCCGTGAAGACGTTGTTGGAGAGGTCAAGGAAGCGGAGCTGCGCGCAGGCGTAGAGCGCGGCGCGGGGAAGGCGCCGGTGAGGTTGTTGTAGGAGAGGTCGAGGCTGGTGAGGCTCTTCAGCGCGCACACGGACGCCGGCACCGAGCCGGTGAGGTTGAGGTTCGGGAGAGACAGCTCCGTGACAACTCCGGCGCCGCCGCCGCACTTGACGCCGGGCCAGCGGCAGTGGTCAGCGGTGGCGGGGTCCCATGCCTTAAGCTGCGGTGGGCTGCCCCAATCCTTCTTGACGGCGAGGAGCGTGTCGCGGTCGCCGTTGCCGGCGGCGGGCTGGGCGCTGCACTCGCCGGCGAGCAGCAGCAGGACCAGCGCGGGGAGCAGGGGATAGAGGTAGCAGGGCCCGAGCCTGACATTATTTTTTTATGCGAAGTTTCGTGGGCGGTGAGCTGAGGTGAGGTGAGCTGAGCTGAGCTGAGGTGGGGGAGTGAGAGTGACGGCGTGCGCGCGAGTGGAGTGCGGGCGGGTGCGTGGCTCATATATACGTGTGAAAGGAGGCGGTCAGTCAGTCAACGAGTCAAAGTCGACGCCTCGAGTGTGGTGGGCCAAACCAGGACGGATGAGTGGCGCTGGTAGATGCTGCAATGTCTGTTAGTGGTAGAGTAGTTTCCCCTTTTTTGCCCCTCGTGTTTCCCCGACGATTCGAGGATGACTGCATGAGGAACAGTGTATTGTCACTCTACAGATACTCTGATAAGATCAGTCACAGGACAAGAGAAGTTAGGTGCTGATGACTGGCCTTTCTTTGCTGGCAAAGGATTTGGTTAATGGTTTTCTCTTGGAAATAATATCTTGACGTTCATTTAACTGAACTTGTCATTGACCAATAGAAAGTACAACTTTGCTGGCAAAGGATTTGGTTAATGGTTTTCTCTTGGAAATAATATCTTGACGTTCATTTTCGAGCCTAGATCGAGTGCTCGACAACACACTATACCAAATGAGCAAGCGCCCGGTTGTAATATTGTAATTGTATCAAGCACCCGAATTAATCCAGAAAGAAGGATTTTTTTTTTTGGTTGGCAAAAGGGCATTATGATTTCTACATGATTACTGTGCACATTCTTGCCTTTCACAGATGATCCTGGTACTGCATTCATCTATCCGTCCATCCACTGCTTGCGTAAGCAACGTAACAGGCTAACAGCTTCTCGTGTCATCCTCTTATCGTCAACCGAAAGAGAAGAAATATGTCCACATCCAGCTGCATATTATTAACTCCTTGCTTCGTTTATATTATAGAAAAGAACACCTTGTAGCTGACATGATATATGAGATATCGACCCAATCAAGCTTATGTTTATAATAGTATAACCCAATGTCATGTTCTTAAAGGCAGTATCACTCAACATCGTTAACAGAAACTAACGAGCAATTGACTGACTCAGCCCATAGCAAATTGACGATCGGATATATCATGTGATCCTGTGGGATAGGTCTGGGATCTGGACCAGACAACCCAATGAAATGCAGCACTGGAAGGAATCCCAGCAACAAGATTCTCTTCGGTGTTCGTTCCCACCCTTTTAAATTTTAGGAGTAAATTTCATAAAACTACAACTATTTGTGTCCTTGTTGCACAAAACTACAACTTTTTTTGCCAGTTTCACAAAACTATAACTATTATGACCTCTTGTTTCACAAAACTACAACTTTTTTGCACATGTGTCACTGACAGGTGGGTCCATATCACATAGCACATGTGTGGATGACACGTGGGACCAAGCCTAATAGTTGTAGTTTTGTGAAACAAGAGTTCAGAATAGTTGTAGTTTTGTGAAACTGGCCAAAAAAAGTTGTAGTTTTGTGCAACAAGGACACAAATAGTTGTAGTTTTGTGAAATTTACTCAAATTTTAGACCTCTAAAATAAAAGAGAATCTTGTCATTTAGGAACATTAAATAAAACTTAATGACAAAACCTTTTTGACAGATGAATGCTCATTTCAAGACGAATCTAATGAGCCTAATTAATCTATGTTTTGTTACAGTGATGCTACAGTGACCATCATCTAATCATGACTTAATTACTCTCATTAGATTCGTCTCGCGAATTAGACCCTGGGTTCTGCAGTTAGTTTTGTAATTAAACTTTATTTAATACTTTTAAATAATAAAATTCTCTTTGATGTGACCCTTCTAAAATTTAGACCTCTGAAAACAACACCCTCTTACTAGTGGCAACTCTACTAGCTGGTGGAGCAGGTGATCGGTGATCGCCACAAGGGAGTTTTCCTTTTGCCCACCGCTGCCCATCATCTTTTATTTCTGCGTCATCTTGGCCATACCCATACCAATCTTAGCTCAGCCTTCTCTGCAGTGCACGTCATCTTTATAGATCCCACTTTGTACGATACAAACTGCTGCCACTAACCTCGAGTAGTTTGCCCTAACAACATCGTGAAGAGATTTTGTCTGGTTTGATCGACATTCGAAGGAGCTGTCGTTCATGATTTGTTGGCACTAGCTGCTTGAGATTCTATCCCCACGGCTATTAAAAAGAAGTTTCCGGCAAAAGTTCGCCGGGAACAGGGAAATGCAACCTGGGAGAATAAAGGTTGCACAAACCAGAGAAAGGAGCCCTCACGTTAGTGCTTCGGTTCACAGCACTTGTACGGAAAATACCATTTTATCTCTTGGTAGTTTTGCTCTGTTTTCTTTGTAGAGAAAAAAATGATTCTCTTACATTCAATTTCTGAGAAAAAAATTCACAAGGAATGACCCAGTTCCCGTTGTGATCGTGAGTAATGGGGCCTTTCGCTTGGACAATTGCAGATCAAAAAGATATGATTCTCTTCAGTGTTCCAATGGGGCCTTTCGCTTGGACAAATCCTGCTTGACAAAATCCTCTGAACGCAAACAGTTCCTTTCAGAAACTCAACAGAACCCCAATATCTCAAACAAAAGTCAGTGTCTAAGCATCTGTGCCCATCTTGATCGGTACAGATAGAAGCTTCTGAACTCGTGATGCTCGCATGACCATTCGTTATCTTCGACATGGTAGATGAGTGCCCGGGAGGACACCGTGTCGATGTAGCGTGTGAATCCCTTTCCAGAGAAAAGTGACTGACGCGCGAGGAAAGCACCGAATCTATCCGCCCAGGAGCTAGTTCTAGCGCAAGAGCAGCACGTAAAACGTGACGAGGACTCGCAAGAGAACAGTGCGTTTCTCTATCCCCTACTATGACAGTATGACTTGCATGTAACTATTGGCGCGAAGAGAGTCGAAGCGAAATAACCCAAGTGTACACGGTAGTCTACTTCCAGCTTACTCCTTGTTTCCTCTTCACGTGACCTGAAAGAAAGCACAGTTTGGCCTCAATCTCTTCCAGGGGCCCTCGCCAAACATTGACTGTGTACTCTGGCCATACCAAGTTGACGATAAGATATACTCCTATATCCCTACGTGACGAGGAGAGCCTTCGTCGCATAGGGATATGGTGTGTAACATTGGGTTAAAAACAAGCATTGACATAAAAATGATTTGATCCTGTGAGAGGTCTGGGGTCTAGACTAATGAGGTTTGTGGCTTGTGGTCCTAGCAACCCAACGAAATGCAGCACTTAACAAGTGAACTTGTGGTAACTCTGCTAGCTGGTGGAGCAGGTGATCGCCCCAATGAGGTTTTCCTTCAATTTGCCCATCGCTGCCCATCATCTTTTATTTCTGCGTCATCTTGGCCATACTAGTCTTAGCTCAGCCTCCTCTGCAGTGCACGTCATCTTTATAGATCCCACTTTGTACGATACAAACTGCTGCCACTAACATCGAGTAGTTTGCTCTAACAACGACGTGAAGAGATTTTGTCTGGTTTGATCGACATTCGAAGGAGATGTCGTTCATGATTTGTTGGCACTAGCTGCTTGAGATTCTATTCCCGTGGCTATTAAAAAGAAGTTTCCGGCAAAAGTAAGGCCCTCTTTGGAACGCGGGAATTTTTCCTATTCCTGTGTTTTTCCTGTGAACAGTCAACTGATTCCTGTGAAATTCCTGTGCAATTCCTGTGAAAATCCTGCGTTCCAAAGGAGGCCTAAGTCGGGAACAGGGAAATGGAACCTGGGAGAATAAAGGTTGCACAAACCAGGGAAAGGAGCCTTCACGTTAGTGCTTCGGTTCACAGCACTTGTACGGAAAATGCCATTTTATCTCTTGGTAGTTTTGCTCTGTTTTTGCAGAGAAAAAGTAATTCTCTTACATTCACTTTCTGAGTACAAAAATTCGCATGGAATGACCCAGTTCCCATTGTGGTCGTGAGTAGTAACAACTCACAATTGCAGATTAAAGTATATGATTCTCTTCAGTGTTCCAATGGGAGCCTTTCACTTGGACAAATCCTGCTTGACAAAATCCTCTGAACGCAAAACAGTTCTTTTCAGAAATTCAAGAGAACTCCAATATCTCAAACAAAAGTCAGTGTCTAAGCATCTGTGCCTATCTTCATCAGTACAGATAGAAGCTTCTGAGCTCATGATACTCGCATGACCATTCGTTATCTTCACCATGGTAGATGAGTGCACGGGAGGACACCGTGTCGATGTAGCGTGTGAATCCCTTTCCAGAGAAAAGCGACTGACGCGCGAGCAAAGCACCGAATCTATCCGCCCAGGAGCTAGTTCTAGCGCAAGAGCAGCACGTAAAACGTGATGAGGACTCGCAAGAGAACAGTGCGTTTCTCTATCCCCTACTATGACAGTATGACTTGCATGTAACTATTGGCGCGAAGAGAGTCGAAGCGAAATAACGTAAGTGTACAACGGTAGTCTACTTCCAGCTTACTCCTTGTTTCCTCTTCACGTGACCTGAAAGAAAGCACAGTTTGGCCTCAATCTCTTCCAGTGGCCCTCGCCAAACATTGACTGTGTACTCTGAGCTAAACCATAGATCGGCCGAGATCCACGTCCTCCGGTCGATAGTAACATCCATCGAGCCCCATTAGCTAGATTAACTATAATTCTTCGCGTCAATCCTAATCTTCCACCGCTTTTCCATTTTTTGAACGCCGAGCTCAATAATCTGATTCCAGTTAGCACTACGATGAATTTTGTAAGCTAGATGCCGGCCCATTTGCAAGATTTGCACCGATACGGTCTATGTGTATACTGCTTATATATTAACCACTAGTAGTGATCATTAATTTGACCCATGGAGGTTAAGACTTGTTGAACAAACCGGTCATGCAAGATCCATCATATTTTCTTTTTGTATTTATCCGATAATAATAAAATGGAAAACGATCTTCAACGGATATTGATGGGATCATATAATATTCTTGCTAGTGGTAAAAGTGAGAATTTTCCTAAAAAAAGTGAATTGCTTTGTTTCATTTGATCTGCGAAAAAAAGTGAAAGATCTCCTCAACTATCACCAAGATGGCAAAGAACAGTTAGCGGCCAACCAGCTGCAAAAAGGCAAAGGCTTTAACCGCATGACTCGCCACGCGACACGGGGGAACAAGGCCTAACCGTGCATGTGCATCAGTACGTCTCAACTATCCGTTTGCTGACCAAGGACACAAAGGTGACAGCACACGATGAGACACCACAGCAGGGGGACGAACAGACTGATTAATTACTTGCGATGCAAATTGATACACATAAACGTTGAACGTGTGCTAACCAGTAACCAACAAACGAAGTGATAAGAAATGATTGTACCACAATCGATCTGCCAATTAGATGCAAACATTGACTTGGAGAAGACTCTGATCCGGGTAATTTTTGAAGGTTTTTTTTTCTAGGTAAAGTTTTGATGTCTTTTACAATAGACCTAAATGGATGCACATCTATTAAGGCTTACTTAACACCCCCCCCCCCCCCCCCAAAAAAAAAGTTTCTTGTTTCCTCAAGATACTGCTACGTTTGTGGCCGGGCATGGGCTGTCCGTCAACGATGGCGGCCTCGGTCATGCGTACATGGCACCATCTGCAGTGCAGTTCTTCCGAAGCGTTCCCGTGGCCTGCGTAGTTCAACAACGTGCGTGCACAGATTGATGCCCGGGATGTCGCCGTGCTCAAGCACTGGGTGACGCCACGACCCACGAGCGCATGGCGGCGGTTCACGTGACACGACGTTCCCCTATCCTCTTGGGCGCAGAAGATGCTGAGGCTTGTCCGGAACATAAATTTTCTTGCAGGAGCTCACAGAAAAGGTTTTCCAGCTAGGAATTTCTTGAAACTCCCGCATTCCAGATGAGCCTAACTGGAGGCGAAGTATTAAGGTGAATTACCTGATCTTATATAAACCCCTGAAAGGCTGAGAGCATCTCTAAATTAGTGAGAGAAACAAAACTCACGCTTGCGATGTAAGTGCGCATATCAGGTGCAAATAGGCTAGAAATTAGAAATGTAAAAATTCCTCTACAAATCATACTTGGAGGTTCTAAAAAAATTTGAAAATTTCACCATCTGTAGTTGCACTAGTATCATGGATGCATACAAAATTTCATCCCCATACATAATATCCTTTGGTAGATACAAAAATAACAAATCTGGATTCTAGATGCACTACAAGACAAAACAAACTATTTTTGTCCTCTAATGCATATTTGTTCAACATTTGTTATTTTTGTATCTCTCAAATGGTATAGAGTTTGGGGTTGTAATTTTGTGTGCATCCATGATACTAGTGCAACTGCAGATGCTGAGTTTTTCATTTTTTTTAAAAACCTCTAAGTATGATTTTTAGAGAAATTTTTACATTTCCAACTTCTAGCCTATTTACACCCGCGATCTAAAGCCCAATGAGCATCTTTAGACTGTAGGAGGAGGTTGATTATTACTAGGAGTAGATGACATGAGCCAATTACGACAGGCTTTGCCGGGAATCTGCACACTTGCGTGAAAACTAAGCTGAATGTTGTTTTTCCAAACCCAACTGGTATGCTGCCAAAGTTAGATCGGTAGATTTGGAAGTTTCCAGGGAAAAAGGTCAAGAATTGCATGCGTTGCGTTGGGGCACGTAGGAACAATTTCAATATGACTCAACCTGAACAGCTTACTCGTCAACATCTTCAGAGGTTATGCGGAATAGGTGTTTCCTGAAGTACTATTCGCCAATGTTTTGTTTTCATTGAGTAATATCAATGGATAAACTCCTTTTCCGTACATCAATTGATGAACTCCAAGTCATGAAAACAGTATAAGCTTTTGGTAGACACCAGCAAGAGGGAGGAAACTTTGCTCTCTCTACATATCTGAAGATGTCACCATCAAAAGATCCAAATCAAACTACTCGAGACAAGGAATCACTTTTTTCTTTTGGGTCCGTGATCAGTGGCAAGTCCAAGAACGCATCAGGTGATGATGATTTCACAGAAGCGAAAGGTGTCGGATCATGATCATAGTTGGGCAGAGGCCGCTTCAGAGATCCGCCTGGGTGCGTGCGCATGCACCCACGCGTGTGCATGTGTTCAGTTCGGATGCTTTTAAAAAACACCGCACTATGTAGCATCGCCGACAGCCAACAGGAGTCTCAATGCAGAGGTTTTGCTTGGTCCGAATGACATGCGAAGGAGCCATTCAGCAAAGCTTGCCCGCTCGCCGGTCGCCATACGCCATGCAATTTCGCCATCGTGGTCCTCTTTGCGGCGATAGTACAAATACATGAGTCGACACGGCAGATGAATCTGCACAAATAACGTGAAATATTTTGGAAAAATAACTATGCTTCAGTTCAGTGCACTTGTGCGGAAAATGCCACAGTTGCCTCTGGGTATTAGCGTCGTCTTTCTTCAGGTCGTGCTCGTCTTGATCGGAAGATGAGTGCACGCGTCGCCGTGTCGATGTCGCGTGCGCATTCCTTCCAGTCAAACATCCTACGATGCATCGAATCGATCCTCTTGCACCATCTATTACAAGTAGCATAGGAGTCGTAAAGCAAGATCAACACGTAAACGTGATGAGGACTCAGGTCAACAGTGTGCGTGTTTCTACAGCCCGTGAGTCTTCTTGGCAACGGATGAATCGGCTGCATCTCCTGCCTCCTGTCCTAAATCCTGATCCCAATTCCCCATACGATGAATCGTCGTCTCACCAGCTTCATTTTTCATGTAGTGCAATGAGGAGCATCCACCACTAGGTAGAATCAGATCCCCTTATCATTGCCACCCTTTGCACATTGTGTGCCAGGCGTCGAAACTTAATAGAAAAAGAAAAATCAGATGTTGTTGCTCGTTAAATTTCATTTCGGTGATTGTGTTTTTTATATCGCCAAAAAAGTGGATTGTATTGATTGAAACAGAGCGGTAGCTAAGTAGTGTACATTTGATTACTCCAGTCTTGTTCACGTGACCTGAAATAGCGCACATTTTGGCCTCAGTCTTAGACCTTTCCACAGCGGGACTGACCAACATTTGACTGATGAACTAATTATTGGAGACAACTAAACGATTCAAGATCGGCAGAGATCCATGACCTAGAGCTCTATACCATGACCAACCTATAGCAAATGTCTACCATGGTGTAGTGGAGCCCACCAGGTAAACTAGCATTGATTGATGCTTGGCGTCAATCCTAATCTTCCACGGCCTTTTCATTTTGAATTCGGAGCGCAATTATATGATTCCAGTTATCACTAACGACCTATGAATTTTTTACACTGGATACCAACCCATTCGCGAGATAGATATGCCTGTATACGATCTACGGGCATGCTGCATAGTCTAGTAGTGATGAGTCAGGCTGATGGACGGTCAAGAGGCGTTGAACAGAGACCCATAAGGTACCAAAACTTCTTTCCCCTCTTTATTTGGATAAAATAGCAAAAGATGTTGGGCAGGTTCTGTCGCTCAGATCCGTCAAGCAATTGATGGGATCCTCTATAATTATTCGTGTTAATGATAAAAGTGAGTGAATAACGCCCATGCCATTGCTTTACAATGCGTATTTCGCTAATCTGCAAAAGAAAAGTGAAAGATGGTATGAACGGACGATGCGTTTCCTGTAATCCAAGTGACATTCCGGCTACCTAGAGTTTGCATATATGAAAGGAAGGGAAAGAGTTTGCATATATGCCTCCTTTACTCTCTCTCTTTTTTTTTTTGGATGAAGGTATCAAACTATCACCGAGAGAGCAGAGAATATGTGGATCACCAGCTGCAAAGGCTTCTCATCAACCACATGCTCGGCCACACGAGGAAAACGGCCAAACTGTGCATGTGCATCAATCAGTTAGTCGTCTCTGTTTGCTGACCACGGCCCACGGGCATCACGTCGACCGGCATGCATCCACTTGTCGAGCGAGGCCAGTTAACGACGAGATGGACAGCAGGGCGAAGACGAAGACCTGTTACTCGTTCAGATCTTACAGCAGCGTGAACGGTAACCAGAGAGTAGAGCTGAAAGGAACATCTCTGCGCCACAAACGATCGATCTGGCCAGTAGCCACGCACTTCCGCCGGGGGTGATGATCCTTTCGTCTTCGTTTTGTTTGGTACTGCTACGTCGTCGGTGTCGGCTTGTCCGTCAACAACGACGGCGGCCTTGCCCATGCCCGTGATCTGCACTGGCCTCATGCGACGTATGCGCATTGCTAATTGATGGATGTGTAGCTAAGGTAGGGGGATCGCACCGGCACAGCGGCGACCCTAACTCCACGCAACTTGTAACCGGGCCTCAGCTGTAGCTAGCGGTCGTCGAACTAGGATGAACAGCGACGGGATCTTAAACGATTTTTTTTTTTAATTTTGAACTGATCTTAAACGATTCTTGATCAATTCCTCCGGTGGGAAAAAGGCTGGAGGACTTAATTTGCTTGCATTTTGCTTGAATCAATCGTTTGGGCCTTTGGGGTGCGTCCTTTCCAGGAAAAAAAAAAGGTGAGGAGAACGGGACCAGGGCCAGAAATGGGCCATGAGTGAAGCAGCCCACAAAGCGGAAGAAACGATCGACTTACCGAAGTGATGCTAGTCACAAGAATATGGAATGTCGCAAGTATTCACTGAAGGAAAGCCTAGAAAAAACACCACCATCAACCACTGGAAGGGCCCAACGAGAGGGACGAGTGGCATGAAGAGTGGAATTGAGTGGCACACTTGATTTCCCAACGGAAGTACCTGGGGCACCTTCTTGCAAAAAGTGGCACCACTCCGATCCTTCTTCTCCCTCCTATGCTCGACTCCGTCGTCGCCCAAGAGGAAGGAAGCGAGGACCAGCCCCACCTCCCCAACATCTCATCATGGTGTCCAACGCCAGCAAGAAATCCAGGTAGAAGAAAAGCCACTGAGGATGCCAAGAGGTGAGACAAAGTCCCCGCCACAACCTCTTCCTGCACAACCGCCTCTATTGATAAGCGAGTTGTGACTCCGATCGTACCGGCACCCGCACCGGCATCCTTGCCCCGCACTCACTCTCAAGAGACATTTTGAGGCGACAAACCAAAGGTTAAAGAGTCAAGGTTGTTCTGAAATAGCTTATGTAGCCGTGCAACCCAATATGGAAATATGTAAGGTATTTTGCATGATAGAGAGAAAATGTTTAGTAATATAACGACATATGAGTCCAGATGAATCTTATAGGATTAATCCTATATTTTACATACTTTAAATTCTATGAGGGGTTTCATTGGATGCCACTTGGCAACATTCTAAAGCCTTGTAACATTAGCAGTCATACGAAAGTGAAAGATGAGACGTTCTCTAATTTTTCTTATATCATGTTATACTAGCGAATAATGTATTGAGTGCATTTCTTTTAAAGAATTAGTCACTCAAGCAAATCGCATACTAACCCGCAAAAAAAATCACGTACCCTTGGGAAGTGGTGATCAATTGTAGTCTTGGGGCAATATGAGTCAATTGATAGCTTAAAATCCTAGTAGTCACCACCGTCCAATCAAATATCCATGGTCGAGAAAGAGGCAAAGCTAGAAACCCCATACAACGTGTGCATAAAAGTTTATTGACATTCAATGGATTTTGTAGTTTGGTTTGCATGACGGTTACTCTCAACTAAAATTTATGAAGTTTGTTGTTCACATGCATCTTATTGTCATCGCACATGGTTGAGACTCACACATATTTTAAAGAATTGAAACTACCAATATTAGTTTATTCTGATCTACAAGTTAATAATTTTTTAATTAAGGCAACTTGTGTTCCTACACATATTTTAGTTTGTTTGATTCTTTGTAACCATAGACCGGAAGGTTCAGTAGTCGATCCCCTATGTTCAAATTGATTCACTTTAATTAATTAAATCATTACGATCAGATAAGAACGAATACTTCTTGCTCTTTAGAGAATGAGACAATGAAGTAAATAGAAATAAATGCTCAGTGTAAATGAAGAAACATCAAGCGGGATTTCATGGCAAAAAATATGGCCACATCGAGGCGGCAACGAATAAAGTTCGAGAAGAATGACTGAAAGATGCCTTTCTATAGTTGGAAATTATGCTGAAAAGTTTGAAAAGCAAAACTCTAGTCAGCATTAGCTTTCAAACAGTAAGTAACAATGTATAATAATTTTAATGTATTGATATTTCGGCATAAATCTCTTGCACAATACTACTGCACAAAATGTATACTTTGAAGAGCTCAATTCTCTCCTTAGTTATATGTTTGAAACATTAAGTAAATTTGTAAAGTACTTTGAATTTATGAATGTCTCAATATAAATCTCTGTTACATTGTTGCATGAAAATGTTATACTTTTAACTATTGTTTATGATCATGTTTGGTTAGATGGACACGTGAAAGAAATTTGTACTTGCAATTGGTGCCCAGTTAATCCATGTTTAGTATTTATGGTATTTCTTAGGTAATGCTTTTTGCTTGCACCAAGTAGAATATGTACACGATCGTTCGCTTGAATGTGACCATTTGGTTGAAACAGTGCAAGTTACATGTTTAGTTGGTTTTTTCAATGCAAATTCAAAGAAAATAAACATTCTAGTGGAGTACCGTTTATCTAAATGACCCTAAGCCACTTTTAAACTCTGCCTTACGAGTATCTGACCCATTTGAATAACGTATTATCCTGATTTCCTTGCTATGATTGGAGTCTAGCATACAGAACAGTTTTAGAGGCAAGGGAGAAGAACATCTGCATCATCCAAGAGTAGGGCTGGCATGTGCAGTGCGTCGAGCAGACTTCGTGGGAGAAACACAACGAACAAAAAATAAAAAGAAATGACAGAACATGCAAACAAGAGCAACACGCCACAAACGACAGAATAAATTCGATTATGGGCATCCATCAGTGCACGAATACATTCTTCTGGTCCCACCACTAGAGAATTGCTAGCCGAAGACTTGGACCCGTTGACCTGGTAACCCTTTTCACCTTTTCATCACAGGTAATATTAAACAGTCACGCACCCGCTCGTACAGTACTAGCAGTCCACTTGTCGTCACTGAACTCACTGCTCACTTCCTGCTTCCTTTCTCCCCATCCCAGCTCACCTCACCTTCCTCGAAACGAGCGAGAAAACAATGTCAGTGTCGGGCACCAACTAGCCCTGAGAATGGTTTGGGTTCCAACCGGTTGTATGGGTTGGTTTCTGCTTTGGGCCGGCCTTGGTTTGGTTGAGATGGACTGGCACAGTAAAATGGTTTGGTTCGATTTGGTTGCAGCCTGTGTCCGTTTGGGTTCGGCTTGGATTGGATTGCAATGGGTCGGGTTGAAGTGGGGGCAGACCACGGTTCGAAGCCGGTCTGCAGATGTGGATCGTATGCACCACGCAGACATGGGCGTAACGCAGTCCGCCGCCGCCGCCCGCCCGCCCTTGGCTGCTCGTCGCCGTGGATCTCCTCCACACTGCTCGTCGCCGTCGTCGGAGTTCTTGGAGCAGCCGGCATCGCGGATGATGGTGCTGGCGGCGGCGGAGGCGCATGCGAATTATTCGCGCGAGATGGAGCTGCCGAGGAGGATGTGAGCCGTTGGACGCCGTCCCTTCCTCTCTAGCCATCGAGCTGTGAGCAGCATCGGGTAAGATCCAAAGAACGCCCCTTCCCTTCCCTCCCCTCCCCTTCCTTCTCCTCTTTCAATTTAGATTTACCTGCTGAATTGCCGAGGAGGATGTGATTCATTAGGATTTACCTGCTGAACTGTCTCTAATGTGAGGCTTCCAGGACCTAACATACCATTTGCAGAAGTTCTCGCAAATGCAATTGTTTCTGTTCACATGGTAGTATCCAGAATATTCCATAAGTTTGTCAACGCTTTTACAAGGCTGTGAAGCTACAAAGTAATTCATGCATTAGTACGGAGTAGAACTGGTAACAATTTGTCTTTTATTATCTGAAAATTATTCATGCCACAAAAATTGTTAAAGTTCTATTTCTGCATTTTCTTTTGTTGCACAAAGGGAGGTTTTAAGTGGTGTATATGATGGTTAGCAGGGATTGCTTGCGTTATGTCACCATTTATCGGTCAGACGTTAAATCTTATGTAACCTGTTTCAGAAAAGCAGTGAAATGCAGGGGTGACTGCCTGTTTCTTGAAACAATAGTAAAGCTGCTAGTAGATTTTAATTCAACAATTTTTAATTAGATGCAATATATGTCCGATGCCTGCAGAAGGAGAGATTCTGATCCCACATGCCCTTAGCTCTCTTGCTAACCTGTTTCAAACACTCTGTGCCTTCTTGTACAAGTGAGTCGAGCATCTTTCATGTCTGAATGCTTATTGTGGGACAATCTTATATATTACTTTCATAATTTTCTTAGCGAGCCATTTTTTTTTCTAGCATCTTGTAATACTAATTTCTTATATATTATGTCTAGGCAGGTTTCAACCATGTCTACTAGCGTCGCTGAGGGTTCCGATACTGACGAGTCAATGGACAATCTTGCACTTGCACCAATACAGCGTGATGGTAGAAGGTCAAAGGTGTGGGAGCATTTTGAACGGGATCTGGTAAATGTGGATGGAGACTTGAAAGGTGTATGCAAGTACTGTCAGCTCAAGATGGAGACCAAGTCAGGGACAAGTAGTCTCCTAAGTCACATTGCTGTGTCTTGCCCAGCAGTACCCGATGATGTCCGGAAAAACTTTGTCTCGACAATGAGGAAACAACCATCAGATGGGGATTTTGTCTTCGATCCTCAACTCTCTCGTGAGAAAATGATTCATTTCTGCATTCATGCGGAGATACCATTCTTGAAATTTGAAGACTCACATTTTCAGCCATGGATGGATACATTACAGCCAACCTATAAGTGAAGTACCCTCACACTGGGTATGCGATTGAGGAAGCAATTGTGAGCTGTTTGACAGAGTGGAGGATAAGAAGCAAACTGTTCACGGTGACAGTTGATAATGCAAGCAATAATACAGCAGCATGTCAAGAGCTGGTTAGTAACTACAAGTCTGATTTGGTGTGTGAGGGTGAGCATTTACACGTCAGGTGCTGTGCGCACATTCTGAACATATTAGTTCAAGACGGAATGGTGGTTATTCATGCAGCAGTAAGTAAGACTCGGGAGCTACTCAAGTATATTGACTCTTCCCCATCTCGAATGCAGTCCTCCCCATCTCGAATGCAGTCCTTCAATGCACTAGCTGTTGCCAATGGGATGCAACCAAAGTCCGGTCTCTATCTTGACATTCCCAATCGGTGGAATTCAACATTCAAAATGCTTCGAGAGGCTTTGGAATATAAAGCTGTTCTAAACTCGTCTTCTGAAGTCAACATTAGTGTGAACTCGCCTATAGCTGGAAAGAGGAAGCTTGACGAAGAGTTTGCTCGTCACAAGAAACTTCGGAGGCGCTCACAGATACAAAGGTCCGAACTCGATGTATATTTGGAGGAACCCACCGAAGATGACAGCACCGAGTTCAACATATTAGCGTGGTGGAAGAATCATGCCGAGAAATTTCCAATCCTTGCATCTATGGCTCGGGATTTCCTTTCCATCCCCCTCAGCACGGTGGCTTCGGAGTCGGCTTTCAGCTGTGGAGGAAGGTTACTTGGAGAGTCGAGAAGCTCTTTAGATCCAGAGATGCTGGAGGCTCTTGTATGTACGAAGGATTGGCTGTACAAGCAGTAGGTCGATTAAGGTAAATAATTTGTCATTTATTATCTAAAAATTATTCATGCCACAAAATATTGCTTCTCTGAACTATATCTGATTGGTCACCTAGTACTATTGATGATTATATGGCCTACCAGGTCAATTATATGGTAACTGTAACATTCCATTATGCACTTGCAATTGTAGTCACAGAAGTATTTATTGAAATAAATTATCCTCTCTCAAGTCTCCATGCTGATAATGCAAACTGGTTTTGCAAATGATTGCTAGCAGTAGTATGTATATGTTGTCCTTCTAAGTCTGATTCCATATACTTTTTTGCAGCGAAACTAGTGATCATCTGTGACAACTCAAGTCTGAGAGTGAATACTCTATGTTGGCGAAGGTCACTGTCCACCAATTTGAAAGTCTGAGATTGAACTAGTATGATCCGGCGCGCTTCGCGCGCCGCTTGTCTAATTCCACGCTTACAAAATTCATGAAGAAGCAACAGATATTTATGCCGAATATTTTGCCTTTCTTTCATTTTTGTTTACGAAACACAACACATAACAAAAAACGGTAAGAAGCATAGTTTGCAAGCTGAAGTTTATAAAAGTCATATCATTGGAGACATTGATAGCAACATATACACTGTGACAAGAATCAAAGCATACCAACTCAGACAATCCATATCCAACAACTTATGCAGAGGTACAAGGTCTGACAATAACATCATCTATTGACAAAAAATGAAGGACACCGACAAAACCTAATCAACTGTCTTCCTTGTCTGGATATTTCCATACAGATTACAACAAACACATATTATAACATTTCACCAAATATCGAGCATGCCATTAATAAAAATAAATTGGCATATATTTTCTATGTAAGAATATATAACACACAATTTTAAAAATTAGCAAGTCCTTTTTGCAAACACCTTCTGCGATAACAGAACAAATATTTCCTTAGGCATCAATCCATTGCCTATTAGCAACCTAAGTGTCATGTGATATGGCAATACATGTGCCAAAAGAAGGCATTTTAGCAACATGATACCTTTGTTTCATCATCAGCCTATCTGTTGCCTATTAGATGCATCAACCCTCAGTGTTCACCGAACCTGTGCAAGGCTGTGCAGGTTACCAAGTATAGGCTTAAACCAGCGCAGCAAAAGAAAACATCCAATGGTACAACAAACATCAGCAGTATTGTCCCTGAATTCCACTGACTTTGTACAAATATAACCAAGTATTAGATGCCATGACTTTGGTACAACTGAAGTGAAGACATCAACATAGGAGAAAGCCAAGCATGTAAAATACAAAAATGACAAGGCAACATTTTTTTTGTTTCCAAGAATGTAGACAGAGGTGCACATTGCTTACAGATTCTGCACCATCAGTCCATTTTCCTCAGGAAACCATGCATAGCTTGCTGCAAATTGCCTTTTAGCTGGAAGACAATATTAGGCATACAAAATGTAAGGAAAATGTACTAAAGCTTGAAGCCAAACGTAAGGATGTTAAAAGGTTCAGTTATCTTTAAAATCTTCACCCTAGAAAACTAACATATAGCCATTTCAAAGGAACAAAAAAGATTAAACTATATTGTAACCCAAGCATATTGAATATTACAAAAGGCTGCAACGAGAAAAGGCTAATCTTGTAGCAGAGAAAGGCAATTGAATAAAAAATAGTATTAATTATAATTCATAGCTCGTTGTATTGCTTCTCACTTCTTTACAGCAACAAATACCGAAGCCTCCCATAGTGATTTACAACATAAAACGTACAATTTCAAAAGCTTTTTTTTCTAATCCAAGGCATAATCTTTGATTTATTAAGGCAGAACAGAAATATATAATGCAAAAGTACGTACTAAAACCTACAATGATTTATCCTGAACTCCAATCTTAATCAGAGAACATATTAACAGAATTCGTCAACCATTGATGAATATATTCTTTAAAATGGGGTCATCCGGAAAACTAACATAATATTTAAATTTTGCATGGACAGTGTACAAAACTGCATTCTCTGTATATTATTGGAACCTACAGCTAATCAGCATGGCTATGTCATCCAAAAAGCTGATATAAACATGGTCCGTGTTCAGGCACAAGCAGGTAACAAATACACATATGCCCAGAAAGAAAAACAGAAAACACTGATTTAAGAGAAACTCTATTCACACCCAGGGAGAGCCACCGCTCACTCGATGAACCTGCTGCACTAATATGTGTATTCACGTATTGACATATCAAACTAATATGCGTATGCACTTAACTAACTAAGATGGTTCTTAGTCGGCACAAAGTTTGTATGGAGAGCGGGATGTGCTGTTGCCCATTGCTAGAGCAGTGAATTTAATTAGCCGTGTTAATAATTTTCTATGTTCACATATCATTGAGAAATAAATAAAGGAATGATGCAATCCTTTGCTAAGAGAAACAAAGATCAGTACATTATTCTCAAAATTTGAACCACTGAATAATCTCAGCAGGCCTCGTATAAAAGCATCGAATGTTTTTATAAGAGCAGTGACACAGTATTGTCAGCTTTAACAAACCCAATCTAGAAAATCAAATAAATGCAAAAATAGATAAATCTAAGAGTAACATACCCTTCTCTCTTCTTGAACCTACGTGCTCTTTCCTGATGGGCTGGGCGTACTCAATCCTCTGCAGTGTCCCGTGAACATGAGCAGAGAAATGATCTTCAAGCCAATTCATTGCCAAAATTTTTTTTCCAAAAGGCAGTAAGGCAGAGAAACATGTACAGAACAACCTCAGAGCATTAAAGACACCAATAGTATGTACATTTAGAAGGCATAGAGAAAGAGGGGAAAAACAAAGAAATGATAATATAATAATTAAAGGACAGTGGAGTTGATTTACCATGAAAAAACCCCAACTCTCCTAACATGACAATTCACGAGACATGGATCACGAGACCTAAATAAACTGAACTGAAAACTTAAGGTGCTACCTAAAGGCAGTGACAACTCATCATGCCAAGGAGAGCAAGCAATGCAGTAATTTACTAATACATTGCAACTCCAAAAGTTAATAAATAAATTATCAAAGAGAACAGAAGGGAGGTGGACATACAGAGAGGTTGAGGTTCATGAACGCTGCTGTTGAGCATGGGAGGAAATCCTGCCAATTTAATGGCAGCAACATCATTTACCTGCATGCACAACCATATGCGGTGAATAATCAATTTAGAACTAAGTTATTTGCAACCGATGCTCAAAGGAAATTCAGTTTCAAAGTAACTCAATGGAAAAATTCATTGACTGCACATATCCACGACTCATAATCAGTTTTAAAGCTTCAATATAACCACATTGCTTAATAGATGCTGCTCACCTGAGCACTCGCTACTTTATTTATTGTTTTACTTCCTGATTGCCCACCTTGGTCCTACCCAAGACAAAGGACAAAAAAAAAACTGCCGTGCTAGGTATGAAGTGGATAAATTTGTACCAACCTATAGCTAAAAATTTGCAGATGTATCGGAGAAACAAGCAATTTCTTTGATCCGGAGAGGATCCATGAAGGAAATGATGTTGCATGCCAGCAGGTCCGCAAAACAAAAACCTGAAACTATAAACTATGGATAGAGTTGAAGTGAAGGCTTACCGTCAAATTCAGTACCTCGTCCCTCCTAATAGGGGAAAGTAACCAAGGCGTCTAATTGAGATTAAAAAAAAATGGCCTCAGCAACATGCTTACCTGAACTCATTTTGCTGGTAGATGTGTACAGTAGCCCTAAACCTCAGAGTACTTTATAATAGCTCAAAGTTGAAGGTCAGCCTTAGAATATAACGAAATCAGTTGATACCTCTCCCAATATTTGACCTATCAGATTCACCCTCTATAAAGTCATCTCTTTCAACAAACAAAAAAAATACCTTGTCAGATTCTTTGTTATCAGCCATGAACCAGAGGACAAAAGAAACTGAACTGTAAATATACATATAATAAAATTTGGTAGGATTGCCTCAAAGTATGCCTTATGAGAATGAATGCACCTCTACCTGCTCCACAGACTCGATGAATTAATATGGGGAATGGCTAACCCACTGTATGACTCAAGAACAGTGGTAAAGGTATGAAAAAACTTTGGTAAGCATGTGAAAGCAGAAGTAATATTAACAACTGGACATATTTAAATGCTTCCTTGGTATGGCAGAGGGGGCATATTATCGAATCTCAAACAAATTGGCTTTCTGAAGAGCATCAGCATAGCAAACACCATTCACAAATCATAGCAATGTTGCAGAGCAAGCAAAGATCATCCACTTTTTTTCTTTTGCAGCGGAGTCAAGATCCATATATGATATAAAAGGAAATAGAACATTGTAGAAGAGCTTAGAGAGGATGGGATCATATATTTTCTTCTCTAGGGTAAAGGTAAAGTAACGAATGCAGCTGAATGAACTACTTTATTTCTTAAATACACTTTTGTATGAAAAAACATTGGCGATGTCTATGTAACCAAGAAATGTCTCATTTTTCTAAGCTCATTTACATGCGGCACTGCATCCCTGAAACTCGTCCTTGCCTACAACAAATCACACAATGGATAAGTTATAGAAACATAAAATATACTAACCAAACAAGATTGGTACACAAAATATGTGTTTTTCTACCCTTAGTATTCATGTTAGTAGCAAAGTTCATCTGATCAGACAAGGGAAACTATCGATTGCCTGATGCTACTATAACCAAACAGACTTATTCAAACATTCTGTTCGAAGGATATAAAACAGCTGCTTGAATAAACTCCAGTCCCCAACCTTACAAACATGCCAACGAATGCATGTTGGAAACATGATCTTTTGCCTAATGCTACTGACGTTCAGATTAGCACACATCATATAAATTAGCTAGAATTAATTTGTGCAAAAACGTTGAACGACTCTGAAGGGGTACAAAGAATATATATTTATTTCATAAGACAAGACAAATCATTCCCTGCACTTTGCATCAAGTAAAAGCAAGTTGGGAACAAATATTTCATATCACAGCAAAGGAATTCAGTTAGCCTTTCCTTCAAGGATTTTTTCTACGGAGATCCCTAAACCCCAAATCAACAAAAATCAGTGGCAAAACCACACAAATTGAGGGTACACCTTTGTTCGAGCATGGGAACTACTGCCCTAACACACAATAGTCCTTCTCAAATGCAAAAGGAGACAATAGTTAGAAAGTAAGAAGATAAATCAGAAAAAAAATTACCTACCAATCTGAAAACCTTACTTTCTCAATATTTTTTTTGCCATCTCTCCAGCAGCTAGCCTCTTTCTTCAATTACCAATATGATGTAAACCATGATTCTAGAATCAAATTCCCTAGCCTGACATTGGAACCCAAACGCACCCCCAAAAATCAAATTCGTCAATAAAAAATCCAGATAAATACAACAAGATCAAGATCTGAAAAACAAAAAAACAAAGGTGAAGAGGAAGCTTACAGGGCAGGGGGAGGCATCGTGACCTTTGCCTCCATGGCAGCGGGGCTGCACCCTGTGTGGAAGACGGAGGAGGCTGCCGCTGCGCCTGGCTGAACCAGTGAGGGAGTCGCCGCTGACTTGGGTCCACATGCCGCCGGATCGAATCGCCGCTGAGGTGGAGGAGACGCGCAGGAGGAGGCCGCCGCCGCCGCCCCTAGGTGGAAGAGGGAGGAGATGTCGACGACCCTGCCTGCACGAGTGACGGGGACAGCCGCCGCGTAGCTGGCCGCAGGGAAGCGAGGAGAGGAAGCCCAGCAGCGGTGGAGAAGCTCGACGGTGACCGGCGGCCGGCGGCGCAGCTAGGGTTTGCGCTGGCCAGAAAAGGAACACAAAACCCTCACCCAACAACTGAACCCAAAAGAAGCTCGCAACCAAAAAGGAAAGAAAGCACGACGGCCACTGACCGCGACGCGAGATCCAGCCGGCCACCGGGAGGAAGAAAACCAGGCGGAGAGAACACGAAAGGAGGATGCGAATGGGGAGGAAGAAACGAGGAGAGACGGCGAACGAAGTAAATGCGGGCCGCTTCACCCACCGCAGTAAACCTGGGCACGGCGCACGCAATGGCACGACGACACGCGGGCCACCAACGTTCTCAGCCAAGGAGAGAAGACCACGCAGCCCGAGTCTTACGGTGAAAAATTTGTTACCGAGCCAACCGGCAACCCCACTCGAGGACACGCCGCCGATGGAGATCGCACGGACGAGGATCCCAAATCACTGGGAGCGCGGCTACACGGGGCTGACTAGAGAAGAAAATACTTAGTTATCATCCCCAGCAGGCTTAAAAGCTCTTGACTAGTAGTAACATTATGTGAATTACTGTTTTGGAAACACTCAAAATGTTAGTACTACATACTGGCCTTGTGATGTATGAATTGTCTCTAAACTGTGTGCTATTTGTGGTTGTTCAGAGCACATACATACCCCTAAATGTTATAAATATTTATTTCATGTATTATGCTTTGTTCAGCACATCCATATATGAGTGTACTTTTTGGTTTTACGCATATTTCTGAAGCCTTCTGTCTGTGATTTGCACGCAAATCATCAATTTCTTTCGCAGAATATTGTTTGGTAGTGATGTCTTTTGAAGCATTATATGAAATTCCTGGTTAATATTGTCTTCAAAAAATTCTAGATGTAAAGGAATTATTCTGATATTCTAGTCTGAAGCATATGCTTATTTTTTCCTAGTCAGAATATTGTAAACAAATTCTGCGTGCACGTTATTAATCTTCAGTATAGATGCAAGCAAACTGAAGCTTCACAGTATGGGGACCTAGAACTTCGTAAAGAAAACATCCAGCGAACTGAGATTGCAACGCGAGGCACGCTGGTCTTTTGTGTTTTCAGCTAAGCGAGGCAGCGAGCAGCTCAGCGGCCTCAGCCCGCCAGTTTGGAACCGGGGTTCCCAACTGTGGATGGTCACTCTGGGCTGGTTTAGCTTGGGCCGAATTTTCTTTCGGTTTGGTTTGGTCTGGTTTGAAGAGGAGGAATAGTGGGTTGGTTTAGACTGGGCCACATGAGCTACAGTAATTGGTGGGGTTGGGTGTTTGGGCCGGTTCTTCACCCATTCTCAGGGTTAGCACCAACAGCCTCTTGCCAACACCGCACGTCCTAGTATTCCTCCTGCTGCTGCTCGCCGGCGAGGGCAGGGCCCTGCCCGCCACCGGCGATCGCAATACGCTGCTCGCCATCAAGAAGGACTGGGGCAGCCCCAGCAACAGCTCGCGTCCTGGGACCCCGCCGCCGATCACTGCGGCTGGAAAGGCGTCACGTGCGCCGACCAAGGCACGGGTGGAGTTGTCGTGGAGCTGTCCCTCCCGAACCTGAACCTCGCCGGCATCGGTCCCGGCGTCTGTGTGCGCTCTCAAGAACCTCACCCGCCTCGACCTCTCCTACAACAACCTCACCGGCGACTTCCCCGCCGCCGCGATCTTCCCTTGCGCCCAGCTCCGCTACCTCGACCTCTCCAATAACAATTTTTTCGGCCCCATCCCGGACGACATCGACGGCATCTCGCCGGCGATGGAGCACCTCAACCTCTCCACCAACAGCTTCGCCGGCGAAGTGCCGGTGGCTGTGGCGTGGCTCCCGAAGCTCAAGTCCCTGCTGCTCGACACCAACCGCTTCACTGGTGCGTACCCGGCAGCCGAGATAAGCAGGCTCTTTGGGCTTGAGGTGCTCACGCTGGCGAATAACTCGTTCTCGCCGGCGCCCGTGCCGTTGGAGTTCGCCAAGCTCACCAACCTCACCTACCTCTGGATGTCCGACATGAACCTCACCGGGGGAATCCCGGAAGCCTTCTCGGCTCTCACTGAGCTCAGGACGATCGCCATGTCGCGGAACAACCTTACCGGAACGATCCCGGCGTGGGTGCTGCAACACAAGAAGATTGAGCTGGTTTACCTGTTCCACAACTCCCTCTCCGGTGAGCTAACGCGCAACGTCACGGCGTTGAACTTGATTGAGCTTGACGTGTCAAAGAATAAGCTCACCGGAGAGATACCGGCATCCGTCGGCAACCTCAAGAATTTGTCAGTGTTGTACCTTTACGAAAACAAGTTCACCGGTACAATCCCGGCGAGCATTGGGCTCCTACCGCGACTCAGCGACATCAAGATATTCAACAACCAGCTATCCGGTGCGCTCCCGCCGGAGCTCGGGAAGCACTCGCCGCTCGGCAACCTGGAGATGTGTAACAACGACCTCTCCGGGCCGCTGCCGGAGACGCTCTGCGCCAACGGCTTGCTCTATGACATCGTCGCCTTCAACAACAGCTTCTCCGGCGAGCTCCCGGCGAACTTGGGAGACTGCGTCCTGCTGAACAACCTGATGCTCTACAACAACCGCTTCTCCGGCGAGTTCCCGGAGAAGATATGGTCGTTCCCCAAGCTGACCACGGTGATGATCCAGAACAACAGCTTCACCGGCGCTCTGCCGGCCGTGATATCCTTCAACATATCACGGATTGAGATGGGGAACAACATGTTCTCCGGCTCTGTTCCAGCGTCGGCGACAGGGCTGCAAGTGTTCAAGGCGGAGAACAACCGGTTAGACGGTGAATTACCGGCTGACATGAGCATGCTCGCCAATCTAACTGATTTCTTGGTGCCCGGCAACAGGATAACTGGCTCCATACCAACTTCGATCAAACAGCTGCAGAAGCTCAATACACTCAACCTGAGTGACAACCGGCTCTCCGGCGCGATACCGCCGGGGAGCATTGGGGTGCTCCCAGTGCTGAACATGCTTGATTTGTCCAACAATGAGCTCAGCGGCAGCATACCGTCAGATATCGACAACGAGGTGCACTTGCTCAACTTGTCGTCGAACCAACTCACCGGCGAGGTGCCGGGCCCGCTGCAGATTGCGGCGCACAACCGGAGCTTCCTCGGCAACAGCGGCCTCTGTACCGGAGCCAACTCAGGCTTAAACCTCCCAACATGCCCCGGAAGCCGGGGCGCCCACGACAAGCTGTCTCAGGGCCTTATCATCCTCTTCTCCATGTTCGCCGGCATTGTCCTCGTCGGCAGCGTCGTCATCGCCTGGCTCCTCTTCCGGCGCCGGAGGGAGAACCACCAAGTAATCGACTGGAAGATGACGGCGTTCACCCAGCTCAACTTCACCGAGTCAGACGTGGTCAGAAACCTCCGCGAAGAGAACGTCATCGGCAGCGGCGGGTCCGGGAAGGTGTACCGCATCCACCTTGCCGTCCGCGGACGCGGCGACGAGGAGGGCGGCGGCGCCGGCGGCAGGATGGTGGCCGTGAAGAAGATATGGAGCTTAAGGAAGCTGGACGCGAAGCATGACAAGGAATTCGACGCGGAAGTTAAGGTGCTGGGCAACATCCGACACAACAACATCGTGAAGCTCCTGTGCTGCATCTCCAGTCAGGAAGCCAAGCTGCTGGTGTACGAGTACATGGAGAACGGCAGCCTCGATCGGTGGCTGCACCACCGGGAACGCGACGGCGCGCCGGCACCGCTTGACTGGCCGACGAGGCTGGCCATCGCCATCGACGCCGCCAAGGGCCTCAGCTACATGCACCATGACTGCGCGCACCCGATCGTGCACAGGGACATCAAGTCCAGCAACATCCTGCTTGACAGGGACTTCCAGGCCAAGATCGCAGACTTCGGGCTCGCCCGGATTCTTGTCAAGTCCGGCGAGCCTGAGACCGTATCAGCAATCGGTGGGACGTTTGGGTACATGGCGCCAGGTTAGAAACTCAAATTTGATACTCATTCATGACTCTGTTGCAATCAGAATGCTAATAGGATGCAAATTTTGCAGAGTATGGGCACATGCCAAAGGTGAACCAGAAGGTGGACGTTTACAGCTTCGGCGTAGTCTTGCTAGAGCTCACGACCGGCAAGGTCGCCAACGACAGCAGCGCTGATCTGTGCCTGGCGGAATGGGCATGGCAGCGGTATCAGAAAGGTGCTCCGTTCAACGATGTCGTCGACGAGGCCATCCGGATCCCGGCCTTTTTGCAGGACATCTTGTTGGTGTTCACTCTCGGTGTGATCTGCACAGGGGAGAACCCTCTGGAACGGCCGTCCATGAAGGAGGTCCTGCAACAGCTCATCCGGTGTGCCCGGGTGGCTGAAGAAGCAGCGGCATACCAGATGGACTGTAATGGTGACCTTGAGGCAATTAAGAATGGCACTGACTTGCGAGCTTAACTGCTTTGCGCACATCGCAATGCTGGTAAGATGTAGGCATACCAGTTGTGCTGTAATTTGCTGCAGGTCATGTAATGGGCTGTATCTGTGTTGAACGGTCTCGTTTTAAATCAAAGCTTCCGTGCTTTATATTGAAAGCAACCTGCAATAAAAACTCAGTGTTTTAGATCACGGTACATCGAAGTTTCCATGTTTTAGATCAAAGTTTCCGTGCTTTATATTGAAAGGAACAGAAACAAAAACTCAGTGTGAACTTACTTCAGTAAAATAGCATGCTCTAACAAAAAAAAAACACTGCATATTAGCACATACAAGTATTAGTGAAGGCGTTTTTCAGATGATTAGTGAAGGTGTTAATCAAACTACTTTGGTTGTGTGAAATCAGCTAAGCTTGGAAGGGACAACCAATTTAATCTAGATGTATAATGCTGCTTTTTTTGGATTAAAAAAGTGACAGATATAAGTATGTATTACTGAAAATTGAGCCATTCAAACAATAAAGTATCGGGACTAAAAGGGCTATGTTGTTGTGACTGAAGTAATTCACAAAATAAAATTTGCAAAGTCATTGAGTCTGAAAATTCCGAAAGACAAATGTGTCAGCATCATACTTGAGTGACTACTCCATACCTGCCACTGGGTTTGCAGTCTTGCAGCTGGTTATAGGCCCACCGCGAAGTGCAAAGTTCAGAGAGGCCCTGTTCGTTTTACGGGTCTAAAATTTAGAGGGGTCTAAAGAAAAGAATTTTATCATTTAATAGTATTAAATAAAGTTTAATTACAAAACTAACTGCAGAATCTCTGGTCTAATTCGCGAGACGAATCTAATGAGGGTAAGTAAGCCGTGATTAGACGATGATTACTGTAGCATGACTGTAGCAAAATATAGATTAATTAGACTCATTAGATCCGTCTCGTAAAGATGTACCTATCTGTAAAAAAGTTTTGTCATTAGACGTTATTTAGTACTAGACGAATTAGAACTAAATTTTAGCACTAAATTTTAGATGGCTCTAAACAAAGAAAAACTAATACTAAATAAACTGCAGTACGCTGCATATATCCTAAATTCCTAATTAGCATTTTGTCCCTCACGCACAAAATTCTAATTTTAGGATATATGCAGCGTAATGCTAAAGTCATTGGCTTATAGCACAACAGTGTCTGCTCATCTGAGGAGGCTGTGCTCGCATCGATTAGTCCGACCCCACTCTGACGCCGAACAGCATTGTTCGACGCATTGTTCTAGCGGGGTGCAGATTTCACATCCTCTGGCAGCCACAGGACAGCTCAGAGGGAGGCACGCGATCAGGTTCATCCGGCTGCCCCGGCATCGTGTCGTGTACAATCCGCTGAGTGCTCGTCAATGCCGCCGTCGTTGGGCGGCGCTGAGTATTTGAAGGCAGAGCTGTCGGAGGCCAGATCGGCGGCGCCGCAACGCTGCCCAGTTACCCGATTGCCGCGGAGCAGAGCGGAGATCTGGCTGGTTTTAAGGCTTGATGGAGAAGGGAGAGGAGGAGCCGTGGAGAGGGGCAGAGAGAGATGGCAATAAAACCAGAGGTGTATTTGTAAACATTTGGATCGCGGCTATTAATCGCGATCTAAACCAGATATGTGTCTATAAATATTTGGATTGCGATTATTAATCGCGATTCAAATCAAGAGTTAATAAATCAGGGGTGTATTTGAAAATATTCAGAACCTGGGCCGGGCGCCATGGCCGCGCCGCCGCCGCCGACGACGACGACTCTCGCTCGCCTCGCCGCCCGTGTGCCTGGCGCTCTTCTCCGTCCTCCGCCGCGCCAGCACGCCGCCACTCGCATCCCTCGCCAACATCGAACCGAGGGGCCGTCGGAGCAGGGCGGCGCGGCCTTCTCCGGACGCGCGTGCGTGGGTTCGCCGTCTCCAGGCCGCGCCGGTGAGGGAGGGAAGCTCGGAGGCGTGCAACGGCGCAGGCGCGCCCGCGCCACCACGAGCTCCGAAGGGACACGTGCCGCTCCCCTCCGTAGCCCGAACACTCGACAAGGCCGCGCGCCGTCGTCGCGCTCCCCGGGTGGATTGAACAGATAACATGAACAGGAACAGAGCACACACTTTGCCGCAGGGGCCAAAGGAGTACAGGAACAGGAAATGGAACAATAATATTTTTCAGGTACACATGGCCACCGATGCAGAGCTCAAAGGCGTACAGGGCTCCTGGGCATGCATCAGCTCCCTACTGCACAGGGAACTACAGCCAATGCTGACGAACAGAACCAGCAGATGACCATCTTCACGGATGCGGATGCCTTCGTCAAGCGCCAACCATCTTCACGGATGCGGATAACCATCTTCACGGATGCGGATTTTCCTCTCCACCCACAGCAGAGCGATCCTCTGCAGCCAGCACCTCAGGCCCCATCGTTCCGGCGTCATGGCACAAGTCCACAGTCCCCTTGCAGAGGCGCTTGCCAATTTGCCATGCTGCTTGCATCCAAGCTCAACAAAGCTCTCTCATCGTCAACTACGCCTCCGACAATCAGGTGCTAGTCAACACCATTCAGCGCCAAAGACTTCCTACGTGATAATGGTGATAGGAGCCTCAGCCCACTCTTGTATGAGTTCACGGACAACAACATCAACCACTCAATCAGCAAAATCAACCGGCACGACAACAGAAGAGCACACAACCTGGGACAACACGCCGTCCGTGCTACCACAGCCGAGTGTCAGTTCACTTGCTACCACAAAATGTCTCTTGGGGTGCAGTCAGTCACCCTTGTGTCTGTAAACTGTCGCTGATTTAATAACGACACTCCTTATATATATATATATATATATATATATATATATATATATATATATATATATATATATATATATATATATATATATATATATATATATATATATAATGACACCAGGCAGATCCTCGCCGAATGTACTGACAAGTTAATGACTAGTGAAGAGCAATTTCCACCAAGTGACAGACAATGAAGGAAACCAAATTCTCTATAGCACTACTAAGTAAGCTCACAGCAGCTACACATTATTGACATCAGCATTCGAGAAAAAAAAATATATATATATCATGCAGAAAAGAGCAAACAAATCTACAAAGAACCGCTAGAGAAACTGCCTAGCCTAAAAGGCCTGGTGCCTTACAGAAGCCATCTGATTCTGACCTAAGCGAGATATCATACAGGAGGACAGGAGCAGCAAGGGAGCATGGACAGTCAAACTCGTGGGAAGCGAGAAGGCCCTCTTCTTCTAAGGAACTCAGGGATCTCCACAGCGCTGCCTTCTGCCGAGGACGGGCGTCGGCCATTGTCTCCTTGCAGTTGTTGGCCACCCTTTTGGTTGAAAACAAATGTGAGACTGGTTCAGAAATTTCTAGCAGAAACTAAAGGCCAATAGTTATTTAATGAGAATTACCTTGGAGGTGCGACCTTCTGATTCATCTTGCCGCTTGAAACCAGTAGCGATCAAGGTTATGCTCACCTGTGTCAACAAGAAACTATGTGAATACACATTTTCTAGTACATTTCAGTTAGTAAGTAAACCATGTCTCAGTGCTTCCAAAATGGCATAAAATACATGATGAAGTTGTGCTAAATACATTGGACTACAACTTACTTGACCACTGAGTGAAGGGTCTATGACAGCACCAAATATCAGATTAGCATTTGGATCAACAAGGTCATAGATTATCTCAGCAGCAGCATTTACCTGAAACGACCAGATAGTAAATTACAGTGAGTGCTTAACCTGGATTATAGAACAAAAGGTGCATAAAAAAGATGATTCACTTCAGTCTTATCGCCTTATAAAGACAAGTTAGCAGCATCAAGAAAACGATAAGTGCAGGAGCTGTAAGATTGAAAGGGTTGTCCTCATGATTCGAGGCATTGAACATTCGTACACCAACATTATTAGTTCAAACTGTATATGTTTAAGGCATTGGCAGTACCAAGCACCAAAGTGACTTCGGTAATCTCAGAATCTCATGAAAATATCCCTAAACCCTTTAGGACTGGATTTGTTTCAACAAGTGTGGTTAACAAAGGAAAGTCTCTAGAAGATTGATCATAGCGACTTATTCATAGGAATTGCTGCTTTTCTGTCATAAATTACAGTTGCTTTCCTAGTGGATATACATTAATACTGACTTGAATTTCACAATTCTATTGTTGGATGCATATGCTACTGTATCTGTAAAAGTAAGGATACAGACATTATTTTACATGCTAAGGCAAGATATCTATGGTGTTGTCATCTAACGCATGCACTCCACTTTATCATGTCACTCACAAACTTACAAAAGTAGGAACTTAAATGGTGGAGTTCAAGAACACAGTTCAAATCTATGACACTGAACAACAGGAAAACGTTATAATATGCATAGTATTTGTACATGGCAGAAACAGTGTTTCGGTTTGTCTTCTGGAATATCTCAAAACTGATCAACAGGAGCCTGAAAGATGCACCCGCAAATAAAACAGAGCATTTAAATCACGGACCACAGTGGATTTGAAAGGGAAAGAAAGCTGGTCAACCAGAAGAACCGGTTGTCTGCATGCTATGAACTGAAGTCCTTCTAACACACACTTTCATTATTGATGTTGGGCTTGCATACAAAAAAAATACATGTCCTCTCCTAGTGGCAACTTTTTTCTGTTAAATTTCAAAGAGTAAATTGCTCCTGCTCTGTGGCCTAGCTGTTAGTCTTGTACAGCATTGCTTGTTTCTACTTAGAGTAGTTGTTGCTACTCACCCTTTTGTTCATTATTTTTTATATATAGTACAAATACACATCAGGGATTGACCTAATATTTCCTTAAGACCCTAAAAAAAGGTGTAGTATGACAGAAATACAATACAGATGCACAGAACAGCGACATAACAAAGGTCAGAAAACGATCTATGCTGTGAGAGAAAACAAAACTAGAAAGTAGATGGACCATACCTCAAACAAAGTTAGGTCAGTTCCCCCAGTAATGTTCCACACAATGCCTGTCGCTCTTTCAATTCCAATATCTAGCAGTGGCGATTGAATGGCATTAAGAGCAGCATCTCTTGCTCTTGACTTTCCTGAAAATTTAGAGCAAGGTAAAAAATAAGCAGACAAGTAAATCTCAACTAAGATGTCTATAACTTCAGTCTGAATGCAGCAGATTGTGCAACACAGCACTAGCGAAGTAAAATTCTACATGGCATATATCATTAACAGACTGGCTTTTAAAATATATCAAATAAGTTTTGGCACTAGTTCAGCAACCTATTCTATTTTATTGATATCTGACCAAAAAATGGACAAGTATATGCAGGCAATTAAATTTCTTTGTTGCCTGCCAGTTAAAGTCTTTTAAGTCAGTTCTGTGAAGTTGATGCAAAATGCAACAAGGAGGAACATAATAATTAAATCTGAAACTATATAGAACAATTAATTCATTTTATGACAGCATGTACAAGCTCTACTAAGTCACAGTTTATCTCAATATGACCCTTGAACCATGTCTCTTCTTTCTCAAAGTGTTTTCTACTTTTCTCCTAAGTAAGTGATTACTCAATTTGACCAATGAATAGGGTATAAGAAGATGAACTCGATTTGCAGCAGAAAATTGAGTTATATCATAGTACTCTTCAAATACAATCCAAGGAATATATTTTTTGTAGAAGGAAATTAAGTAATACCAGTAGCGGTCCCTATGCCCATCAAAGAAGATCCTGCATTTTCCATGATGGCACGCACATCAGCAAAGTCGACATTAACCAATCCAGGAACCTGAAAAAGAGAAGCAGCAGTTAATTCCGTCATAGAGATCATTGCAATTCAACTTCTGACTTTTTGTTGTCTTGTGACATGTTGATTTAAATTACAGGGTCGTATTACCGTAATAATGTCAGAGATGCCGCGAATTCCTTGTCGGAGAATATCATCAGCCAAGTTGAATGCTTCTGTTACAGGAGTATTTGGAGACACAGCAGACAACAGCTTGTCATTTGGAATGACAATGAGGGTATCCACACTGTTTCTCAAGGCTGCAATTCCTTCTTGAGCTTGAACAGCCCGCCTCCTCCCCTCAAATGAGAAAGGTGTTGTGACGATGCCGACAGTGAGTATACCCATTGACTTGGCAATTCCAGCAATTACAGGAGCACCTCCAGTTCCCGTTCCTCCACCCATTCCAGCCTGCAGTTAAGTTTCAAAATGAGCATTTTCAAACCTCAGTATGAAATTTTTGCATATTAAACAATCTATGGGGTGGCATTTACCGTCACAAAAACCATGTCAGCACCATAAAGCGCTTCCTGTATGGACTCACTGCTCTCTTTCGCCGCATTCATCCCAATGTCAGGGTTACCCCCCGCACCCAATCCTCGAGTCAGCTCCTGCCCAATCTGCAACCTGTTGTGAGGAAGCACAGTGGACATTTTTATCGCCTGCACATCAGTGTTGACGATCCAAAACTCAACCCCATTCATGGAGCACTCAATCATCCTGTTGACCGCATTCGAACCACCACCTCCGACCCCAACGACCTTGATCTTGGCCTCATTGTAATCATTCCGGTCCGGCGGCACCCCTAGCCCCTCTAACGGGATCCCATCAGAAGGGCCTCTTGTTGGATGAATAACCTCGACATTCTTCTCGCCACGGAGCAGAGATACCTCCGGGTGGAGGTCCAGGAACGAGTCTTTCTTCTGAAACGAGTTGGTGCTGCGGGGGCTCGCGCTGCACCGGAAGTGACAGTGGCCCGGAACTCGAGCGCTGCTTCTGACCAGTGCCCTCCCAGATGCAGCCTTGCTGCTCCCGACTTCATTTCCCCAACTAGAAGATGGTGGACTGAGCTGAGTGAAGCAGGGCAACTGCGTTGACATCTTGACGGGCTAAAATGGCAGGATAATCAGTGCTCTTATCAAGAGAGTAGCCAGCTGCTTCAGAACTCAACTTCCCGGGTGCTCATATATCTGCAACAAATTGGGGGAAATGGCAGAATGATTAGGGAAATACGAATCCTAAAATTGGGAATCAGAAATCTCAAAGTACATGTCATCCAAGGGCACAAGCATGACTAAAAAGGTGGTAAGGGGACAGGTCTAGTGCAATTGGAGGAGAACCCAGGCCCGACCTATGGGTTGCATCGCCGGCGGACCACTCAATGCGACACCAGAGGGAGCGGAAAAACAGTAATCCCGGAGGAGAAGATTGGGGGCGTGAGAGGCGTACTCACCACGAGCAGGGGGACTCCGGCCACCGCAGCACGCCGGCCCGCCCGCCGCCGGAGATCTTGAAGAAGGCGGAGAGGAATCGAGGCGGCCCGTCGGTGGCCTTATCGCCAGAAAGGGGTTTTGGGCTTTGTTTTGTTTGGGGGAGAGTGGAATCTGGAATCTCGTTGTCACTGTTGGAGGAGGCGCCTGCAGCGGCTGCTGGCTGGCGGCTCGGCGCTGGTTGTTGGCTGAAAGAAAGCTCTCTCGGTTTCATGGATCAAAGTGAGGTGGGGATGTCGCTGTCGCTTTTCTAGGACGGAGATATCGAACTGAAACAAAATTGAAATTTTTTTGAACAAAAATGATTTTTTTGAGCCAAAAAAATATAATGTCTGAGGTGGTAATATACTACTTTTCTATTATCGAAAACTTTTGCAACACAAAATTCATTATTTAGATCATATTTCCTACACTTATATGCACATCATATCATGGTGTGTATTGAACTCGCTTCGTGCCAACAGTAAATAATGACATGTTTTATTATGACAATACAATACAAATCTGTTTTTAGAAGAAAAAAAAGCCAAATTTAGCAAAAGTATACCGTAATAATTCTATCACATTTTCTCCTACGTATTAACAAATATATTGAATCACTTATGTAAAACTAATGCTTGCTTATGTAGTATTCAACGACTTTCGCAATGTAGAAAAAAAAATAAAAATAAACTCACAGACACGTAATAAAATATGCCATAGCCATTTGGATCCATCCATACTCATAGGGTGACCACATTTTCTTCTATATCACTTTCAGGTATGAGAACTAATGCTTGCTTATGTAATATTCACCGATTTTCACTTATTACCTGTATGTCGTAAGGTATTTTTCTTTAGACAAATACCTTTTTCTTTCTAAAAGTTTGTTTTTATAATTTGACACGCTTTTTTCAAAGGCTTTACAAAAGAGAAAAGAGTACACCGTGCTGTCTGTATGTCCTGGACATATACATCGACACGGGATAGCAAGAAACAGAAGCAAGCCAGATACTGGGCGCCAAGTTCGTGCAGCCAGTGACAGCGAAAGACCATGCATGTGGTTTTGGAGCCCTGGACCATGATAGCATGAGCCGTGACAGCGAAAGAGTACACCGTTTTCTCCGTTTCTTGTTGCCCACCGCAAGGCCCCAAAACCTTGTGGTCCAGCCGTCCAGGGCTCTCCAGGTCACTCCGGTCAGGCGTGCGGCGTGCCTGCCGTGGCAAGAACTAAACAGGCCCTGTTTTTATTTTCTTTTTCCATTTTGGTTTGGAATTGAGTTGAACAGCCAGAATCAATACCTTACAGAGTTGGCAAATTTATCAGACTCCATGATGCGAACTGCAGGAAGCAAGAATGCTAAAGCATAAACATAAACCAGTGCCTATCAAAAACCGAAAACAGAACACTAGGCATAAGCCTTTCCACTATATATCCACCAAATTACGGCTAGTACCATATGTTAACCGAATAAGCAAATTCATTGCGTTCTTCTGATTCCTGAAGTCAAGTTTCAGATGCTAGAAAAGAACTCTGCTCTGCTCACTCCAGGCCGCCGGCGGTCCTGGACAGAAGTAACACGTCGTGAGCACTGAAGAGCCGAGACAGACAAGAGTGTACTCTGCTGCATCAGTTCACCCCGGTCCTCCGCGTAAGGCGCCATGCCGTGCGGCCTGCGCGGGGCTGGGCATGTACGGGGCCGGCTGTTCGTCATCGGCGCGCGGTGCGCTTGTCGGGTCAGGTACGCGGACGGTGGTCGCCTACGGCCGGGTCTTCTCCTACTGCCTCCCCGCCACGGGGTGCCTCATGCTGTGCCGCACGACGACGTCTCACCTCACGACGACGCCGCTGTCGAACGCGCCGGCGTACGTACTACACCATCGTGATGGCTTGCATCAGCGTCGGCGGGCACGGAGCAGCACGCGAACATGCCTCCGTCGGTGTTCCCCGACGGCACGGTGCGGTGGTGGTCTCCGGCACGGTCGTCTCGTTACGCGGCTTCCCCCCACGGCGTACGTATGCCGCACTGCGGTCCGCGTTCTCCGCACCGCATGCATGGCGTCGTTCGGGTACCAACCGGCCGGGATCCTCGATATCTGCTACAACCTCCGTTGGGTTCAAGCCCAACTCTTGCCGATCCATTTGTCGGGGGACCTGCCCCTCAGAAGATCACCCCTGCTTCGTTTCAGCAGGGGCCAGTTTTCAATAATCGCTTCCCAGTCTACTGATTCGCTTTGATAACTTCACCCTTAATTTTTATATGCCATGTGCAGATCAAAAAAACGAGAGGAGGTCTCCGGGGGCATGAGAGCAGGCGACGATCAAGTCTCTACACCTTGTTGCCCCTCCAGAACTGAGAACGGAGACCCGGACCCAATGACCTCAAGCTCAGCCTCGCTCTCGCCTAAGAAGGACGTGGGGTCACTGGAGCACTCTTGGACCCCAATATCATCGACGACGAAGGCTAGTTCATGATGGTGCGTGTCGAATGTATGACCATTACGCCGTTATAGAATTTTTGTACGGTATATACCGAAAATTTAGTGAGTAGTCAGGGATAACGGGGTATTATAGTCCAGTTTAAATGTTCTATCACCTACTCTATAAAACCCCTCATCTCCATCGCAGATAGGAGGGGGAGGAGGGGGGGGGGGGGGGGGGGGCACATGTACATTTATTAAAAGAAAACCTCTTCCATTAGTGACTCTTAGTGGGAAGAAAATTATCTGCATGCGTGATGTAAAGTGAAGCCCGTGCAGCACCAACCCGATTCGTGACACTTGTCTGACACCACCAATCTCAAAGTAGATCCCACTCACATCGATGGCGAGTCGTGGTCCTTTCCAAAGGAATAGATACCACCAATGTCAAAGGATCGTTATTTAGTTTGTTCATTATGTCTTCAACTAGATTTTAGTGATATTGATGAGGAAGCTAAGTTGTGTAATGACCAATTATACATGCTAACTATGTTATTGGAAGGTCATAGAAGGACCGTAGGCCGGTCAAACTTGTCAAGGGGATATGACAACTCATGAAAAAGTGAAAGTTAGCAGCAAAAGTTTTTATAGGTGGTACATAAAAATCCTCTCAAGTGTAAGTGGGTCTCTGCAGTTTTACCTAAACATACGCATAAGCTTTTACCCACCCACAAAATTTACCAGACTCCAAGCGAGCAGCAGCAAGCATGAATGCTAAAGCATAAACATAAACCAATGCCTATTCATTTCGCAAAAAAAAGAAGAAGAAGAAAAGTTCCTATTAAAAACAGAAACAGTACACTACGCCCAAGCTTTTTCACCATCCACCAATTAAATTACAGCAACCATACATCAACCGAATATGAAAATTCATTGCGTTCTTCTGATTCCTTAAGTGAGTTTCAGAGGCTATAAAAGAACAACCATATCTCAACCAAATCAAATTCCTTGCATTCTTCTAGTCAAGTTTCAGAGTCTACAAAAGAACCCTACTCACTCCAGGCCGCCGACGGTCCTGGACAGAACACAACACCACTAACAAAGAGTCTGAGACAAGAGTGTACTACTATGCTATATCATTTCACCCAGCCAAACCATACAAACACGCACGCATTTCAAGTTATTGCGCTTGTTATCACGACCTGGTCTTGAAGGGCACGTACGTCTTGAGCGAGTCGAGCACGCCCTGCACGGACGCGGCGCAGGAGGCGGCGGTGACGAGGAGGCATACGAAGCTGAGGCTCTGTAGCGCCGCCCACTTGGTGCTGAACCGCGGCACCTGGCGCTGCCGGATGTACATCTCGACGGGGAAGAAGACGGTGAGCGGCCAGAAGGCGATGCTCCCGAGGATGCCGAGGATGCTGTTGAAGAAGGGCATGAGGATGGCGGCCAGCGTGATGACCGCCACGAACACCGTGCGCCACACCATCCGGAACACGTTCACGCCGCCGCCGCCGCCGCCGGTGATCTGGCGCGCGGCCATGGGGAACGTCGCCGCCAGGGCGCCCTCGACGGCGGCGAACAGCGGCTGGCAGAACACCTGGAAGCCGCCGACGAGGTGCACGACGATGCAGGCGTTGGCGAGGTCCACGAGCCAGTAAGGTTCGTAGAAGCCGAACCCGGTCAGGATGTTCCCGGGCGCGCCGTTCCCGAACGCCGCGTAGCCCAGGCACCCGCACAGCATGTAGAAGGCCGTCGTGGTCGAGATGCCCATCGCCGTGGCGCGCCGCATCGTCTTGCACTCCGCCGGCGGGTGGCGAAGCGTGTCCTGGATCTCGATGAGGATGATGGCGTACGAGTAGGCGAACGCCACGTTGCCCAGCGCCTGGAACGTCATCCATATCTTCTGCGAGGAGTCCACGTCCACGCCCACCTGCGTGCCGGTCAGCGTCGTCTTCCCCATCGGGCCGGAGATGATCTGAGCCAGGGAGAGCCCCACCGCGATGGAGGAGTAGGTGAAGGACATGACGGCCGCGATGATGGACAGCCACCAGAGCTTGTGGAGGTTGGGGAGCTGGCAGAAGATGGCCTGCACCACGCCGAAGCCGATGATGTACAGGCTCGTGTTCTGGCTGCAGTCCGCGCCGTGGCCGTGCCAGTGGAAGCAGTTGGACTTGTTGATGGCCCTGCATAAAGATACATCCTTTGTTTGGTTCATCAATCAACCATGCAAAATGTGAATTTTAACTCGCAAAAACAACAAAAGACGTACGCCGCGCTGATGGAGGCGGTGATGGTGTAGCCGATGCAGGTGCCGAACATGTTGACGTACTGACAGAAGCCGCAGAACCAGACGTACCAGCCGCCTAGGTTGGCCCTGACCGCCTCCGTGTAGGTGTAGTTGCGCTTGCCGGAGACGGGGTCCTCGAGGCGGTAGCAGTCGGCGAGGAGGCCGCACGTGTACAAGGTGATGGCCGCGAACAGCACCAGGGTCACCGCCCCGGTCACCCACCCAAGCTGCGCCATCGCCCACGCCAGCGACAGCACGCCGGAACCGATCACCGCCGTGATGATGTGCGCCGTCGCCGTCCATACCGTTCCTGAAAGTTTATGTGGATGCAGAACAAGTGAGAAGAACAATATGTTGAAAGTGTGTGGGGACAAGCGAGTGACAATGTTTCACAGTGCCACTTTTTGTGAAGCTGCACAGCTTTCAGCTTTGAGTCACAAATATGATCAAATTTGTGCAAAACTTATCCAAAGTTTTTGTGTTGCAGTCGCTTAGTTGCACCTACAATTTCCATATACACAGTTGTACAATTTTCAAACTCATAATATCTGAAATGATTTGTGGACATCGTTTTATTAGCTTACAAAAGTAATCGTGCAAGGATCAATAAAGCTTGTAAAAAACTGAAACTGGTGTCAGCATGCCCAGTTCAAGGTGCTAGTGACTTGTGAACATGCGGTATTTCGATCAATGCAAGATGCAAACAAAGGTGTCGCCGTCGATGACACTAACATCAAACCGCTGCGTAACAGAAACACAATCATTCACAAATGACAAAAACGAAATGGAAAACGAACTTGGACACGAGCCCTTATTCATCCATCCCCATCTCTTTCGGCGTGTACCAGGCGAAAAGGGGATCGAGCTCGCACATACGACGACGACCATATCAGATAGCAGGGCCCCAGCCATGCATGGACCATACAACGTAAGCCATAGACTAGTGTATCAGCGAGAAAGCTACGTGAAACGGTCGCAAGGACGATCAACGGATAGCAGCAGCTGAGCTGAGCTGGGACGGCCGGCATGCAGAGGACGGATCGTGACAAGTCAACGTTATGGCGCCGCACAGCCGGCCGGCTTTGGCGACATCCATTAAAAGCTTGAGGAATCGGTGGCCTCTGCTTGGACCTGCATCGACCGTTCTTTTCCCTTATCTGATTGATCTGCCACTGTTTGCAAGGCAGAGCTAGAAGGTCTACTACTATCGCCATTAGCTAGGTAACCTTGGGAAGATCAGGCCACCAGCTTTATGGAGGAGGCCCCAAGCTCATTGGACTAGCTAGTTCTTGCATGGATGTGAAGGTAGGATAGGGGAGTGCTAGCTAATCTGTCTTCTACTGTGAAAAGATCTGAAATATATATGTACTCCCAAAAAAAAGAGGGTTGTACGTATTTAAAATAAATTGAAGTTAAAAAGTGAGTCCAACCACAAAAAAATTAAAAGGTTCAATTGATGGGAAGAATGAGAATGAAGGTCACCATTCGCTCGGCTCTAATCCATCATGCCTTAGCTGTCTGAAGCAAGAGCTAGCCAACTACGTATAATACCCCGTCTCCAAAATGGAAGCTGTTTATGATATCGATATATGGAGGGCGTTCTAACATTTTGACTAGCATTATATATATTGATATGAACTTTCAAGGTGGGATTTAGGAGCAGGGAAAAAAAAACTATCTCTAGCTAACGAATGAAGGATATCGGGCTCTCCGTGTACTATCACTTATGTGGTCTAGAAGACAAATCTCCATGAATTCACCAATAGGGAGGAGACAGAATCGCCATCAATCAGAATGCAGCAGTAGCCTTAAATTAGGCTCCATGCTTAGTAATTTGTATTTAAGCTAGGCTTCTTAGCCCAAATGTTTTTTTTTTGCGGGTATTCTTAGCCCAAATGTTAAAGCCGAGCCCCAGTGAATGTGGCATATATATCAAGCTCAATGGAAAATAGGAAATTTGCTTAATGAACGTCACATGTGAGAGTGGATTCCCCCCCCTCCCAAATACATGGAGATATATCGTGCCTTTGTAAGTGATGAAGAATTTTCCTATCATAAGTTAGAAAATATATGACACCTTTGGCACTAAGGATTTTCCATTTTCTAAAAAAACCTTTGGCACTAAGGATTGCATGCTTATTTTTCATCTACTGAACGCCATTTTCAAAAGTTAAAAATAAAAAATGAATCATAATATGTTGTCAAATCTAGTCATTTTGATGTCGCAAGTTGACAGGTTCAATGAACCCGCTCTAGGCATCTATCATGAGCTGCTAGAATCAACATGACGGCCTATCTAATCAGGCAGGATCAGAGATCATCAGATATTCCGTACACGTTTATTATTTCCGGCACTAGCACTACGTGCTAAAGCCTGAAGACACCGTAGTCCGTAGGGATCGAGTGGAGACAAACAGGTTTTATTTCAGGCGGGACTCGAGGCCGGATTTTAATGCCGTACAAATATCTGCACATTCCCGAGTCCCGATCTGCGAAACTCAAAAAAATCAGACATATTCATCATCAGCATCCACCAAGACGAGCCACGATTCAAGTTGCCATCATGCAGATGCGAAAAAAGGATTAACGAGATCAGAAGCAATATATCAAGCAGGAGTATTTCACATGTTCGTCGGCGTCGTGAGGGATGGGCGTGTGTGTTTTACCTGTCCTCTTGGGCCTGCCGTCGTCGTCGAAGTCGCGGACGGAGCGGGGCAGCGTGTCCGCGCGGTAGTCGATTTCCATGGGGCCGCCGCATATCCCTCCGCCCATCACCATCCTCTCTTTCTCTTCTTGTGTTGTTGATGAATGAACACCACTCTCCGCCGTGCTCGGTCGCTGGCTCCTCCGATGGCGGTGGCAGCAAGAAACTGACAGTCCGCGGAGCGCGGTGGTGGTGGGGTGTGAAGAGAGGGAAGAGGGGGGAGCCACTGAATAGCGCTATATATGGGTCTCAAAGTGGGAGAAAACCACTGCTCGACGGGCGTCTAATGTCGCGACATGCGCGCGCGGCAGCCACGCTGGTCTCTCTTATGATCTGTTAGCTATACTCTGTTTCATATTTTTCTTTTGCGGGCAAACAAAGTTTTATATTACAGAAGGCATGAGTAGGATGGATGGACGGATGAGAGAACTGCGACAAATTTAGCAATTTTGTGTGCTGAATGAACACGAGTATGTAATTTGCTGCTGTTTCCCCTGTACGACGTATAACAGTAGCTGCAAGTGTGCAACGGACATGTGTGCTTCAGTGTGTCATGGATACATGTCAAAGTGAGCAACATCTATGTGTACAAGCGTGCGTGCAACGATCACTTTCTTGTCTCATGCAGTATTGTGCACATTCAGAATTCTGCAATCCAAACATCAAAAGTCCTCCATTCCTTTTTTTTTAACTTATGTGGTTTTCTCACGTTCCTCATTCCTATGTTTTCTTTGCTCCTACATTTTTCCGTTGTTTTTCATTTTTGTGTTTCAAACGGAGCTTAACCCTTTTCTCTTCCCCACCTACCTAGTTACAAAACCACCTACATATCCACTAACAGCCCTTCTATCCCCATTGATCGTGCTGTAAACGCATCAACTGCGGGCAACGATGCTGGCATCATTCATGATATGTTTTCTGTTTGTTAGAAAAATAACATGAATAGCATCATTCATTAAAGAAAGAAAAAAGAGCTATACACCCTCTTGTTTTTGTTATATGTTTTTTTATACTTTTTTTTGTCTGATGTGATTGACTACATTATCAATAAGGTTGCCTACATATAGGTCTCACTGTTCAGTTATACTCGTATGTAGCCACACATGAATTGAAGCGGAGCTTGATAGATGTTTGACGATAAGTATCTTTGCGAAGCGGAGCTTGATAGATGTTTGACGATAAGTATCTTTGCGAGGCATCAGTGGTGACTTCGTCAATCTCGAGTATTTGCTGGCTTAGTCTTCGAAGATGCTCATAGGAGTAGGGTTTGCTTATGTGCGTCCATAAGGGTGAGTGTGCGTGCGTTGTGACAGTCTAGTTGTACTGTGTAATTCACACACAAAAAATACTATCCTTGCGAATAAATGCTTTTCTTTTTCCGTTGTTTTTTCTTTTACTGCTGCAATGTGTTTTTATTGTGGCTTCAGAATTGCTCACATAGTTCTAACGTGTAACTTATTCTGTGATTAGAGAAGGTCGTCTTGAAAATGGAACGTGCGTAATATTAGCTTCTGTAATGTAACGGGCATTGTTAGAGGATGGTTGTAATTTGTTATACTAGATATTGTACCAAAACAATGCTCTCAGACATCCAACAGAATCTGCTCCTGAACATTCCCATATTATCATCACAGCAACAATCGCAGACCTCTGTTTCAAAAAATCTAAGAACCATAACAAGCTTCCTAGAAGCCCCAAGCTGATCTACACTAAACCCATAATCCTTCCTTACAAGCGCCTGGACGAGCACAGCACCGGTTTCCACATGAGCACGGCGAGGTACTCATCACGAACTGGTCTTGAGTGCGTCGAGCACTCCCTGCACGGATGAAGCGCAGGCGGCGATGGTGATGAGGAAGCAGATGAAGCTGAGGCTCTCCAGGGCCAGCCATTTGGAGCTGAACCGCGGTAACTGCTGCTGTCGAATGTGCATTTCCACGGGGAAGAACACAGTAAGCGGCCAGAAAGCCACACTTCCAAGAATGCCTAGGATGCTGTTGAAGAAGGGCAGCATGACGGCCACCAGGGTGATCACGCTCACAAACCCCGTGCGCCAGACTAACCGGAACACGTTGATGCCCCCAATGCCGTTGTCCCGTGTTGATGGGTATCGAGCCGCCACGGCTGCCTCCACTGCCGCGAATAGTGGCTGCAGAAACACCTGGAACCCACCCACTAGGTGGAGAACAATGCACACATTGGCGAAGTCCACAAGCCAGTAGGGCTCGTAGAAGCCGGTGAGGATATTTCCAGGGGCGCTGTTGCCCAAAGCTGAATAGCCCAGGCAGCCGCACAACATGTAGAATGATGTTGTTGTTGCAACTCCCATGACTGTAGCCTGCCGCATCGTCTTGTTCTCAGCTGGCGGAGCCTTCAGTGTGTCCTGCACCCCTCATCCCAAAGAAGCTTAGCTAGCTTGTAACCAACTTTCTATCATTTACAGTCTCTTGTTGTTGGCGTAGTAACTTTTCTCACCTGGATTTCAATGAGAATTATGGTGTAAGAATAGGCAAATGCGATGTTGCCAAGAGCCTGGAATGTCATCCATATCTTCTGTGCTGCATCAACATCCACTCCAATCACCGTACCAGTCAGTGTCGTCTTCCCCGTGGGACCTGGTAGATGAAGCACATAAAGAATCAGTGTGTTGTATTTGGTTAGTTGGTTAGTTAAGATTTCAGAACCAAGATTTAGGTGAACGAGTAGTGGTATACAGATGCTACCTGAGATAGTCTGCACGAGGGCAAGTCCAACAGCAATGGTCGCGTAGGAGAAGGACATGACAGCGGCGACAACAGATAGCCACCAGAGCTCATGGAAGTTGGGGAGCTGACTGAAGATCATTTGCACCACTCCAAACGCAATGATGTATGCGCTTGTGTTTTGGGTGCAGACCGCGTCATGCCCATGCCAGTGGAAGCAGTTCGATTTGAGGATAGCCCTGCATCCAAGCCAAAACCAACGTGGTGTATCAATCAATAATGTTGATAATTCATGCTTGGACAGAAGTTCAATAATCACACTAGTATACTGATACAAGTAAACACCATTAGGTTGACTAGTGCAAGTTTAGGAACCTACGCGGCACTGACAGATGCTGTGATGGTGTAGCCAATGCCAGTGCCAAACATGTTAACATACTGGCACAAGCAGCAGAACCATACATACGACCCGCCTACATATACAAAGAAAGAGACAGACATATGTGTGAGAGACAGATCTTGCAATGGCAGTCAGTTCAATCTTTGCATGTTAAGTTCAGAGGTGGGTGAAGCCTCCACTAAATTATTTGCCTGCAATGATCACAATTCACAGTAGAGTAGTATTAGTACCAAGGTAGGCCTCAACAGCTTCGCTATAGGTGTAGTTGCGCTTGCCGGTGACAGGGTCCCCAACACGGTAGCAGTCGGCAAGGAGGCCACACATGTAGTAAGTGATGGCCGCGAAGAGCAGCAGGATCAGTGGCCCCACCACCCAACCCAGCTGGGCCATCGCCCATGCTAGCGACAGCACGCCAGAACCAATCACCGCCGTGATGATGTGCGCTGTAGCTGTCCATACTGTGCCTGTTATAATCAAAACAAAGTCGTAAGTTTCGGAATAGAAATAAAGGACAAGTTATTCCCATTCTCTCTTCTTTACATTTAATGAAGGAGTGAAGCAAAAAATGTTCACAGTTTGTAGAAGGGACAACTGAATAACAGGAAAGTTCTCAAGAGTTCGAACACCAAAATCACTAGTGCAAATCAATTATCCGAAATCATACAAAGGAGTTGACATACTTCCTGTGGCAGTAATATGGAAAAAATCATATGAACTGCCCTTGCTCCGAATAGGTCCTTATCCTAAGAGAACTGTCATCATCAGTTGGTCTGTTATCTGACAACGAAATAGATTCCTAATTTACATTTTTTGTTATACTAATTTTCTATGCATATATTAGAAAAGGATTTATTTTGATTCCTCGTGGGAAGTTGGAAACAGCCCTGTCAGTACAACCATTAATCTGCACGTTCAGTTGACCAAGCTGTAGACATGACCGATACATAACCTATTCACAATTGAGAAATGACCAAAAGGAAAAACAAAACAGAATGAAATTAAAGATGGAACCTTGTCATCCTATTCTTTCGCTGTGTCCCATGCCAAACACTAAAAAGGAGGAACTAGCACAAACGATAATGCTGATATCATATCAGAGGAAGGGACCAACTTTAGGCATAGGCAAGTATCCGTGAGAAAGCTACATGAAACCATCAAAAAGAAGAATCAAGGATGAACAGGTAGCAGCTAGCTGAGCTAGTTGAGATAGATGATCATGACAAAGCCAATGTATGGCGTTGACACCAAAGGTGGACTTGGCAACATACATTCAAAGCAGTTCGGCCACCTCTGCTTGTACATTCAGCATTCGTTCCATTCATCTGGTATTCTATCAGCCAATTGCAAGCTAGTGTATGCAGTGCTATAAGCTAGTACTACAATGAGACAGCTTTGGCAAGTCAAAAAAGGTAGCATGATTTGTGAACTTTACTAAACATAGCACATTGCACAGAAGCCATATGACCTGCAGATAAGTTGTTATTTATTACCAAAAAGCCTTCATAAACAATAACTATGTTTCATTTAACGCTTGTATAGAAACAGAAGTTTGTTTCTTGAATTATTGGTTGTGCATAATACAGCTGAACAGTAAAATTATTAGACAATACCCTTTCGATGAGAACATGGATATTAGACGAAACGAAAGGCACCATTCAGAGGTAGGGTTGAAAAAGAAAGCTGGCGTACCGAAGCCTCACTGACCTCTTCTTCCCGACTAGGTGGGCGGCGATCCACGAGGCAGCAACCGTAGGTCCGAATGGGCCGGCCTTGCATAGTGCTGGTGCAGGCTGGAGAGAAGCGCTCGAACGGCAACGGCGAGCAAGTAAGGGGAGCGACGGCGAGGCCAAGGCAGGGGGTGTGCAGCAGCGATGCCAGTGGCAAGGCATGGGGACACGATGGCGGGTATAGTAGGAGGGGCGAGGATTCGACGGGGTCGAACGACGGCGAGGCGGGCGGAGAAACAGCCGGGGAACCGCCGGCGGCGGAATGGAATCGGATAGCGGCGGCTGCGGCGAATCAGGTCGTCCTTCTGGACGGCTGCGGTCATCGATGGGGTGATCGAACGGTTGAGACGGACCCACGCCCAGAGAGCATGTAGCAACTACAGCGTCTTTAGAGTATCTCAAAAAAAAAAAAAGTCATAAACCTTCCGTAAATTAAAATATTGAGACTCAATCAAAAAAATCAATCTCTAACAGGACCATAGAATCGCCCTCAGTTTTTTCATAGCCCCTAAACTTCTCTCATTGTAGTTACAAACAAGGAAAGAATTGAGGCTCTTATTCTTTCTATTTCCAATAGCATTAATATTTTGCACTCTTAAATGCTGATGTGGCCCAATCAAAAGTGTTTTGATCCATTTTTAAAAGGAGACTATTGAAGGAGGGAAAAAAACTTGTCCTTCATAAATTTTTTGTTGCTCTCAAAAACAAAATTATGGACCTAATATTATGAGGGTCTCTTAGAGATGCTCTTAACCCAGTGAATTTAGGCTCAGAAGATAAAAAACGAGATATTTCATTGTTAAAAAAAGAGAGATTTTAAAGTATTAACATTTGTCATGAACATCACCCTGTCTAACAAAACATTCACCAGCTAGGTCTCCTATGTCAAAAGAACAATTGAACAAGTACACACTTTATAAATCTTCATGACGGATGTATTTCACCATTCCTAGTATGGCCTCTAATGGTGCCACGGCCTCTGCGGCGACGACCTTAGGGCATCGTCGCCAGCACCTCAGTTGCTACCAGGGGCGGAGCCAGGGGAGGGCGGGCAGGGGCCTGGCCCCCCCTATGCTTCATGTACCTCTCCTTTGTACCCTTAAAATCATAATGTAACTTAGAAAAAAAATTTAGTTTGGCCCCCTTTATGAGTCAAATGTTGTCATTTGGCCCCCTTCATGATCAATTCCTGGCTCCGCCCCTGGCTGCTACTTCATTCCGCCACATTGCTTCCTCGTCACCACCGCCTATGGTCATATTTTTCTTTTGGCCAATTTTATGTGAGAAAACCATTTTCATATCTCTGAAATGCGCGCGTTGTTTGTTCTGGCCCTAGTTTCATTCTCTTGGCCAATCAAACCGAGCTTCAACTCTGGCCATCTCTTTCGCACAGTTAGCTAGGATTATTCCATAATAACCAATTCATCATATGTCGCCATTGCTCGCCGTTGAAACGCATCCATGCGCAGGTGACGGCTCATGCGTCATTGTTTGTTCTCGCCCTAGTTTCATTTCTTTTGGCCAATCAAACCGAGCTTCAACTCTGGCCATCTCTTTCGCACAGCTAGCTAGGATTATTCCATAATAACCAATAGATTTCGCCATTGCTCGCCGTTGAAACGCATGCATGCGCAGGTGACGGCTCATGCGCCATTTGCAGAGCAGGCATGAATGTATTCAATAACCGATTCATGCATATGGATGCAGCACACTAGTCTGTATGATCGTTATTTACCTGTCCTTTTTTCCTTGCCGTCGTCGTCGACGTCGCCGTGGGCGCCGAGCGGAGGCTGTTGGGTGTCGATGTCCATGGCTTCGCCGCACACCTCTCAGCATGCCATGCCCTCAGCGAAAGGACGAATGGTTGGCTTCCGTTCTCGTCTTCACTCCTGTGCTCGCTCGCTCTCTCCGATCCTCTCTGATCGATGGTGCTCGGTGCTGATACGTGGTGGACGCGAGGGGGAACAGGAGACAACGAATGCATGGAGCTTGCTATATATGGCACTGGCGGCGTGGCCGGCGAATGAGCGCCACGCTACCAAGCAACCAGCCGGTGTGAGCGTGAAATTTGGGAGCGAAAACGACGACAGGTTGACGCCTGTCGCGTTCGTTCCTCGTCTTCCGCAGTGTTCTTCCCTCCCGTTTCCTCGTCTGCTCGCTAACAAAGCACTTTTGGGCTCAATGTCGATTGGACCTGAAGGAACGCATCGGCCTAGAACGGCCTAGTAGACATTGGTTGCGGTTGATGGACGATTGCTTCACGAGAAGAATCCCAAAACAAAAGGAAAACTTATTTTTCTACGACAAAGCGACAACTTTGTTGATTACGCACGCAAGTACACATAACTATCAACCAACACATCATCAACAATCACTTACCTACACGGTCTTTTCCTCATTGTTACATTATCCCACGATCTGAATGAACTATAAATCAAAAGTGTAAAAAACTCAACTTCTCTGAGTCGTCGTCCGGAACAAATATGCCAACTCTTCGCTCACTCCTTTTTTTTTTAACAAGTAATGGCAGGTGTTCTGCCGTTTCTTCTAGACCAATGGAGCAAATGCGCATGCAGTTGCCTGCCTAAAGCCAGGGAAAGAAAGGAAAACAAGCCGAAATAATTACGGCCTCAGTAAACAAATGTTTAGGACACTCACGGTGGTACACACGGCTGCTGTCTGTGAGTGTTTTGATTGTCGCACATAAACAAAAAAAACAGACAACTCATACAATGAACTGTCTATTAATCTGTCTATAAAAAAATTAATTCATAAATAATGCTAAGGGATTACTCCTAACTTGTGTCCAAGCCAGCCTCCAGGCGTGGACGTTGGAGGCATGTCCTTATTGTCAAAGACTCGTCTGCATCTTTTCTTTTATAGGTTCCAGACAATGTAAATAACGGCCCTGGTGCGCTCCTTCTCACTCGGTCCTCTTTGGTGTCCCATCGTGGTGTCCCACCACTGCTTGAGTCGTCTGAAATTGTATGTCGGCGGCTGTTGCAGGGGCATTCCAGCCCAGGCAGCAAGCTCGATCCACACCTGTACAGAGTAGGAGCAATTTATGATCATATGCAGGGTGGTTTCAGGTTGAACTCTGCATAGCATGCAGACCGGGTTAGCCCATCCACCATGGCAGATGCTTCTATCAGCCGTCCAAAGTTTGTTTTGCAGGAGGAGACAACTAAAAAACTTGCACTTGTTCTACATCTTGGCCTTCCATACTCGCTCCCAATCATGATCTAGCACCGGTGCCGAGAATTGGAAATTGGAGGTTGATTTGGCGGAGTATTGACCGCTTGTCGAAATGCTCCAAATGATATCATCGGATTGGTCTGTCGGCTCCACTTCCTGAATAAGAAACTATAGCATCACGATCTGATGAATTTCAAAGGTTGTGGCAATTCGTTGTAGGCCTCTCATCCAGCTTCTGGCCGTCACTAATGACATAACAGCGTTCGCTTTCTATCGCCTCGCTCCCTCTTTTTAGTACGTACTCTATCTCCTCTCTCCATGGAGTTCCAGGGTACCCCCCCCCCCCCCCCCCCCCCCCCCCCCCCCCCCCACCAAAAAAATCCCCTACTGGTTCCGCTCATGATTGTCGGATGAAAAATCAACGGCATGACATCATCATCTTTTCTCTCGCACTTTGTTTCTTCCTCGAGTGAAAGAAAAGCCAAGCTCCCCTTAACTACTTGCCTGTGGTGCATCTCGAGCGATGTTGCTTCCACCCTTCCTATGCTACTACATAGCCCACGCCCGCAACTCCATCATCGTTTGCCTCGCCATACTGTCTCTCCGCATCCCACCCTCATGAAGCCTCCCAAGACCCCCTTCCAAGACTAAAGAACAATCCGCGCCCTAACCCGAAGGGAACTCGCCGGCGTTCTAAGCTCCATCAATTGGAAATGTTGCCATTTTCAAGAGCCTGCAAAGTAGGAGCTGCGATAAGTAAAACGGTTTGTCAACTCTTTGAACTTCATATATGAGCTCAAAGCTTCGGTACTGTACAACATTTCGCAAGATGGACCCACTCTTGGATCTTTGACGAACACAACAGGAGATGGCTCTCTCCACGACACCTTTTCGCCAAATCTGCTCTAGCAACTGCATTTGTAACATCCGTGCCAACTGCTATAGAACAAACAAGCACTGCTAGCCGCAGAGTTATGGCGTGGTTCTTTTTTTCGAACAATGTTATGGCGTGGTTCTAACTATGCAATTCTCAACCTGCATTCTCGACGCAGAAAATGCCCATCAAGACTTGGTCTTGAAGGGGACATAGTGCTTGAGCGACTCGGTGACGCCCTCGATTGAGGCGACCGCGGCGGCGAGCGAGACCAGGAAGCAGAGGAAGCTGAGGACCTGCAGCGCCACCCATCTGGTGGTGTACTTCTGTATCCGCCGCTGCCGGATGTACATCTCCACGGGGTAGTACACGGTGAGCGGCCAGAACCCGATGGCGCCGAGGAACCCCAGGATGTCGTTGAAGAAGGGCATCAAGATGGCCAGCACCGTGCTCACCACCACGAACGCCGTCCGCCACGTCAGCCGGAACGCGTTGACGCTGAGCTTGCCGGCCACGACGGGGTGCTCGCGGGTCAGGAACTCGGCGCCCGGCCACCGCGCGGCGGCCCACGACTCGACGGCGGCGAAGATGGGCTGGGCGAACACCTGGTACGCGCCCACCAGGTGCACTACGATGCAGACGTTGGCGAAGTCGATCAGCCAGTAGGGCTCGTAGAAGCCGAAGCCCGTCAGGATGTTCCCCGGCGCCGCATTCCCGAACGCGGAGTAGCCGAGGAGGCCCGACAGCATGTAGAACGCCGTGGTGGTCGTCACGCCCAGCAGGGTCGCCTTCTTCATCGTCTTGTTCTCGGCAGGAGGGGACTTCACCGTGTCCTGAAGAAGTTTCAGTTCAGAGTTAGTAGTGACTCCTGACTGGTGTTCATATCTGAAAATTTATGAAGTGTTTTTGTAGCTTTACTTGTATTTCTATAAGAATCATGGAGTAGGAGTAGGCGAACGCGATGTTGCCAAGAGCTTGGCACGCGAGCCATATCTTCTGAGCAGAATCGACGTCCACTCCAACCTCAGTGCCAGTCAGAGTAGTCCTTCCACGAGGGCCTGCTCAGAACACGAAATGTTGTATCAGACAGTGATCAGAGAGCCATGACCACGCATTTTCGTCGCGGTCTTGTATCTCTGGAGAACGTGCAAATGGAAAGCAAAACCGTTCACCTGATATTGTTCTAGCCAGCGAGAGTCCGACAGCGATGGACGAGTAAGAGAAGGACATGACGGCAGCGAGGATGGACAGCCACGACAGGTCGTGGAAGTTGGGGACCTGGGAGAAGAAGATCTGCACGATCCCGAAGACCACCATGTACATGGTGTCGTAGACACCGCAGTCTGCCGCGTGGCCGTTCTTGTGGAAGCAGTTGGACTTGTGCACTGCCCTGCTCATCAAAATCATGCAACCAAGACAGAATTCTCAGACCATGAAAAAGAATTCGCATAAACAATGAAGCTATCGCGTGTATCACTTACGCTGCGCTGATTGATGCTGTAATCGTGTATCCAACAGCTGTTCCAACCAAGTTGACATACTGGAAAACACCGCAGGACCAGACTTGCCAGCCACCTGCACATTCAGCAAATACATGCATCATCTTCCATGCCTGAATTCAGAAATGGTTCGATGCTCAGGTAATAATCAAGAGCAACAGGTACCCAGGTACGCGGCGACGGCGTCCATGTAGGTGTAGTTCCTCTTCCCCGAGACCTGATCGCCGGTGCGGTAGCAGTCGGCGAGAAGGCTGGAGGTGTAGTATGTGATGACCGAGAAGAGGATCAGCGTCACCGGCCCGACGATCCAGCCGAGCTGCGCCGTCGACCAGGCGAGTGAGAGCACGCCGGAGCCGATGACCGCCGTGATGATGTGTGCGCTCGCCGTCCATACCGTTCCTGGGAACATCAAAAAATAAAATATGTTTTAGTTCATGTTTTGAAATTTTCGTCTGGATATACAGGTGAGAAGTGCAGGGATTTCCCCGCTACCGCCTGTTTGGCAATCATGCATGTAGATTGCAGAAGCAATTATAGCTTCGACAAAAAATGACGAGTGCTTAATGAGAAGGAAAAATTACATTACGCATGCAAAGTTGCAAACACTGAATATTTTAACACTATAAGTCTATAACGTCACCACTAGTCCAGAGAAGACGCAGCAGGACCCATGTCTCTTCACTGAAACAAGGAGAGACGAGACACGTAGACAGTACGTCGCCGTCCCACGACACAAGTCAAGACAAAACGGTACTATGCGTCCTCTAGGTCCACAGAAGCAAAGGCCCCTTGTTTCACGTTTGGTGGTCCGGCGTGCAATAATCTGACTTCTGCGGCTGTCGCCGGCGATCCGCCGGCATAGAAAGGCTTATCCAATGTTCATCTGCATATAGCATCTCATCCTATAAAAGACCGATATTTACACCTTACGCAACCATGCCAAACATAAGAAAAGATAAATGACGACAAGTGTTAAATTAACCACTTCACAATTAACGTACAAAAAAATATACTCCCTCTTAATCTCCGAAGTATAATTCACAGTTTGTATAAAGGGGTGTTCGTTGCTTTAGCATTTAGCATTTAGACCTGTCACATCAAAGAGAATTTTATTATTTAAGAGTACTAAATAAAATTTAATGATAAAACCTTTTTACAGATAGGTACATCTTTACGAGACGAATCTAACGAGCCTAACTAATTCATATTTTGTTACAGTGATGCTACAGTAATGCTACAGTAACCAACGTCTAATCACGGCTTACCTACCCTCGTTAGATTCGTCTCGCGATTTAGACCAGGGGTTCTGCAGTTAGTTTTGTAATTAAACTTTATTTAATATTCTTAAATGATAAGATTCTTCTCTCTAAATTTTAGACCTGAACACCCCCTAAAAGGACAAAGATTTGTGAAACAAGCTTTTCATAGAACAGACAAAGGCTAACCAACGGCGCAAAAAGGTGTCTGCAAGGACCTAGTGGTGTGTGCCACTAAGGTCAGAGACCGCGGGCCTACGGCGCGTCTACTCCGTTGGTGAGCTCATCGCCGCAGAATGTGTGGCCATTTTCTTCTTCTAGGTATACTAGGCATAACAGTAGCAAAGATTTTTCGAACAATGATAACAATAGTAGCAAAGATAGTTGCACACAAGCCGCCTTGTGGCCATGCCCGTATCTGATGCTAGTCCTATCTCCAATTGAAAGAATCGATGTGATAGTACGTACAGCTTCTGTGCGTTATGGGCTCTGCTGATAAAGTGCTCGTGTTTTTCCTCTTTCACAAATATTTTGCGTTTTCTGCGATATTAGCATCATTAGCGATGAAGAAGAACCCAAAGACCTCACCAAACACCCAAGACTTCACCAAACACAAACGGGAAGCTTGTTCGCATGGTCTTGCGTCAGGGGTACAGATTCTGCTCCTTCAGCAAATCACAGGAAGATCAGACAAAAGGGGCCTTTCAGTTTGACGGGAAACTGCCCCGTACGTATCAGACAAATGCATCATTTCAATCAGGTCTCACATCTTCGTCGCACACGCTGATAGCGTAAAAAGATGTTGAACATTTCGTGTCAAAAAGCACGGTGCCTTTTGTTTGCTTCAAACACGTGCTGCGTAACATGGAAGTTATAAAGCAGCAGAAACGCTTAGGTCAGAAACTTGCATGTCAGCAGTCTAATGTTCATGCTGACATTGAAACACGTTCGAATAATCTCGAACAAAATCACGCATCAAGTAATTTGTTATTCAAGCCTGTAATGTTCCCATATCCAACTGGATTTTATTCTACAGAAGATATGGACTCTACAAAAAGCTAGTACCCCGGTATTCATTGAGATTCCTTTGTCTTTTCCTTTGGTATTATACCAACTATAAAGTATTATATGCTGAACTATTATTGCTGCTAAATATAGTTGTATATAAACTCTAGTACGAGGCTATTATTGGTTCTCTGCCTGTACTGTGCTAGTTGACGGTTGCTGACGGCCAATGCATGTGGCACCGGACCCCTGTCGTTGCCACTTGATCTGAGCCCCGCTGACCCTGGCCTACGCGACCCATGTTCGCCGACTGAAATTCCGCTATACCCACTCGTACTCCCAGGCGTGCAAAACTCGCGCGTGATCAGCGATTAGTGAAGCAAAGACGTGGCAGCATCAAGGACGGGACGAGAAGGGGCGAGGTAGACGTTGCCTTGCGCGGTTGCGCCCGCCACGGTGATCGGCAAGGACGGGGTGGGGATCCACGGTTCCGGCCGCTGCTGTCGCTTCGATGTTACCAGAACAGAAGAAATTTTAGACTTTTTGTGTGCTGCTACGACAATGGTTGCTCTTGGTGAGAGGTTGGTGTCGTCGGGTACGAGCAGGACGCAGGAGAATTGGCACACCCCACCCCTTTCCAGATGTTCACCGAAAAGGAGAAGCAAATCCCGTCCCGGACTCCATGGAAGGGAACACGAACAAAACACAGAGCTTTTGGCAACTGCCACAAGATGGACGAACACACAGCACCGGGGCTACGGCGAACTACTTTGTTCGAGAAAGAAAATCAGAGTAACCGCGCGCGCGCAAAAAGGTTCGGAAAGTTTTCATGTCACGAGCAACGAAAGTTCTTCTACCCTGGTGCGCGTGTACATATATAATCAAGCTTTACTTGCGGCGAGATGAGATGGGAGGAGGAAACGAAATCGCGGCGGGTTCGATCGGAGCAGTTTGTTTTGCTTACCTGTACGCTTCTTCTTCCCGTCGTCGTCGAGCGCCTCGCCGCCGGCGCCGTCGTGCCGCGGCGGGTACGCTCCTCCGCCGTTGTTGCCGGCGTACCGCGCCGCCATCTCCACGTCCTGCGTCATCTCCGCCGCCTGGGAACGCAGGGCCGAGTGGGGCGGGACTGGAATGGGGTGCTTGCGGTTGTGGGGATGGATTGGGATCGCAGCGAAATAAGCAACGGGCGGGCGGAGTACAGTGGCCAGAGAGCCCCGCGGGCGGGCGGTTATAAGGAGAGAGAGAGAGGCGCGCACAGGGGCGCAACGGGGTGAACGGGCGTGTGTCAGCGTCGCTCACGAATCATCGAGGACGCGTGCTCACACGGACGAGGATTTTTGGGGGAATTCGTACGTACCTGCGTGGCGAGTCAAATACGGTTTGGAAATAATTTTTTTGGGAAAAAGGTTTGGAAATAAATTGAGTTGAGGCAAAGGCAGAATCTCCTTTTGTTGAATCTGCGTTTGGCTTTATACACACATCACTGATGGAGCTACTCCGTAGTCACTATGTTCATTGATACATGACGCTTCGGTCACCTTTTTAAATAAAACTTATAAAGATACGATGCAAACATATGTTTAAACAAGCCTAATAAGTAATAACTACCTGACTACACACCTTAAGCATCTGATACGAAATCAAACATTACTTTTCTTTATATAGGTTACAGTACAAAAATAAAACATTTTAAACAACCATCCCCTCTAAGCACCTCAATTTTGCAAGCCCTTAACATGAAAGAAAAGAACAAAGAACATCATTCAATCCAGTTACAATCGAATGACAGTGTACGTACTTGCTATGTGCTCTCACTTCGTCGACCTTTCGGATCATCCTGATGAATAATAACATTAGTGTTCTTATACATAATTTATATATACTAGTTAAATCACTAGCATTTGTGAAAGGGGTCTTGGCCTAGCGGTTACGACTCCTGAATAGCACATTTTATATCCTGAGTTCGACTCCCCGTGTGAGAGATTTTTTTAGGATTTAACTGCTTCGTGCTTTCAGCGGTAGGCAACGTGGTGACTTCATCAATCTCGAGGATTTACCGGCTCAGTTTTTGAAGATGCTCGTAGAGGTAAGGTTTGCGTATGTGCTTTCATAGAGGTGAGTGTGTGATGGTAAGTTGGTTGCTCGTGGAAGTAGCTTAGGAGAGCGGCATCCACATCAACATTCATTTCGGACATGGAAATTATCATATTGACTTATATAAATATGGCCTTATCTACTATGATAGACCTGTAGTTCATCGCCGAAAAGATGACAATAACAATAGATAAGACATTGTAATATGTGGATATGGAACGAAAGGAATGGCGATTAGTGCAGATGCAATAATATTTCACTGTTAAAGCATTGTATGGTTTCAAAAGTCCTACAACAGTTGAATGTTAAAAATAAAATTATGGGGCATATGTCCCCTACCCACCAACAAGCAACCATCATTTAGATACACTCGTGCGCAAGAAGGACATGGAGATTTTGTAATAGCCTTTTACACTTGGTTCACTATTGTTTAAATTTTGACATACGGTTGATCATCCATGCATTGGCATACAAACACGGTATGAAACTCTCTTTAATTTTCTTTTTTTTTCCCCGCAAAACTGTGGAGGAATTCCCACAGTGCTTTTATGAAATCTCTTAGGAGGGCAAATATACCCATTCATAAAAAACAAACACTGAAAATTGTGACCCCAAGTAGCAGCAGAGCTTCTCTATGGCCACCAGGGGCCATGCACCCCCCCCCCCCCCCCCCCCCCCCACACACACACCTGCTTCTGGTACTTTCTCTTGTAAGGCCCCTTTTGAACGCAGGATTTTCACAGGAATTGTATAGGAATTTCACAGGAATCAGTTGACTGTTCACAGGGAAAACGCAGGAACGGAAAAAATCCTGCGTTCCAAAGGCCTCCTAAACCATGTTTGCACACATTGCCTTTTCTGATTTTGCAACTGTTTAGTAGTTTACCCCCCCCCCCCCCCCCCCCCCCCCCCCCTCTCTCCCCCCTCTCCCTCTCTCTCTCTTGCCATGGAGCTCGTCAGTGGCCTCGAGATCTTCTCTCGGGGACTGAAGGGCTCACTGAGTGTCTCATGGTCCAGAATCAAGATAGAACTTAGGTCAAACTTCTACCACTCTTGGACGCGCGCGAGGCCTGCAAAACGATGGAGCGTCGCACTGTCCCCTACGTAGCGTATGTTCCTATGTATGACCCCGATTCCTGTTTCTCTCTTGGATCATAATCTCACTACCCATCCATGTTTGTTTACAAACACATTTGTCTGTGGCGCTTCTAGGATAAATCGACAAGCGATGGAAATGGTCCTTTTAAAGTATAGTAGGTTAATTACCTCCCAAAATCTGTGTTTACATGATTATTAATAGGAATAATATATACAACGAGAGTATCGCAGCTGCACCAGTTCAGTGATGTCAAACACGTAATTAGATGAGCATTGGAAGGCCGGGGCAGCTGCATGGTGCGGCGATGTGCTATGCTATACTGCCACTGGCCCATCCCAGGCGCGGGCTGGCCACGTTGCCCGTTACGACGCTACGTTGCGATGGTATTCGCCTGCCCGGCCAGCGGTATCGCCGTCGGCCGGGGACCAGCGCCGTGTGGCCGGTTTGTATGTACGTGGTCGGAGGCCGTTGTTGGCTCGCCGAGCGCCAGTTTGGCTGGCTCCCGAACAATCCATGCCCGGACGATTACGCGTCGCCCGCTGCCACATCTCGCCACGGACGATGGCCCTATCTATCGCCGAAAACATGTGGAGGATTTCTAAAGACGGGTGAATGAATATCCCCGAGCACGCGCCACTTGTATATATATATTTTTTTTTGAGATGAGCACGCGCCACTTGTAGACTGTACAGGACGCGGGATGTGAACTCATCGAATAACTGATCACCTAAAGGCGTGGTTATAAACGAAAGAACTTTTTAAAGGCGACAGAATTTTGACAGGATGACGAGCATCGCGGCCGGTCACACGTCAGGTTGCTGTGGTTTGTTTTTTTCCCTTCTAGTTCTAAGTAGCTGGAGTAGCCGGCGAGAGTCCCACACGCTTGCAACACTCAACTGTAAGCAGAGTCTTGGACGTTGTGTTGATAGTGCAGTTTACAGCGACGTCTCCTCTTTTATACTAGCATGAAGAAGCCACGTACGGGCAACGGGGAATCAACATAAAAAACACCTGGTCGCGGAAGAAGCCAACGAGATCCGTCCGTCGATGACTCGCCGAAGGGGAGGGCTTCACACTTGTCCACACTCCCAAGGGTAGATTTTCTAGCAGAATCGCTCGCATTGGATAAACTCAAAACAGAATCTAGAAGAATTGCCGAAATGATTTCACCATCATAGACCGCAGGAAAAAAAGGAATTGCAAGGCCAAGATTCTGGTCACAGAGAGCGATTGTTTCACTGATGCTCTGATCTCGTGGTCTCTGCTAGACGCCTACACGATTTGCTTAGCTAGATAGGACATGAGGCAGGGCAGTACTTTTAATCGTTCTGGATGGTGAATAATTGGACGAGGGAGTTGTTTCTTGCAACTTGTGAAACGTCCGGCAATTAAATTGATCATCACAAGGGAATCTTGGTCTGTGCCAGAGCTCAGAACGCCGGATACAACAAAGATGAGGAGCTCTCCATGTTAGACGGTCAAGCGAGCACAGCTGCATAGCGTGTCGATGTTTTAAATAGCATTGGCCATGCACCATATCTGCAGCACAGCTCTCTACTGCCTTTTTCTCTTATAAATAAAAAATAGCTATCAGATAGTACTTCCAAATTTCGAATAAAAATATGCGGAGTACAAGTCTGATCACATCAGCTCACGTTCACAAGAAAATGTAATCAGGGATAAGCAGATTGTTCAATGATCCGTTCACATGCTTCGATAAGTTTAAATTTCAGGGCGCGCGCAGCCTTTTGCTTCATCAAAAGAGAAGGGACATACAATGATATACACATGTATTGCAACATGTCTTGATGTCCTACGCAGCTTTCCTGACGCTCGGGTGGATCAAGGCGTAGGCATTAAACAATAAACACTTTAAGTGTACTGTTTGTGCTTTCTCCACATTGGTTTGTACGTATACGTTATTGACCAACAGGAGCTCCTTTTATTTTCAAACTTAAACATTGGACAGCACGCACAAAAAAAAAAGAGGGACCGTTTTTGTCACGTTGCAATGTAACGGTCAGTGTATGTGTGTAAATTTCAGACCAATGCAATTTATCATAACCTAGCACAATAGTCAATATACATGTACGCACATTAGTATAAGATAATGCAAATAATTAAATATAACGACCAGTGGTGTTTGCTGATTATCTAAAAATCTTATCTTCAAAAACATGTGTTTCATGATAAACCAGTCAACTGTCTAAATATTGGGCAAACCAAGTTCTTGAGATTCGTCATGTGAAAAATGTAGATTTGTAACGAAACAAAAGAGATGTGGAATTAGAAATTATTAAATGATTTTTCAGTGTCCTAGAGGATAGGTTTTCCTTGTATGTAGACTTCAGAAGTCATGTCATAAAAAATGCATTAATGGGTATCTCAATTCTGCAAGTCATCATGTACAGTATAGATGAGCTTAAGGTTGAACAGATAACATCTGTCTCGACTGAACTTTTCGCACACACTATGCATTAGGCTAGTCTCAATGCATCATTTCATTGCACTCTTTTCAAGACTAATTTTAGAAAATGGAGTCAGCTTCCTTTCATTTGGATGAAAGACCTCTCACAAAATATGAAAGTTTCTCATCTCTCTCATCATAATTAATTTGCCAAATCAGCAAAAGATGCACATGTGGCATAGAATTTAATACAAATGAAAGGATGCATGGAGACTGGCCCTAGTGATTCAAGCCCTGCTAATGTGTTATTTTCTACGTTGTCCTTGAATTCACAATAATCTGTGAGAAACAAATTGATAGAGCCACATAAAGCATCCTCCAGATGAGGATTCACAAGTTGGTGACAATCATCACGGCTCCTTTCTTGACCCTTTTGAAACGGGTCAACATTGTTTTTCATGATCGTCAAGACGTCAACCACCGGAATGGTGAAGAAACGATATACGCGTTATCTTGTCAAAGTATGGCATTGCATTTTTAATTCATATGAGTTGTAACAGGGCTTGTAAACTATTCAATCCTAATTCAACCCAAAGCTTTTGTGCTAGTACAAGTTACAATTTTGCAAGATGCCAGGCCTAATCTGTCGTACAACAAGAAGCATTTTTAACATAATAAAAACCCGCATTCATCATATCTTCGTCTTGAATGGGACATAGTGCTTGAGCGACTCGGTGACGCCCTCAATTGACCCGACCGCTGCGGCCAGCGACACCAGGAAGCAGAGCAAGCTGAGGCCCTGCAGCGCCATCCACTTGGTGGTGAACTTCTTTATCTGACGCTGCCGGATGTACATCTCCACGGGGTAGTACACGGTGAGCGGCCAGAAACCCATGGCGCCGAGAAATCCCAGGATGTCGTTGAAGAAGGGCATGACGATGGCTAGCACCGTGCTCACCACCACGAACGCCGTCCGCCACGTGAGCCTGAACATGTTGAAGCTGAACTTGCCGGCGGCGACGGGGTGCTCGCCGGTGATGAACGTGGAGCTGGGCCAGCGCGCTGCCGCCCACGTCTCGACGAAGGCGAAGATGGGCTGGCAGTACACCTGGTAGCCGCCGACCAGGTGCACGACGACGCAGACGTTGGCTAAGTCGATCAGCCAGTAGGGCTCGTAGAAGCCGAACCCGGTCAGGATGTTCCCCGGCGCCGCGTTCCCGAACGCCGAGTAGCCGAGGAGACCAGCGAGCATGTAGAACACCGTGGTCGAGGACACGCCGAACAGGGTCGCCTTCTTCATCGTCTTGTGCTCGGCCGGAGGAGACTTCACGGTGTCCTGAAGTTTCGGTTTCAGTTCAGAGTTAGTGATAACTGAGTGGTGTTGAGATTGTTAGACTATTTAGTATGGTGCTTGGGCTTACTTGGATTTCTATGAGAATCATAGAGTAGGAGTACGCGAACGCGATGTTGCCAAGGGCTTGGAACGTGAGCCAGACCTTCTGGGCTTCAGTAACGTCTACTCCGATCTCAGTGCCAGTCAGAGTTGTCTTGACACCAGGACCTGTTAGAACACATCATCAAGACAGAATGTGCTACTCCATATGAGAGAATGATCAAGACAACACAATGCGTTATACCAGAAGAGAATTTGCTGGGAACTGTATTGTCACCTGATATGGTTCGCGCCAGTGAGAGGCCGACCTGCGATTAACGAGTAGGTGAAAGACATGACGGCAGAGAGGACGGACAGCCACGTCAGTTCGTGGAGGTTGGGGAGCTGGGAGAAGAAGATCTGCACCACCCCAAAGACCACCATGTACATGGTAGTGTAGACGCTGCAGTCGGCGTCGTGGCCGTTCTTGTGGAAGCAGTTGGCCTTGTGCACAGCCCTGCACATCATCATCACCCAAAGCCAAGAAAATTAACAAATCAAGAACGCAAGAAAATTCTCAAATCATGAGACTGAACTGACAACAAAATCACACTGCCAATGTCTGAATCGCTTACGCTGCACAGATGGACGCCGTAATTGTGTACCCGACGGCAGTTCCAACTAAGTTAATATACTGGAAAACACCGCAGGTCCACACTTGCCAGGAATCTGCATATGTATACAAAGCAGAGACATGCATCAGTTTCAATTCTGATAATGTTGGTTGGTTTTGCTTGAGGCAGGTGCATGAGAAAAAATGTATTACCCAGGTACGCGGCGACGGCGTCCATGTAGGTGTAGTTCCTCTTCCCTGAAATCTGATCGCCCGCGCGGTAGCAATCGGCGAGAAGGCAGGATGTGTAATAGGTGATGAGCGAGAAGATCATCATGGTGATCGACCCAACGACCCAGCCGAGCTGCGCCATCGACCAGGCGAGCGAGAGCACGCCGGAGCCGATGACCGCGGTGATGATGTGCGCGCTCGCCGTCCATACCGTTCCTGAAATCACCAAGACGTTGCACAGAACTTAAGTTATACCGTAAAGAATCCTGAATCTTGCTTTGCGTCACCCCATTGTCGAATTGTTTGGAAAAATAAAATAAAATGTTTACGTCTGAACACATTCAGGTGAGGGGTAGAAGCAATCAGTGGTTCAACAGCAACGCCTAAAGCGGTTGAGCAGAAAACAACAGAGCACATGGGAACACGTTCCGCCCGCTGTGTTGTTTATTTTTGTTGACGTGGTACAGCTCAAATTGAGCTAATAAGTAGGTCAATATAAGAAAAGAAGGAAGCAGAGAGTAATGCCAGTACGTCACCGTCTCACAGCCAGCACAATGCATATCCCCTTTCCCTTGGTCAACCGCGAAAAAAGGCCCATTGATTCTGTCTATTTGGTCCGGCGTGGCTCCTGCGGCGGCCGTCGCCGGCGGATCGCCGGCATACAAAGGGCTATATATCCAGTCTACACCGTGCATACTATTACTGCGTAACATCTCATCCTAGCTACGTAGGAGTACTACTACAGCCGTTGACCAAGGTATACGGTATACGCAAGTGCAGCCACAAGCATGTTCCTGTGGCCTGTCTTGCAAGATGGCTAAATATCCCTTTGAAAAAGATCAGATGGCTAAATATCTCAAGTCAAAAAGAGAGTTAGTTACGGAACGTTTTACTTTCAACGCGGCGCGATTGTTGCAAGTACAGTTTTGCGGCGAGGCGGAAAGAAAGAATGAAAAATAAACGAAAAAGAAAAAAAGCAGAGATACGGAGACGGCGGAAGGGCTTGGAGTTGCGGGGAATCGCGTACCTGTACGCTTCTTCTTCCCGTCGTCGTCGAGTTCAACTTTGCCGCCGGCGCCGCCACCACCGTGCTGCGCCGCCGGACGCGGGTACGCCCCGCCGTCGCCGTACCGCGCCGCCATCTCCAGGTCCTGCGTCGACGACATCTTCGCCGGCGGCTTGGGATGAGACGACGGGCGGGTGCTGTGTTGGGTATCTGGATTGATGCGACTAATCAATGGGGTGGGGAGACGTACAGCCTACAGGCACGGCCGCTTATATAGATGGATCGATCGCCCTTAAAAAGGCCAAACCAGTTATAAAACGCGTCTCCAACCTGGGAAAGGTTTGTTGCTCTTCCGGGCGGCCAGGCTGTCACTGTTGGGCCTGGGAGTCAAAGTACACAGCTCGGATTTTAAACCAGACAAAAGGGATCTCACCTACTACACCTGGACGAAAGCCAAAACGGTTTGTCCAGAATTCTAAAGATTCGTGTTGAGATCCATGGCCAGGCCAGGTGAACGAGAACCTTTTCTCCATCAACAAGCGTTTTGATGTTGGGTCAGGATTGGGTCTCGTGTGATCTGCACGTTGGTTTCAATTCAATTTGAATCAAGAGTTTGTAAGGTGAACATTCGTACACGGACTCGAGTGATCCACCAACTAGGCAACTAGCTATAAAGCGACGGGACGCGCCAAGCATGCATGCAGGAAAATTCCAAGCAATGCACCACTGGCCGCATCCGGCTACCTTTTTGCGACGAGTGCCGACGAGGAGCCCATACGCTTTTGCGGCACCTGATGAATGAAACATGTAGTAGTATAAAATTGGATCGAGCGAGGCGCTTGCAAGTGTGCCCCTCTGCTAGCAAAACGTGTCAGTTCTTTCAGATCATATCCAGTGCCTGCTTCCACGAATTTGCTGGCTTGCTGTCACCACCAACAAGTGACGAAGCTAGAATGAAAGTGACGATGGCGCCATGCAAACAGAATGGTGTGTTTTTGTACTGGTTAATTCAAAATTTAAGAAGTACACTAATGGTGATTATGAGACAATTTACTATACTGAATTTAATTTTTACCATGGTGCCTGTGCACCAGGCTAGAACCACCTAGCTTCGCCACTGCCACTAACGGTAGCGGACAGGTCTCCGTGACGTGAACTTATCTCACTAATCAGTGGGCCTAGCCCCACGAGTCAGTGGGCAAGTCACGCGTGAAGTTACGTCAGGGGATCGATCCTCGCTCGTTTCCAACATGGTCAACTTTTTCCATGTCGACAATGTGCAACGATATGAGTCATCCACACGTAACCAGCAAGCCATGCACGAGACTAATACATCGCTTATCCTGGTTTGGTGTTGGTTCTTCTTCGCTTCTAATAATCTATTTTAGGCCCCCTTTGGATTGCGGGATTTTTTCCTATTTCTGCGTTTTTCCTGTGAACAGTCAATTGATTCATGTGAAATTCTTGTACAATTCCTGTGAAAATCCTGCGTTCTAAAGGGGGCCTTAGTGTTGGTTCTTGTTGACAATCGTCCATTTATTTATGTTTATTATTGCTGTAAGGTTGATTTCTTTGTCTACGTTTATTTACTCAACACTCTTAGGCTATTCTGTCGTAGCCACACTTACGAGTTCCAACCTGCCCACGCACAAAGAAATGGAAATTCGAAAACTACTAGTACTACATGCGAAGAGCGCATGCTCGTTGCTTTGTCAGCTTTATGTCTTTTGTTTATACATTATATTATACAAACTTGGCATCACTTTTCTGTAACGGATCTGGACAGGATCAGCATTATATATCGTTGGGCACGCGGATTGGTATTCAAACAGCAAGTGTGCTTCTGCATTTTTGACCAGCACGGAGCGCAAACTGTAATCGGTGTTTGTAATTAGGGTTGGGGATGTGTTGTTTAAACTGTCTTGTGCACGTTACTTTCCGTATCTTGCCTAGTTTGGACATTCAATTTCTTTTTCCTGAAATATACACCATTTCCGTAACCTTCTTTGTGCCTTTGGGGGCTTGCTGCATTGCATATGCCGATATGCGTGCAACGGTGCACGAATGCAAATTTTCACAACAAAAAAAACTATTTTTTCAAGTCCCAATGCACCGGTCAAGACATGGCTGAACGAAGTGTATCAATCACGGTTGCTTTGCTGATTCCTGGCATGATATTGAAAACCTTTTTTTTTTTTTGAGATCTGATATTGAAAACTGATGATACCAACGGCTGGAAGACATGGGCTGCATGTACATGGTCTGCGCGAGTCTACATGGGCCGATCTGCCGAGGCATGCAGCCCATATCATCCCCAGGCCGGCATCCCACCACTATCTACTCCGGCCCGTTTATCTTGAGTCCGCTTCTTCTCTCTTGCATCGCCCCGTCGCACGCCGCCTCCCGTGCTGTCGCCTGTCTCCGCCGCTGTCGACGCTCTGCGATCCCGGCATCCCGCAGTCCATCGCGCGCCGCTACCTCTACACGCTCGTCATCGATTTAGAGTTCTTCCCTGTGTACACTGAGCTGCGCACCGGCAGCTCGCATCTTCCTCCATGGCCGCGGTGCCGGAGCCCGCGGCCGACGCGGCGGGGGCGCCGACGCTGAGCATATACCAGGCTGCGCGGCGCATCAAGAGGAGGGAGAGCACGCTTTACAACGCGCTGCGTAGCGTCGCAGAGGACGCGGCCTTCGTGGCGGAGGTCGCGGCGCTGTGGCCGGCGCTCCCGCTTGTCGCCAACCTCCGCTGCGGCCTCTGGTACGCGCCGCCCCGCTCCTTCGCCGCCACCTGCTACTTCAAGTCCACTGACGGACATGCCGGCAACTGGTCTTTCTCCACGGCGCGCCTCAACCTCCACCTAGCGCTCCTCGCCGGTAAGCGTCTACTCTCTTCTTCGCAACCAATTGCTGCTCTGTGGATATGCAAATCACCTTTGAGGTTCAGTTTTCTTCTAGTTGGGGCTGAATATGATTGCTTAGACAATGCAAAACACATTAGCTTTCCAGGGGTAGCTTGAATTGACCTCAATTTATGCTGTTTGTTTCCTTCATACAGGGGAGAGAGGAGGGTGCATAATAGTTGATTCAACAAGGAAAGGAAAACGGTTCCCTGACAGTATGTCAAAGACCATACCCATTTGGTGCTGTGTCTTGAACCGAGCAATCGAGAGGCATCGGCTGCGGGCTATCAACAAGGAGAGGGGAGTGAACAATGAAGTGGTTAGTGTTTGGAATGTTTATGTGATATCCTGCCAAAATTTTGCAGAGTAAACCACATGTCAAAGAAGCCTTTCTTGTGTATACTATTATCTTTAAACAAAAGCTTAACTTCGGGAGCAAGATCAATGACTATGATTCAGACTATTTATCCCTAAAAGGCCATATTAAAAATTATATAAAGTAATATTACCTTTCTTAGTACTTGGGTTTTTGGATCACATTTTGTGACAACTTTTCAAATCATGTTGCACTTGTTTGGTAGTTATTATAACTATTGTTTTGTCTGAAGTAAGATCTACTATATGATTTCTATGTTTCACCTTTTTATCATAATATCTCGTATCTTTTTCTGTTAGTCAGCTGCTGTGCTGAATGGAGATGCTGAAAAGACATCCTGTTCGTCTAACTGGGATAGTTCACTGCATCTTCCCGTATGGGTTCTAGATACTGAGAAATATGCTGTAGGGGAACGTATTGATGAATGGACAGACCAATTTGAATCATGTGGTGCAGACATCCAGTCCCTTGTACTAGGTCTGCGAAAGCCGTTACGTCCACTATGGATATCACCAAGGACACGTATATGGTTAAATGAAGTGCCAGAGCATGAGTCATGGGATTTCACTCCTATCATACTAATTTCAGCATCCGCATCTGACTCTGTATCTACACAAAGGTTGTCTTCAGAATTCAGCTGGCACTATATTCCCGGAGCAGGAGATGATGAAGAGAGTTGGGCACGTGGTTTAACTCCTACTTTATTCTGGAAACATTCATATGACCTACTTGATGCCGGACCAGATCTTTGTAACCAGTTAGTTGCTGACATTGTTGAAAGGGATAGGGTTTATCGTGCACAAAGAGGTGAATATTCTCCTCAAATTACTGTCAAACCTATGAAGGCTCTTGATGGTCCCAACTGCGGTGATGATCATATAACCGGCACGTGGCCTATGAACTCGAACCCTTGTATGAGTACAACAGACACACAATATTCCACTAATAACAATCTACTCTTCTGGATTGGAACATCAAATCTTGCAGTATCATCTACGTTCCAAGGTATGATTACTAATTGGAACTTGCAGCTTTTCTTGTAAGTTCTTTGTGCTGAGTTTATCTTTTGCAGAATTGTTTACCTTAAAATATTAATTTATCTTTATTTTATCCATATAATTTACTTTCACATGCAACTGCAACTATTATGTCTAGACTAGAAGATCGCCTTTTAAACTCTAATTATGCCCCTAACTCCAAGTCATAATAATTGTTTGAAAACAGCCATCTCTTTGGACTCATTTTGCACTTAGTCCTTCAGGAAACTAAGTTAAGCATTACGTAAAGGGCCTTTGATGTTATTTAGCTATCTATCCTCCGATATGATTGTTATTTCCCTCTATTCAGTTGCGGATGCTTTAGTTGGTGTGGATTGCATACTAAACTGTGACAGCACGTCAACATTACCTTCTAACTCATCAGAAAATTCTTACCTCGAGCTACCTATCGTGGTAGGTGACACCTTTTTTAGGGCCTTTTGTGTTTTCCGCTCATGTTAAATTGTGTAGGTTTTGTTATGATCATTCTCCTAATGCTTGTAGGGCTCAAAGGATGACCGCTTCTCATTGAACAAAAACCTTCCAAAAGCAGTTGATTTTGCAAAACGGAATCTTATTGCTGGGAGAAAAATACTGGTATGCTGTCAAAATGGTAAGTTTACAAAGGTCGCCTACCCAAAGTGATGGTTGTCTCATCTGTTTTTCTTGCACATACAAATAAGAATTCAAAGTGTGTCATGCATTGCTTTTAGTTAAGCTCTGATTTGCTCTTTTACTTACCTTCAGGAGAAGATATAAGCATATGTGTGGCCTTAGCTATAGTTGCTCGGTTGTTCGATGACAGCGGTAAGCATAATAATCATCAATATGAATATTGCAATCTACATATTTTTTTCTTCTCTGGGAAAGGACAAGCCTGGTGCAGCAGGTAAGTCACCCACCTGTGCCAAGAGGGTCCTGGGTTTGACGCAGCCTCTCTGCATTGCACATTGCAGGGGTAAGGCTTGATTTGTATAATCCTTCCCCAGAACCCACCTTGTGTAGGAGCTTCCAGCACTGGGTCTGTCCTTTTTTATTATTGTATGCACACGTCAATATGTCATGTCAAAAATATTAACTATGCCAGTATGGCTACAACGTGAACTAATAATTGATTGTTTCTATCCAGGATGCTTTGACAATGGTAATTCTTTTGTGAAAAGAGACATCACAAAGCTGGAGATGAGAAAGAGGCTTGTGTTCATTTGCAAATTTGCTGTAAATGCACGGCCATCTAGAGGAAACTTGAGACAAGTCTATGGTTTTCTTTGCAATGAAAAGGAGCAGCTGTCGTGTTTGACATAGCTTGGTCTTGTTACCATATGTTGCTGATCTCATTCCTTGCAAAATGCATCTAATGAGGCCTTCTTGTCAGTTGCTCGAGCACAGCTACGGGATATAAGTCGCTCAGATTTTTTGTGTTTGCTTTCCACATTTATGCTGATTAGTTGGCGTATTAAGAATCCATGGTATTGCTCAGACAGCACCACATCAATGATTATGGAATCACTATTGCAGAATGAGGTTAATGCTCACCATTTCCCTTTAGATGAATCAACTCCAATTTCAGGAAAGGATGTCTGTGAATACATTATGACACCACTTGTTGCTTGGATTGCTTTGAGTATTACTTTTGAGATAACATATAGAAGGAACTAACTTTAAGAAGAATTCTTCCGATGGTGCATGCTGGATTGGAACATCAAATATAGTGTTTCAAGGGATCTGTTAGTAAAATTGTAATCAGCTGGATTGGAACATCAAATATATTGTTGTTCTTTTTGTATCAATATTTTTTAGCAACCATTTTCATTGTTCTTTCACCTTTGAGATACTGGAGCATGTTTCTGACTTAATTTCAGAAACAGATCAAGAGGAAACTCAATGAAATGCAGTGCAATTTGTAGGCCCCTAACATGGATGACTGAAGGTATACATAGAAACGGAGGCGAGTCTTTAGTTTTTTTTGTCATATGTCATTTGATGCTGGTGCGCTTCGCATCGAGCTTGAAACAGATGCAATTAGTTGAAGACAGTTCCCACTAGCTCAAAATTTTGATAACTTTCATGTGGTGCTTTATTCCGGAAGATCAAGTTTCATTTCCGAGCTTTACAAATGTTAGAGCGTTACCCTGCCCTGTTCGTACCACACTTCATGTAACACTGCAACTTGTCTGCTTGCTAATATACTTAAGAGCACCTCCAAAAAAGCCTCATAAACCTTTCTTAAATTAAAATATTAGTATTCAATCGAAAAAACCATCTCCAACAGCATCCCAAAACAACTCTTAGTTTTTTCATAGCCCCTAAACTCCTCTCATTTGTTGCTACAAACAGGGGAAGAATTAGGATTCTCATTCCTTCTTTTTTCAATGGAATTAATATTTTGGTGGATTCAAATGCTGGCGTGGCCCAATCAAAAGCGTTTTGATTCACTTTTAAGGGAGAACTGTTGAAGGAGGGAAGAAAAATTGCCTCCCATAATTTTTTGGTTACTATCAAAAACAAATTTATGAGACCAATTTTATGAGGTTCTCTTGAGATGCTAATGTGCTTTGACATGAGCCAGGACCTAATGTCAATCTGGCCTCATAATATTCCTACAGATGGAATTTCTCTTGTAGCCACATTGGGTCGGCTTCAGGTTAACTGAAATTATTGTCTTCTAAAGGAGAGAGAGATAGAGAGAGAGAAATTCAGCTCTATTGACTTCCATTCGGATCCATAGTTCAGGGTTTTTCAGTTTTTCCCCCATCCCTAATGCATAACCAACAGAGAGGTGGCGCTGCGACCTGCGAGCTCACGACCGTCTATAGCACGAAAACCAAGCACAAAGTTATCTTGGCAACCATAGTTCACATCCAATGCCTTCAAAATCCCACTTGAATGGTTTTCGTGGGAGTAAAACAGACATCTCCCATGTAAATTGCTTACCAACCTATTGCATAAGCTGAGCGTCCTCAAATAGAACAGAGGAGAACGAGATTGGTTGATGGGTATACCTCATCACGAGGCAAAATTTTCAGGTGAATGAGCTTACTCTCTGTTGCCTAACCAAAACTGTTGCTAATGATAACCAGATGAACGATTTTACACACAAATTTAGGTTTTAAGCATTCCATTTCAAATTGCAAGTCCAACATCAACTGTCGATTAATCTAGCTTCAAAGTTCAAGTTCTGCTTCCATACGGACGGAAGTTAGAAAGGAGTTCAAATTCTAATCATGTGGCAAAATTACAACGAAACAAAATGAATCACAGCAGAACAGAGCACAACGTTAACCTTCCAATGGACATTCTACCATAGTACCAATTAAGTTATCAAAATTTAAGATTACAAGATGCTACCACGTCCAACCCTGGTTCAGTGGCCTTAATAGCAACCAGACATTCTCATCACAGCTCGGCATCGAACTTTAAAAGCGCCAAACCAAATCGAACTTCACAGTAAAGACACCAGAGCAAGAACCGTGACTGCAGGTATATGCTAGGGTGACAATGTTTCTCAAAACCGATCACAAGGTGAGTGCCTCAACATTCATGATAACAACTGGCAAAATCTTTTCTAGTTCTAATGAAATGTTCTGGAATGCCACAAGGAGACTGTCCTAAACAAACCAAAGGTTGATAAGATTAAGACAGCTAACTTGAGTATCTTCCCTCACTTCTTCTTGCCAGCATCTCCAGCCTTTGTCTGTAAATTCAGCGCAGCAAACAAAATTAGTTATGTGGTCAACTACTGGAGAAATTTGAATACAATTATCAAGATGAATGTTAGCAACAGTGGACTAATACTGACCTTCTTCACACCACGGATCTTCTTTGCCCTGTTCTTCCGCTCCTTCATCTGCTTGCGTGACTTCTCTACCTTAGTAGCAAGACCATTCTGTTGAAAAACACAAACCATTAGCAACTAAATTACCGCAAACATGTCAGGGTAATCAGTCTATATCATAGAAGGCCATGTCACACCTACTATAAGAAAATTGTGAATTGCAGGTGACTCAAAACAATTTTTTTTTAAAAAGGCTGCATATCGGATATATTCGAGCAGCCTGAAGGCCACAAAAAAATACATTGGGGGTTGTTTTCTAACGTGTTGAATCAGCCTTTGCAATCAAAAAAAAAAAAAAACAGTGCTTGCCTACATAGACAATTTGCATAAGATAAAATTGATGATAGGCTAAGCTTGAATAAGTGATTCGAACAATGAGGCAGGAAGGGCGTCCACTATCAAAGAAATAAAAACTAGTTCCACAGCTTAAACAGATGTTCAAAGGCATTTACACTGAGAACACAATGCAAGATCAATCTTTTCGACAAGCTGCATGTTTGCACACAGTTCAACAGGACAAAGGAATTTGATTGCAGTAGTAATCTGCTAATAGCATCCTCAAGATCTGTACTGGAGTACTATTCACAAGAGTTGGCATGTAAACCACATCATCAATACACTAGCTCCTAACCATGTCAATGGAGACAGTTATAACTCAATTACATAAGAGAACAGAGCACCGGACCAAACTGATCCAGGCACAATTTAACCTAATCATCATCAAAACAATCTCGGCGTTTTAGAGGCTAAAATTTAGAGGGGTCTAAACAAAAAGAATCTTGTCTTAAATAAAATTTAATTACAAAACTAACTGTAGAACCCCCCCTCTAAATCGCGAGACGAATTTAACAAGGGTAGTTAAGCCGTGATTAGACGATATTTACTGTATCATCACTGTAGCAAAACATAGATTAATTAGGCTCATTAGATTCGTCTCGTAAAGATGTACTCATCTGTAAAAAGGTTTTGTCATTAGACTTTATTTAATACTCCTAAATAATAAGATTCTCTTTAGAGCTAAATTTTGGAGGGGTCTAAACAGGTGCACCGAACGCGCCGTAAATAAGCTACATGGGCGAGTGTTCCGAACATGTTTACCCTCAGAAAGCCGAATACTAGCGGGCAGAGGCTCATAAAGCCAGAAGCGACAGAGTCGCTTACAAAGATAATTATGCAACTGTGAGCAGAACAAAGCACAATCTTGTTATAAGCATTTATTCTTCTTACGCATACGGGAGCAGCTAAAAGTCACCATGATACTACAGCGCGCTCAACCACACATGCTATTACATATTGCGATCCGGAAGAAACGAATCAAGCACACGGCTATAACAAACGGCAATGTGGCGTTCAGGAGAAAATAGTGTAACCAAGCGTACCCTGATGAGGCGGTACTTGGGCTCGAACTTCTTGGCGGCCTCGAGATTGTCGTAGATGAGGCCGAAGCCGGTGGATTTGCCACCTCCGAAGTGGGTGCGGAACTTGAAGACAAAGATACAGTTGGGGTCCTTCACCTCGTACACCTTCGCCAGCCTCTCCTTCAGCTCCGCCTGCGCGACAGCAAGATACACGGTCACCTCCAAACCGTCAAGATCATGGAGCTGAGAAACCAGGAAAGTACAAGGAAGGAGTTCTCAGACCTTGGAGACGTTGGCGCGGCCGGGGTGGATCACCTCGAGCACGAACTGCTTGCGGGAGAGGAGGCGGTTGGTCATGAACTTGCGGGTGCGGAGGGTCACCGCTGTTGAGGCCTTCGTGTCCGCCATGGCTGACTGCGGTTGTGACCGGCCGGCTGCTGGCTGCGGCAGTGGCTGCGAGTGGCGGCGGCGGCGGCGGCGCGAGGGGGCGAGGCGGCGGTGGGAGAGAGAGGGCGCGTGCGTGGAAGGGAGTATTTGTAGTGAAACCCTAGAGGGTTCATTTCTGATTCTGGGGTGGGCCAAATTGACTGTCTCTTTTTTTCTCCGTCTCCTGGGCCGAATTCGATTTGAGGTGACCAAGTTCGGCCTTGGGTGGTGGACTAGGCCGACTAGACCCAACATGAGTTGATCTAAAAAAAAACCCAACATGAGTTCCTCTCGAAAGAAAAAAGGCCCAACATGAGTTGTGCACCTTTGTGGGCCGTGGCAATTGTGTTCCTAACCCTCCAGTGCCAATTCGTCTCCCCCCTCCCAAAAAAAAGGGAAAAAAACTCAGTGTCAATTGTGATTTCACCGTCATTTTATAGGGTCTGTGATTTTACTCTACTTTATAACACAAAAGTTTTTATTATCATTAATTTTTCTTTTTGAATTAACTATTTATTTATTTATCACCGCAAATTTGGATCTGTTGATGAACTTGCATGGTGTCGCCTAGGAATTCATGAAACTCATTTCCTACTCTTAAATAATGGAACCATCCGTTCGGAGGAAGAGGATCGTCTGATGTGCCTCCTCTCTGCCTTAAGTGTGACTTTAAGCGACGTGAGCCATCGGATCGAAGCTCAACGAACAAGATTTATCGCTACAGTATACCAGAACTGTTGCTACAGTTTACGAGAACAGTGAATCGGACATTGTTGCTACAGTGCTTACTGCAAATTACTATACCGACAGACTCATTCCACTGTGCAAACAGTGCCCCCCCTGCCGTGAATCGCCTCTAAGGCAGACGATCCGCGCCCCCGTTCGGAACGCCATTAGCTAGGTTCCTGGTAGAAATGTTCATTTCGGTTCTAGTCTTCGACCTAGGAAGTAGTGCTAGTAGTATATGCACTTAATTATGTTTTTCGTGGTAGGTGGTGTCCTTGTCGATGATGAGATGTCTATGTATGTGATTTCGCAGAGTGTTGATTGTACGTTATAAAGGAGATTCTGTCAAACTTAAATAAAAAAACAGTTGTACTTCTTGTAATGTCTCCACCACAACACGAACTTAAAAAATGCAAAATCAAAAGTTAGAAAATAAATATATCTAAAATAATGAAAGATCCAAAAACCAAACTATCGCTGTCTGCTGCCGTTAGTGATCATGCAAGTAATTTCAGCTGAAATTCCATGCCTTGCACAATATTTGCAATGCCAGACTATTCCACGCACGGTCGTAATAAGCTACTCAGGTAAGCACCCACCGCACCACTGAAATTGTCCTGGCCTCTTGGACTCCGTAGGCCAGCTCTGAATCAGTACACACAAGTGCACGGCTCGTCAACGATTTTGCATCAGTCCGATCATCTCGCTGCCTGGCCACTTGCTGTGGCTGCCGTGTCGCAACGAGATCACGCACCTTGACCTGCGTGGAGAGAGTCACCGAGTGTCGACTGTTTCAAGGCCGGATGGAAACGAGACGAAAATGCGGCGGCGCCGTTGGCTGCGCTAGCTCGATGCATGGCCGATGGCGATGTGGCCTGAAACTTCCTCGGTTGGTTGAGTGGTGCAGTTGAGTGGTGAAGACGACGCGCGCATTTCGTTCACCAGTAGGACAACGACGACGAAGAAGAAGAAGCTCTCGCGCGTCGCCGTCGCCGTCGCTCACGCGCCACCAACCGCGCGTGACGCGAGTGTGATTTTGTTTGACCTCGTGCGTGTTAACAAGGATGGACGTGGCTGTGATTCCGTTTGTGGACAAGGAATCGAGCAGTGTACTTGCTCCCTATTTTTTTTTCCCTTCTCGCTTTGTTAATCTGACTAGTCTGGTTCAGTCCATGCACCAAAGAGTTAAGCATTCACACTTAATTTCTGTTTGAGATGGACGAGAAGTGAGAGTTGTTATGAATAATTTGGACATGTGTCACATCCCAAGTTCTAATCTTCCTTTCTTGTTTCCTAATGGCCACCAACCTTTGGTGAGATTGTTGACTGTATATTACTCGCTCCAAATCATAACATCAATAATAAAACACAGAAATATCATATGCTTTGCGATGGAGCTCATTTGATGTCATCCTTAACTACCCAAAAGCACACAAAACATAGACCAATATCACAGACGTGGGAAGACTGGCCGATCTCTAATGTGAAAATGAGCTTTTCCTGTACGTGTGCAAACATCATCTCTGAAAATTGCACTGGGTTGATATGTTGTTTTGTTTTGCACTCTGCATCTGAGACGATTGTCCTATAATAATTTCCAGTTCTTGCCTTGTACTTCGAAGGACATCACGTACGATCAGGTCCAACCACACAGTACCCAGCCATAGACTAGTCTTGCGATTAAAGTCCAAGCTCATGCACCCCTGAACAGCTTAACGCGAAACTATCAAATCACAGTGCAGGCAAAACAGCTGCCAGCTTGGACTTTCGCCGTTCTGTTTGCGAGTATATAGCAGACACTTGGAAACTCGTTCCTCGCTTTCGAGACTGCTGAAACTGCTCCATGACTGAACCGACGACTGTTGCTGCACAGCAGCCGGCACCGCACTGCACAAAAGACGAAGAAAGTCCAACGATAGATAACCCGGATCAGCAGGCTGCTTACTCGGCCCATCCCCTTAATTATCCACGACGGATGACAACTGATGACAGCAGCAGAAGCGAAGCGTTCATTCGAAAAAGAAAAACGAAGCATGTACTTACGGTTGGCTATATAACACCAAACTGATGTCGTCTGCTCTCAACTGTTCATGCATACTAGGACCAGATGCGCATGTACGATCCCCGTGGATCCATACATGCGTCGCTTGTCACTGAGAGCGACGAGCAAAAACACACGCGGATGCAATCTTGACCAGTCGGTGCTATGGCATCTAGAAGACTGGTCTCTCAACAGGCTTCAGAGTTTCAGGTGTTTTTTCCTGAACAACACGCTTCAGAGTTTAAGGCTGCCCTTGATAGAGCTGAACGCTGTGCCCTGTATCTGGATTGAAGTTCCTCGACAGTTATATCATATGGCAGCCTGCAAATGGTGTTCCACGATTCGAGCCGGACTCCGGCTATAATCGCTCTAAAGCTCTTTTTTTTTTTTGAGACACTGCTAACCAAAATTACGGGCTACGCTCGTTTTTTAATCACTTTGGTGCATGCATTGCATTGCCAGGAAGGAACAGGACGGATGAGTTGGATATGGGCTACCTGATTATCTTGGCTGTCCTTCTGTTGTTGTCGGGAAATAGACAGGAGCTTTATCCAGGTCGCCTTCCGATGTTGGCATGTCAAGAGTGAAAAGTTCTGGACCTGTGCAACCCACATGGAGGAAAGCGGAAGGTTTTTTTTTTTCAACTCCTTTTGGCCAAGTTTCTAGGGCACCTTTGGCCTCGAAGAAATTCTGGGTTTTTCGTGTACACACTCAAACACTGAATCGTACCCCTTTATGCCATTTTTAGGTTTCTGCTGACAGCAATCCTAATTTTAACTGATAGCTTCCAAATTGAACGTCTAATCAGAGAAAAAGTTACCGCCCGGGCGGCCATTGACTTAGTCTGGTAAAGAGTTCAGTTTACCAACCGTGATATTGATATATCTTTTTTCATGAATGAAAGCGGATTTCATCAATCATAGACCCCTTATCTTGATGACTCGCAAGACAAGTTAAAAAAAAAAAGATATATATAAAGGTCCTTTACCCATCTTCACCGGTCCTTTACTTATCTTGATTTCAAATTGATATTGTCGGAGAGCAAATATCAAATCGGAGCCAGTCTCCTTCAACATGAATGAAAGGCATCAAACTTTATTGACACAAGATCGCCATCTTAGTAGAACTCATGAGGGGACACCACCGCCTGGTTGCAGCTGCATGTTGTCCCAGCAACACCATGAACTGTTGTCTTTCGTCGATGACCCCAATAACAAAGGTTTGTATCGCTACTCCGAGCGCAGGATGTCCATCCAAGAGACTAGATTCACTGACTGAATATTTTATGAAATTTCAGGAGTCTGTTCCGTAGGAAAAGAGAAAAAGCAAACACAAAAGGCCAGCTCAACATACCAGATACGCGTCCATTGTGTGCTGCAGCTCAAAGGCCAAAGGGCATGCCTTCCCTCCTTTGTACGCATCATATCGTGACACCATCATATCCAATAAGATTCCCCGATGATTTTATAAGAACACCATGTAACACGATCACGTTATTCTTGCTGATTTGTGGGCCATCTGATTAACTACCGACGAGCCGGGGCCGCGTCATCTGTAGGATAGGATCGCACCAAACAGGGAAGCGGCACGCACACTGCAACGTGCTTAATGTCACTTTTCCGTTGAACAGTCAACCGAGAGGTCCGAGACCAACCGAATCAGTACAGTACAATACCTAAAATTGTACTATGTTCGTTCATTTTAAACCCCAGCTTGCCGTTGAACCGCGGTGGCCACGCTATTCATGTGGCCACAGAGACTGCCTTACGCTGGAATACTTAATCTTGGGCGTACGAAACGTTTCCAGCAGTTTGGTGGTACGATGACGAAAGGATAGGGACTGACGACCATCCAAAACGCGGGGAGGGAAACATTTCGAGACTACAGTTCCCTGAAAAAATGAGAGGAAAAAACCATTTTGAGACAACAAGCCAAGGTTCTTTTTTTTTTTTGAATGTCAAGCCAAGGTTCTTTTATTAGTTGTCTTTGTCTTCAATAGTCCACACCAGCGATTTGATTTTTCTCGAAGTGAATCCCACGCTGCTGTTCCATCGAAAGGAAGAAATGAAACGCTGCTGAAGATCATTGATGGCTGGGAGTCAGTCACAGGGTCCCCGGACCTCTGTCGCGCCCAAACTCGGCCATTCCTCTCGCGGTATCTCAGCCAGGCGCGCGACGGTCACCTCCTTTCCCACTACTAGTGAACCCCCTGCAGCCTGTGGCGACCCACGTCTCGGTGGTGGTGGTCTCCGGCGCCCACGGCCACCAACCGCGGCCGACCACGCCCTGCCGCTTGCCGAGTGCCGATGCGTTCGCTCCGTCCACCCACCCCCACGCCATGGTCAACAGCGCGCCCCTCGACTCGACCCCACAGGCCAGGGTCCAACTTGGAGGAAACCCAAACCCCGCTTCCGCCCGGCGCACCAACCCAGAAACAGGAAGAGCATATATGTATCACACACAACACACGCGAACCCCTGACGTCTTATTTAATCGAAAAAGGTACTGTAGCTCGCGAGAAGAATAAACCGCGCGAAAGCAGCACTCGCCAGCCTGCCCCTACTTCCCCGCATATAAACTCGCGCGCTGCTTCAACGCCCGCCCACTCAACTCTCCTCCGCCCCTGCTCCTCTTCTGTCTACAAAGGAGGAGGGAGTTGGTCCGTCCGCATGACACACCAACAGCAACTGCCGCACTGACGTGCCGCGGCAGAGCCTAAGCTCGCTGCCTCAACCTCGCACGTACGTACGTACGTGCACGCAAGGAGGAGCCTGTCTGAGCTAGCTAGCTCTCTCCAGGGCAGGGCAGGGCGGCAGCACGAGCGGCGTGACGAGCTAGTTCATCAGCCCCGCGCGCGATGGAGCGGGTGTGGGAGTCGGGCCGGCGGATGAGCCGGAGCATCGGGCGCGGGATGGGCATGGAGGCCTGGGGAGTCGACGACGCCTTCATGCCGCAGCACCAACAGTGGGGCTCCCGGGGAAGCAGGGGCAGCCGCCGCGTGGACGACGACGAGGAGGCCCTGCGGTGGGCCGCCATCGAGCGCCTGCCCACCTACAGCCGCGTCCGCACCGCCATCCTCTCCTCCTCCGCCGAGGCCCAGCAGCAGCCTGAGGGAGGCGCCAGCAGGCCGCAGTACAAGGAGGTGGACGTGCGGCGGCTGGGCGTCGGCGAGCGCCAGGAGTTCATCGAGCGCGTCTTCCGCGTCGCCGAGGAGGACAACCAGCGCTTCCTACAAAAGCTCAGAAACCGCATCGACAGGTAATTATAATTAACAATCCCTCCCTGTTGCTTTTCTTTACTACTAGCTGCTGCCTAGCTAGGATTCATATGCATGGTCTCTCTAGCTAGCTCGCTGCTAAGCTTTACGCGAGCTGTTCGTGACGAACCACGAACAGTGCGGTTGAGAGGTGCTTTTCCGGCTTTCATGGACGTGCACATGCCGCTACAGCAACCATCCTAGCTTATTACCTGCCGCGAAGGCTACTTATTACTGCCTCTTGCTGCGAACTCGATCATCACGCACCCAAAAACAACAACAACAAACGTGCTGATTTTTTTTTTCTTGATTTTTGTGTGGCCGTTCGTACGCCGCACAAGGATTATCCGACGTCAAACATTTCTCGAGACAGTATCAACAACAACAAAAAAATCTCGAGAGAGTGACCTGTCTCCTTCCAAGTGTGTACGTCTTATGCATGCCAACTCTTTCGGCAGGAGCAAAAGAAAAAGAAGGAATATCGCGAAACGGAAAAAAAAATCTTCCATATATTCGAACCTCTTTTCATCATTCTGCTAGCTTTCACAAACAAGTTACTCTCTTTTTTTTTTCATATTTTAAGTTGCACGCGTGGTCCATCGATTAGATTAGCTTATGCCTTTTAGCTGCATGCTTCTGTAATCATGTACGCCTCCAGAGTATTATTGTCGAGCTAACTAGTAGCTAGGCACCACGACAGAAAGCGATCGATTTGATCGATCGATGCTGCGTCGCTGCAATGGCAGATGGACCTCCCTTTCTCTCTCCAAATTGCGAGGGGTTTGATCGAGGAGCAGAGAGATGGGCTACCTTGTGGTCATTGCTGTTGAACTAATCCTAATCATGGTACCCAAACCATCTAAAGCTTACCAGGGACGTCATCCCAGCGCGTACATTACATCAGCAACGAGCGTTTTTTCGCCACCAAAAGTACGAAGCGTACAAGCTATGTGCATCATCAGGGCTGTTATTTTCTCGAATGTAGTACTCCTGTAGTTAGTGTACTGAACATTGATTTTTCTTTTCTTTGAAAAAACATGGGTGCACCTGTAGTATGCAGTTCCATCATTAAAAAGGAATTTCATTCCGTGACTGGTCCCGTCTCCAAAGGTTGCTAACGTTGACGTTCGAACCTACATACTAGCATCATTTTGTTTCGGAATTTCATGTTTTTGCTTTCAGAATGAAAAATGATCCTGCTCAAGTTTTCAACCGTAACGAGAATATTGTCGATAATAACTAAACGGGAAAAAAAATAAAAAATGTTGCAGGGTGGGCATCGAGCTGCCGACGGTGGAGGTGCGTTTCGAGCAGCTGAACGTGCAGGCCAAGTGCCACGTGGGCAGCCGCGCGCTGCCGACGCTGCTCAACACGGCGCGCAACATCGCCGACGGCGCGCTGGGCCTGTGCGGCCTCCGGATGGGCCGCCAGGCCACCGTCACCATCCTCAAGGACGTCTCCGGCGTGGTCAGGCCCTCCAGGATGACGCTGCTGCTCGGCCCGCCGTCGTCGGGGAAGACGACGCTGCTGCTCGCACTCGCCGGCAAGCTCGACCAGACGCTCCGCTGCACCGGCGAGATCACCTACAACGGCTTCGCGCTCGACGAGTTCGTGCCGCAGAAGACGGCGGCATACATCAGCCAGACCGATGTGCACGTCGGGGAGATGACCGTCAAGGAGACGCTCGACTTCTCAGCCAGGTGCCAGGGCGTCGGCACCAAATACGGTACATTGCATTGCTTCGATTCAATCATCAGCGGTGAATTAGCATTTGACGATGGACTTAATTAATAACCATGCATGAGCAGATCTTATGACCGAGCTCGCGAGGAGGGAGAAGGAGGCCGGCATCCGGCCGGAGCCGGAGGTCGACCTCTTCATGAAGGTATGTATGGAAACAGAGCATGATAGTTTTCTTTAATTCTTTTTCTTTTTAAACGGAAAGAACAAATTATTATCAGCGTGAGCAAGCTTTTCGCGGCAAAACTTCAATTAAGAAACTGGCATGCAGAAGGTACCAACATTGTAGTTGCAGGGTTCAATCATCTGGTCCCAAGAAAGTGGGACGTCCATGACCTGCTTTCAGCCACGGATTCCGTTCCGCCGTAAACAACTGAACATGTTGTTATCACAAGTACAATGGAAGAACCCCGGCCGAAATACTGTGAAACTTTTGATTAGGGACATCCAAGTCCTTGCGAGCAAATTCATAGTATAAAGTAGAACTATCATGAAACGTGATGGTCACAGTACATCACGCGAAATAGTACTACCAATCTCTGCTTTGTTTTGAAGCTTACGTCTCTTTCTGTTAACATGTTACCAGGCCACTTCAATGGAAGGAGTTGAGAGCAGTCTCCAAACGGATTACACTCTCAGGGTAGGTGTTCGATGACTTTTCTGAACTTATTACTATCTCATACTTTTTTTTCTTCACCTAATCCAGTGAAAAGCGGTTTTGGCCCACAATGATTTTGGCATCTGGGTTCAGCGCTTCAATACCGAATCATTTTTTTCTATTCACAGAAGAAGTAAAAAGAATCACTTTCTTTTTCTTTTTTAGTGGAAAAAGAACAGTTTCTTCTACAACACTCCGAAACTGATAGTACCGTCAAGTCTTTGACACAAGATTCCAGCAACCACATTTTACTCGGCATTAGGTCACAAAAGATGTCGTTTTCCGCAGCAGCAACCCAATCCTACTTCCAAACAATACGAGTGACTGGGCCCACACACACACACACGCTAAATTAGAATGGACTTGTGGACTGCGGTGCTATGATTAGGTGAAGAAGAAACTTGGAATCGAATGATTTTCCAAGGAAATCAATCACCAAGTCCACTACTTTGACACACTAGCGAGTAGTTGATGCTGAGCCACGTAGCAACCAGGATAACTACTAGCAGTAGCCAGTGGGTTGGTTTGCTCACTTCTTCTTTTGACCTCTAAATCCAAGGCTGCTGCTTCCCCTGCTCGGGGGCAGCACATCTCATCTCCTGATCTCCACTCCTGGTGGGGTCTTGTTGCAACTCTTGGCACTGGGAGTTGGTGCAACAACCTGACCTCACGGCAATGGCGTATTGGCGCACTGGCATCACAGGATCCGCACACTTGTGCGCATGCCCACGACATGTTCGTTGAAATGCCCAGCCAAAGATACCTGCTTTTCCAGCTTTATCCTTAACATAGTTTACATGGCACGGAAGAATGGATGGTTGGTGAAGTTTGAAAAAGGAGTTTTGGCGGGTAACAGTTGCTTTCGAGGCATTAACCGTAGTTGGAAACCGGCATTGCTCGTGTCCATGTACTTTGTCTTGATTGCGACTGATGCACGCGGTGCTTACGAGATGATTGTTTGTGAGAGCAGATACTGGGGCTGGACATTTGCGCTGACACCATCGTCGGCGATCAGATGCAGCGGGGTATCTCCGGCGGTCAAAAGAAACGTGTCACCACAGGTAATTAATTGATTGCTTTGTTAGCATTACGTCATGCTCGTCTCATGTTGATGTTTCGGAAAAGGGATGGAGCTGGTCGTGTCTCTGTTGCTTTCTGGTTTAGGCTTTATAGTGTGGTGGGTGCAGATGCCTGAATCAACCACAGATTTGGATTTATGCGAAAGGTCTGGTTTGGAGTTTTTATCATGTAGTTATCCTGAAAGGAACTTGGTTATATGAGTGAATGCAATAGTTCTAAATGGCAAAAGTGCATGCGGCAAAATGTGCCTGAAAATTAATGTACGGATTACTGTTTACCAAAAAAAAAAGGTTAAATGGTGATGTGCAATAGCTATGCCAATTTTGTTTCTTAAAGCCATTATTTATTCATAAAATATTCAGATAATGGTGCAAGTACATGTCCGAAAGTAACTATTCATTCGTTTTACAAAATGATGTGGCAATGCACATGCCAAATTGCTTAACATGAAGCCGTGAGATTTTCTGAACTTTTCAGGATGCATGATGTTTGAAATAACTAAACTCATCTGGAATGCAGGGGAGATGATCGTTGGCCCAACCAAGGTACTATTCATGGATGAGATATCAACCGGATTGGACAGTTCCACCACCTTCCAGATTGTTAAATGTCTCCAGCAGATTGTGCACTTGGGCGAGGCCACCATCCTTATGTCCCTCCTTCAGCCAGCCCCTGAGACCTTTGACCTATTCGATGATATTATCCTACTGTCAGAAGGCCAAATTGTTTACCAGGGACCCCGCGAATATGTCCTTGAGTTCTTTGAGTCATGTGGGTTTCGCTGCCCTGAGCGTAAGGGTACAGCAGATTTTCTTCAGGAGGTAACATCTGCTCTTTTGTAATCACTTCTATGCCTATGAAAGTTCCATTTTATGAATTAAATGAACCTTATTTTTTTGGCTACTTTTCTAGGTGACATCAAAGAAGGATCAGGAACAGTACTGGGCTGACAATCAGAGGCCGTACAGATACATTTCGGTCCCAGAATTTGCACAGCGGTTTAAACGTTTCCACGTCGGGCTCCAGCTTGAGAATCACCTCTCGCTTCCATTTGACAAAAGCCGTTGCCATCAGGCTGCTCTTGTATTCTCGAAGAACTCGGTATCAACCAAAGAGCTCCTCAAGGCATCCTTTGACAAGGAGTGGCTCCTCATCAAGCGCAATTCATTTGTGTACGTCTTCAAGACCATACAGGTAAGCACATTTTTTTGAAGTATGAGTCTTACTACTTTTCAAAAGTCCCAATAATGTTATTAACTGATATTATTTGTCGGTGTGAACCCTGAAGCTCATCATTGTAGCCCTTGTGGCATCAACGGTGTTTCTGAGGACTCACATGCATACAAGGAACCTAGACGATGCCTTTGTCTTCATTGGAGCACTGCTCTTCAGTCTGATTGTGAATATGTTCAATGGTTTCGCTGAGCTCTCTTTGACCATCACAAGGTTGCCGGTGTTCTACAAGCATCGGGACCTTCTCTTCTACCCTGCATGGGTCTTTACACTACCGAATGTTATTCTCAGAATCCCCTTCTCCATTATTGAATCTATAGTCTGGGTTGTTGTCACATATTATACCATAGGATTTGCTCCGGAGGCTGAAAGGTATACATAAAGTAGATCCTATTTCCTTTTTCTCTTTCAGGAACCATCAGTTTATAACTGCTATTGATGGTATTTTTATGCAGGTTTTTCAAGCACCTTCTGTTGGTTTTCTTGATCCAGCAGATGGCAGGTGGGCTTTTCAGAGCAACCGCCGCACTTTGCAGATCTATGATTATTGCTAACACTGGTGGAGCGTTGTCTCTTCTTATCTTCTTTGTTCTTGGAGGCTTTCTCCTGCCAAAAGGTTAGTTGCTTGTCTCTTCCATGTTCATTCACACTGTCATGCAGAACAATATTGTGCTTTTGCTAACTAGTTCTCTCTTGCTCGCCGGCCCACTGTTAACAGCTTTCATCCCTAAATGGTGGATCTGGGGTTATTGGATTTCACCTTTAACATATGGATACAATGCTCTAGCAGTCAATGAATTCTACGCTCCTCGGTGGATGGACAGGTTTACAGTGGTATGTTCACTACCGTACTGATTTTCACTGCCTAGCATATATATTTTCATTGACAAGATGTGCATGCTCATATTGATAGGACAACAATGGTGTTACCAAAAGACTAGGGATGGCTTTGCTTGAAGGCGCCAACATCTTTGCTGACAAAAGCTGGTACTGGATAGGAGCAGCAGCGCTCTTAGGTTTCACAATCTTCTTCAATGTCCTTTTCACACTGTCACTCATGTATCTGAATCGTAAGTTCCTAAACTATTGTCTTAGTTCCTTGCTGACTAACCTTGAAATACCATGTCAGTAATAGTTTCGTGTCAATATATCTAATTCTCTTCTGTTTAACTATTAGCTCTCGGCAAACCACAAGCTGTTATATCTGAAGAAACTGCTAAGGAAGCGGAAGGCAATGAGCACACAAGCGAGACAGTAAGAAATGGCAGCACAAGATCAAAGGATGGTGGTCATAACAGTAAGCAACTCTGTCAAAAGTGAATTTGAGAAAATAAGTAACAGTTACTAATATGATGATTAATGCTTTGTTATTACAGAGGAAATGAAGGAGATGAGATTGAGTGCTCGTTTGAGCAATTGTTCGTCAAATGGGGTTGCACGAGTCATGTCCGTTGGCAGTAACGGGCCTGCTCCAACAAGAGGAATGGTTCTTCCATTCAGCCCTCTTGCCATGTCTTTTGACAATGTGAACTACTATGTTGACATGCCCGCAGTGAGTTCTCCTCCAACTATTCTCAGCAGTTTTTTCCTGTCCCGTTTCTTACTTTCCTCCTTAATGTGTTGGTAAGTTTAAACATTGAACATTGATAGAGAATTTGATTCCCGCCCCCCAGGAAATGAAGCAGCAAGGAGTGCAGGATGATAGGCTCCAACTATTGCGCGAGGTTACAGGATCATTTAGGCCTGGAGTGCTGACAGCACTCATGGGTGTCAGTGGAGCTGGAAAGACTACTCTTATGGATGTTTTGGCCGGAAGAAAGACCGGAGGTTACATTGAAGGAGATATCAGAATTGCCGGTTACCCTAAGAATCAAGCAACATTTGCAAGGATTTCTGGGTACTGTGAGCAAAATGACATCCATTCTCCTCAGGTCACAATTAGGGAGTCTTTGATATACTCCGCATTTCTGCGCCTTCCTAAAAATATCGGAGATCAAGAAATCACTGATGATATCAAGATTGTAAGTCAAATTTTGCGTGTTTTCAATTGATGCCTTTTCCTGGACAATATGATCGTTTGGTACTAAGATAGAACGAATTAAACATTTTTTTGTTTTTGTTACCATGAAGACCCTTAGCTCTCAATTCAGGGTTTGAGATATGGCAAGAAACAGTACTCCCTCATTACATTTTGAAATGGACGGAAAAGATATAATTAGACTTTTTTAATTTTAAACTTAAATTACAAATAACGATTTGCAAACTACTCACATGTAATATTTCTCAATGATTACAGCAATTTGTGGATGAAGTTATGGAACTAGTGGAGCTCGACAATATGAAGGATGCTTTAGTTGGCCTGCCAGGAATTACAGGGCTTTCTACTGAGCAAAGAAAAAGGTTGACGATTGCTGTGGAGCTCGTTGCCAACCCATCGATCATCTTCATGGACGAACCAACATCAGGCCTTGATGCGAGAGCTGCAGCAATTGTCATGAGAACAGTGCGGAACACGGTTGACACTGGACGGACAGTTGTTTGCACAATCCACCAGCCAAGCATTGACATATTTGAGGCTTTTGATGAGGTGGCTACGAGTACTATATACAAGTGTTTATAAAATATTTCTAGCAATAAAGTGATAACTTGAGCTTTTGCTTTTGTTTAGTTGCTGTTGCTGAAAAGAGGAGGCCAGGTGATCTACTCTGGGCAATTGGGTCGTAACTCCCAGAAAATGATTGATTACTTTGAGGTACATAAAGCTCCACGCAAAAATTAACTGCTGTTCATCAATAAAATACTGAAAATGGTTTTTAACGTTTCTGTCGTTGAATTATGTAACAAGGCAATTCCTGGAGTGCCTAAAATCAAAGATAAGTACAATCCTGCGACATGGATGCTCGAGGTCAGTTCAGTTGCAGCGGAAGTGCGACTAAACATGGATTTTGCTGAGTACTACAAAACATCAGATCTGTACAAGTAAGATAAAGAAAATATCACTCTCATTGTTCCTCAATTACTCAACATCTACAGTATGTTTTCGAGTTAAATAACTGATTACTTCTGGCATCGATGTTGTTTCTAGGCAAAACAAGGTCCTGGTGAACCAGCTGAGTCAACCAGAACCAGGAACATCAGATCTTCATTTCCCTACTAAGTACTCTCAATCCACAGTAGGGCAGTTCAAAGCTTGCCTCTGGAAGCAATGGCTGACCTATTGGCGCAGCCCAGACTACAACCTTGTTAGACTTGTCTTCACTTTGTTCACTGCATTGCTGCTCGGTTCCTTCTTTTGGAGAATAGGCACCAAGATGTAATTATTCTTGCTCTCATCATTCTTGACGACTAATTCCAGTGCACTAGTGTCTAAAAGTTTGCCGTCTGATGCAGGGGAGATGCAAACACTCTCAGAATGGTTATTGGAGCAATGTACACAGCTGTGATGTTTGTCGGCATCAACAATTGCTCAACTGTGCAGCCAATTATTTCGATTGAGAGGACGGTCTTCTATCGAGAGAGGGCTGCAGGGATGTACTCTGCAATGCCTTATGCCATTGCTCAGGTAAAGAAATATCAAATGTATTAAAAATTACAATAAATGTTCCATTTTCTCTCCGGGGTCACTCAAATTTAATGCTTTCGTAGGTTGTCATAGAGATCCCCTATGTGTTTCTTCAAGCAACGTACTACACCCTCATCGTATATGCCATGATGAGCTTCCAATGGACAGCTGCCAAATTCTTCTGGTTCTTCTTCGTGTCCTACTTTTCCTTCCTCTACTTCACCTACTATGGCATGATGACTGTCTCAATCTCACCAAATCATGAGGTTGCAGCCATCTTTGCTGCAGCTTTCTATTCCCTGTTCAACCTCTTCTCAGGCTTCTTCATCCCAAGACCGGTTAGTTGTTTCTCCATTTATACACTTCCTATAGTTCTTTTTGTAGAGATCAAAAGGCTAATATTTTCTTTCCTACTTTTTCTTTCCAGAGAATTCCTAGGTGGTGGATCTGGTACTACTGGATTTGCCCATTGGCATGGACAGTGTATGGGCTCATAGTGACACAGTACGGAGATCTGGAAGAGATCATTACAGTCCCTGGCCAATCCAACCAAACAATCAGTTACTACGTAACACATCATTTTGGATATCACAGAAGTTTTATGCCGGTTGTAGCTCCGGTTCTTGTGCTCTTTGCGGTGTTCTTCGCGTTCATGTACGCCGTCTGCATCAAGAAATTGAACTTCCAACAACGATAGGAACAATGTATGGCTAGAAACAGTTGAGATTTTTCTTTCTCCCTTCTTTTGCCCTCCCATTTTTTGGTCTATTTATGTATTGTCAGTGTACATATTGGTCTAGTTTACATACATCACCAAACATGGTGAGGTTTTTCACGGCACCATAGCCACTGAACTGTGAAATATTAAAGGGCATAAATATGAGAAGAATTTTTCATGACTTATTCATTCACTGGTATTGTCTTATCAATCGGATTTTCTAGAGCAGCGTTGATTAAGCTTTGTTTTTATGCGAAATAATGATTTATCTTTGTTAATTTTGATGAACAATGCCGGATATTTTTAACTTTATGTTACCTCATGAGGTAGCTTTGCTAGATTTTGACCCAGTACAAGAGTCGGAATTTGTTGTGTGGGTTACCTCGTGGCCTGGCGTTAATCTAGTAGTCAAGAGTGTGAAGGGGGTTCAAATCAAAGACAAATGAGGGGATGGGATGGTAGAGTGGATTTATTGTGGACCACTTAAGCTGCAGATGCTATCCACACCACACATTGTGTACATCCAATGGTGCAGATGCACTGATACAACATATGATGTAGATAACATCTTAACATATGCATTTCAAGTATGGTGTGGATAGCAATTGCAGCCTAGGTGCTCCTCCTTTTGGATTTAGTCGTTGGGGTGGGGGGAGAGGGTGTGTAATGTGGATCATAGACAACTCATTCTTTACAGTATCGATAATACAAGGTAAGCTTTTAACATTAACTTGTAGTGTGCACTTTGTCCAGGATATTTAGTCAACAATAAAGGCTGTTGTTCCTTTTAAAAAAAAAAGGCTGTTGAAGTTCTCATATTTTGACTTGCACAAACATAGAATATACTTACACACCCTTTATGTGATCTATTTAGTCATCAATAATACGGCACAAACGCACTCACAAGATTATAAACCTATGCAAATAAGAACATAATATTACAAAACCATGACAAGATGTTTTCTATCTGATGAAGCTTCACTGTAACATTAGCTAGTGAACTTTCTTTTTTCGGAAATATTTTGTTAAGAAATTATTGACCGATATTTTGTACAAATTGTTACCTTTTATTCAATATTTTTTATTTACCCTATTATTTTAAGAACCGGATGTTGATTCAACATTCCACATAAATGTTGTCCTAAGGGCCAGCCCAATAAATAAATAAATAAAATGTTGATCCAACGTCTATAATTTTCTAGAAGTATTGATTTGATATGCTATTATTTAGCTCTTTATCTAGTGAAGTTTTGTTGCATAATAAGTCTGCAAATCTACTGATATGATTTCCTTTTTAGCTAAACATAGAAGTTTTGAAGAACATCAATGGACATTGTTCAGAAACATCGATGGACAATGTTCAGATGGAAATGTGAGAGGGTACTCTGTTATCTGAATTTCTCGTATGTTTGAAATTGGAAGATCTTTTGCCCTGATATTTACAATTAAAAATGACTTGTTGATCTATCATATTCAATAATCAACAAGAAATGTGTCTCTTTAGAAACAAACAAAGATACTTTACTCCTTTCAATAAATCACAAAGATTCACCCTATAGTAAAAGTACATATATGTACAAAAAATTTTTATCACGGGACGCAAATGAGCATATTCCTTTCTTTTTCCTGAACGAACCAAAGTGATGCATAAAGTTCATCAATTGGCATGAAAAGAAGAGGGCATCCTCAATAAGCAGCTGTAAAACTAGTCTTGGGATCAAGCTAATCAAACTTGAGCTACATCCATCGCTTTGAAGTGCTGGACGTTCGTGGTGCAGATGTTGCTTGTGTTGTAGAGGCTCTTCCTGCTGATCCTGCAAAAAGGAAAACAAACATTTTCATTACTATATGTATTTTTTCATAACGCACACCAGGGCTTGAAAATTTATCTGACTCAAGCCAGAATATATTTGATTTTCCCATTACAAAGAATGCTCCACTGTAGGTAGTGGGTATGTTTAATGCATCAACCATTTCAGTTCCGTGAATCCGAAGATTTTTTTTAATAAAAAAAGGAGAAGTGAGCCTACTTGGAGATCTAGGAGCTGGAGAATCTCTTATTTTAGGCCACAAGCTTGAAGTTTGAGCGGTTCTTGGTACTGTCGTCTTCTGAACTCGAGTGGCCACCTTAGACCTGCATGAGGAAGGGTATGCAACTTATAAATAACAAAATGTTGTGAACTAGGCCAACAAAACGGGTAGAACTTAGCCAATTCTAGCAACAATTCTCGTGCCCTGGTCCTTGAATACTTCTATTACATGCTAATAATATGCAATTTAAAAAGAAGCAATAATCATATGGATAACATACTATATCATGCAATCGTTATGGTATGATTTTGTAGATAACTGAGAGCACTTACAACCGATCATTCGGAGTCCTTGGTGCCTTCTCTTGCTCTTTCATAGAGCTATATGTTTTGTCCTGCTCTGGGAAGAGCGTCAACTCAACCACACTGCTTATTGAACCATCAGTCTCTGTACCCATGGAAAGGCCGCTATCTGATATATCGCTTAACCTATCTTCTGAATCAGCATAGTCAAAACAAGCAAGCTCAGGGTCAGCAGAATTCTGACACATCTCACCTATAGAGAGCATGGGAAGTCCAATAACCCCCTTCTGCGATAGGGTTTCATCAACCGACTGCGTAGAACCAGATTCAGAGTGTCTGTCACTGATTTCAGAGAAATTATCAGCATCAGAGAAAGCCCTACTGCCGATGCTCATTGCCTTCCCACCAGATGCCGTTCTTCGATGTTGGATTTTGCTTCCTAAAGAAGATATGCCAGGGGAAGAAGACGAATGTTTCAATGGGGAATCAGCACGTTTTGCTGTCCTGGCCCTTGGAGTTTGAGTCTTGAGTAGCTGAAATCTGTTGATCTCCTCATCTTTCTTTGCAATTTTATGTTTGAGCAATGAGAGCTGCAGGACGTTAGGCATGTTAGAGGTCATATGATGTCTAGCTGGCTGGTGACAAGGACTGTATATGCAATTTTGCATTCACTTCGAAAGAAGGGAGAAAAACTGTATATGCATCACTCTGAGTATAGAATGGACCTTGGTAACCCATGTCAATTCCCCTAGTATGTATAGGAAAGAAAAGGGTAAATGGAATATAGAAATATTTTACCTGTTCCATAAGATCTCTGATATCTTTGCCCTCTTTATTGACCTTTGCAGCACCTAATTCCACTCCCGAAACCCTTTCAGCAAACTTTAAAGTACTCATAGTCTCTGAATAAGATGAGACATCTGGGTTGATCTGCACAAACATCAAGGTCTTTGCATGGCCGCCTGCAGATGATATTTTTTTATGTAAGTAACAGCGTAACATGTAAATCAAAGTTATATAAAACGGTCAGAAATGGTAAGCACCCAAGGAATTTTGCAGCACTTGTGTTAGTTTGCTGTTCCGGTATGGTACATGAGCATTTTTCTGTGACAGAGAAAATATGACATCTCCAAGTGCAGACAAAGATTTGTTGATGTGTTGTGCTTCTTTGAGTCTATCGCCTGTAACAGCAGAACGGTCTACCCTCTCACTCCCTGCAAGGTCAACAAGATGTAGCGCACCACGCAAAGTAGTTCCAGTTTTCAAATCTACACCTCGAATGTGAATGGTGACAACACTGCACAACAGATAAAACCAGTCATTATTTTTTGTTAAAAAAGAAGAAAAACGTAACTCCATTACGAAAGACGAAAATTAACCTGTGAGATCTGCTGCTTCTTTCGTTCAATGCTGTTGAGCCCACTGCTCTGTTAGCAAGTCCTGTTCTCATTAACTCAATAACATCAGTCGTTGAGTTAACAGGATGCAATGTTGCATCAGGAACAGCAAGCCCATTGGGTTGACTGGTATTCAAAATCCCTAGTGTATGCAAGTTAAAGGAAAAAAAGGATGTTCTTAACATGAGATCAATTTGTAAGGAAACAAAGATTTATGGGATGTGTTGTTACAAGACGGGCATATAATTAAAATTTCATTACAGATGGTAAACAGTTGCCAACTAAGTTTCAAGCTAACACACACTCACTTGAAATGAAATCAACTAACTTCCATTCCAAAATACTTGTCAATCTGGCTATGCATCTGGACAGAATGACAAAGTATTTTGGAACGGAGATAGCAGTTCACAACATGTTGAGGGTCCAGTTGTATTTAACAAGCAAACATGTAATGTAAGCTACTTACAGAAAGTATGCCACATTTGTGAATTCTATAACTGATTCCATCAATGTATTCTTGTAGAGAAAAAAAGGATATCTCTTTTCAGGACCATTGCTGCCAAGGAGATCGCGGATTTGTTCATTGTATATCTCAATCATCTGAGCGCTAATTTCATACATGATTGTATCTCCACGATTGCGTGAGATATGGAAAAGGTCATTAAGAGCTCTGTAATTGACACCCCATTCCTTCTCAGTAGCATTTTCAGGTCCAGTCTGTGCAAAAAGAAAATGATACAATGAATACATTATAACTGAGCAAAAATGGTATGTCTTCTCAAATCTGTTCACTAAAAGAAGTAATTATAGTCCTCCATCTTACCATTGTGTAAGTTTTCCCCGATCCAGTTTGACCATATGCGAAAATGCAAACGTTATAGCCATCAAGAACTGATCTGATTAGGGGTTGAATGTCCTTAAATACTTCATCTAGAAAAGGGGGGAAGGGCAGATATTGTATATTAGTACTGCAAAATTATGATCCTTGTCACAAACAAAAGTTAGATATACTAAAAGCACAGTAGATATTGCACCAGTCACATTTTCATTCATACCTTGAGAAGCAGTGGGGCCAAAAACTTTGTTGAATTTGAATGATTTGCTCCCTTCCTTTCCCTGACGTGCAGGGTTCCCTATAATCAGTTTACCATTTTCACCAAAATATTCAATTGTCGTAGATTTCTGATCGTCCCCAGGAAGAAATGGTCTTATCCGGCAATAGACTCTTATATTTCCTGGTCGTCAAGCAAACATCCTTAAAATTTGATAAAATTAAGGAGGTCTATCAAATGAACTTATCTTGTTTGCAGTCACCTTTCAGCTCCTGAATCTCATTGAACAATTTTCTGTTTTCGTCAAGAGCAGTATGATAATTTTCAGCGTCATTTATCAGGACCTTAAGACTTTGTCCTGCAGAATTGTAATGGATATGCAATTTATTAAATGACAACAAGTATACACAATGTGACAACATAACTAGTTGCAATTATTCTCACCAAGCCCACTAATTTCTTGAGACCATTTTTTCTGGCAGTTCTGGAGTTCATGCCTAATGGAAACAGAAGACAACCTCAAATCCTGATAGGGAAGAAGTTTTAATTTCAAATGATGACTTGTGAAATCTTAAAAGAAACACCGTGATCAACAAAGTAATTTAATCAGTCAATACCTGGATATTCTGTATTTGCAGACCTACAGTTTGGTTCACCATGATTTCCTTTCTCTTCCAAGTTTCCATTTTTGATTGTAACAATACCTCAAGGTCTCTTCCCCTCTTTCTGGAATCTTCGAGCTTGAGCTCAAGTTCTTTTATTCTCTGTTTGAACTCTTCAGTTTCCTTTAAAGCTCTATTCTCCAGTTCTTGAATATGAGTCTTGTGCGCTCTTCTTGATACCACAAGCTCTTGGCTGAGCTTTGATATTATGGTGTCGCTGTTATCCTTGTCTTTTAGAAGTTTAAGCACGTCTTCCTTCTTAGATTTTAGCATACTGTGACATTCTTCATAAGATGATTTCACAGATTCTAACTCGAGCTTTAATTTTAATATTGTATTTTTACTGTCTTCATGTTCATCTACTGATTGAGTTCTGTCATCAACCCTGCCTTTCTTCAAGCTAACCATATCTTCTTTGTCCTTCATCAGCATAAACATTTCTTCCTTCTCTTTCATCAGTCTAATTATATCTTCCTTGTCTTTCAACAGCCTAGCCATATCTTCCTTATCCTTTGTCAGTGTAGCGACAGCTGCCTTGTCCTTCATCGAGGATGCAATATCTTTATCAACCAATTGTCTTTCTTCAATTTTGCCTTCCTCCATCTGAACAAAGTGAATTATAAGCACCTGTAAGTTCTAGCTTCTCAAATATGCGGGGGACTGTTTAGGGGGAGTTTTGCCTCTGCTACAGAGTAGTTTATCTCAAATATCTCTTTTAGGCTTAATTGTAACAGCAACTACACACACCTTATGAACTTTACTTGAGGAAAATACAAGTCAGCATGAATTGGATATTATATTATTGCGCATCCCCATCCTTTTAAGATGCATTTTTTTTGGCCAACCTGTGCTTAATGAGCTCATGTATACCAAAACTGTAACACAGTTTAATTACGGCACTAAGTATTTTGTTTTATAATTTGTTTTGCAGTAAAAAGTAATTATCTCCTTCGTATAGAGAAATTGTTGATTCTGTAAAGATGAGAAAGGCTTAAAATGTGCTTCCATCATGAAGACTGAAATAATACTTCGTGTTCGAGAAAAGGGACTGAAATAATATATCCAGAATTTAGACCGACATAAAATTCAGGAGAAAATAGCGAAAACTGGATTAAACTATATGCTAAGGGCAGCAATATGACCAAGCAAGCAGTTTTCAGAAGAAATATGAACCTTCATCTGGAGCGCATGATCCGCAGCATCCTGAAAAGACATTTGGGAAACTACATAAGAAAAGAGACTCATTGTTCATATTGGAAGGTTTCAAATGTAAAATGGTACTCAAATTAAGATCAAATCACCAAAATTTACATGTGCTTTTCCATTTGTTACACTTGAGTTTGCTTGCCCGTTTGTTACACTTGAGTTTGCTTGTCCGTTTGTCCCGCTTGCTAGTGCCTCTAGAACTCTTATCCTTGATTTATATTTCTCTTCACGTGCTCTCATAAGGTTATTTTGCTGCATACAAGCAACGATTAAAACATGAATTATGTGAGAAATAAGTATGACTAAGTTCAACTTACATTTCTAATGTGTTCTGCCTGAGTAGACATGCGTCGTTCAATCTCCAGTATGACCTTTCTCAACAAGCAGGCGATGTGCTGTATGAAGAATGTTATCATATTATTCAGGAAGTTGAAATAAGTTCAAACAAAAGGTATCAACATTTCAAGTATGAAAAGAAACAACTAACTGCATTTCTTTTTAGTAGCCTACATAAGGGATTTCTCCATTCTTCTTCTCGATGATCTCGTCAAGGATGCTATTCACAAAACTCAGAAGTGACTGTGTAGGGGCATTCTGCAAAACTGATTCCATGATGCAAAGAAGGGGAAAAAATACAGATTTTGTGCCGAAATATTCATCTCAAGTATGTCTACGCAAGAATTACTGTAGTCCACTTACATCCAAGCTGGTGGATTTCATCATCTCCAAAATTTTCGACATAGGCATATCAGAATAAATTCCATGTCTCAGATGGAAGACTTCATGAAAATCATGTCCAGTATGCCTTGATATAGAAGATAGTTCAGGCCGTGATATCGTACATGATGGTTCTACAATAATAAAAGATGTAAATTGATAAGTGAACCTGCTTAATTTCTTATAAGCTGTCATTGTAACTTTGCAAGTACCAAGGATCAATAGTGCTATGAATTTAGTTATCTCAAAGATACTATAATTTTTTTACGCACGCCAGATACTATTTGACTACTAAGTAAGACTTATTTTGTATTTCTGAATTGCAAAAGTAATGAAATAACCCTGCACAGTCTTCGCTGTTGCCCTCAAAGTGTTCCTGCTGAAAGCTTTGATATATAGATAAGATATCACCTGACGCTGCGGGACTTTGGGGGACCTTTTGTAGTTGTACTTTCATTTGCTTCCTCTTGTCCACAGGCTCAAAGTTTTGTGTACCATGATCATTCTCCCTTACGGGAAACTCCATGCCACATTTTCCTTCAAGGCTACAATTTAAGCCTTCCCCAACATGGGAGCCAAACCGATCCCTTAGTGCAAGAAGACAGATGATGACAGCTGACATTGGGCCCTGGATGAATGCCAATAATGTAAATGGAACGAGGACAGGTAGATAAACTTTTTATATTGCAGAAAGAGCTAGAAATGGCAGCAATTTTCCTTGGCAATATATCACAACTGAAGTATTGCTGGAGCATCACCACAGAACTAAACACGCATCACATGGAACATGGCTGAAGTTCATCGTAATCATTGAATAACTAATTATTCAGACAATTTATGTCCACCTAATATTTGCAGAGTCGATAATTTTTTTCCAGTCCAGGGTACAAATTAACCATATCGCAAACTGAACTTCAAGTACTAACACGAAAGCACATCTGGTTAACTTGCATCGAGTTCCATCTAATAATTTGATGTGCCATTTTTCTGTTTGAGCATTGGATGCTAGCTCCCCCATCCAGCATCCACTACCAGTTGAAGTAGAAAAGGACAAAGTTTTGTGTATCATTTGTAGAATCAACAAACCGAACAATCAGAAGCATCTACCACCGACAAGGGAAACAGAGTCGAATCTTCTTCGATTGGGAGTTCTAGCACGCAGCAATCATGATGAAAATCTCTATCCATTCGTGAGTTAATAACCCAAATGCCAAATTATTGTCACACAGACAAGTCACAACTAAACCCAGTACTAGTAATTTCGCTGAGAATACGTACCGCGTCGAGGTCCGCCGCCGGAAAGCTGGGAAGCCCCATCCGCTCCACGGCCGCGACGAACCTCCCGACATCACTCCCCGCCGCCGCGCCCTGCCACACCAATGATCACGGGTTCAGGATTGCCCAGAGCCGTAGCTGCCTGTACCGTGAACGGAAATCGACAACCTACCTCACCGGGCGTAGGAGCTGGGCAGGAAGGCAGCCTCAGCTTGCCGAGCGCCGCGCAGAGCAGCGCGCCGTCGGCGAGCGCGGCCCTGAGTTCCTCATCCGACGCGCCCGGCGGAGGCAGCGGGAGACCCGAACCGCCGAGCAGCGCCCGCAGCCAGTCAACCGCCTCCGATCGCCGCCGCCGCTCGTCCCGCCTCTCCGCTGCGAGGAGGAAACAGAAACATAACCAAATCCTTCGTAAGCATCGCAGGCCACAACTTTGTGAAGAGAACGAACGGCGTGACAGCCAACGGAAATTGAAGGGTTTTACGGGATTCGGCGCCGCGGTCCCCGGCGGCGGCGGCGGCGGTGGACATCGGAGGCGAGGGATTCGAGTTCGTCGGGGAGAGGAGTTTGACTCAAACCCGAGGAGAGGGGAGGGGAGCGCGCGCTGGAGACGTGGGTGAGTGGGCGACGTGCGGGGGTGGTGGTGGGAATGGGAACGAGAAAGAACACGCGCGCCGCAGCGATGGATGATGCTGCTCCGTGCGCGCTAAATTTGGGAAGACCGGGGGTTCTTGCTTCACGGCGCTGCTGATGATGGCTTACGAAGTTTGGCTGAACGGAAGGTGGCGGGGCGTGGAGGTCATGGACCCGCCGTTGGGCCCTGTGATGAGACCGGGACACAACAAAACTGCTCTTTACTTTTTGTTTCCTTTCAAAAAAGAATCAAGCCATTTTCCTATGTTTATTTACAACTTGGTCCAAATCTCTGGCTATTTCTTTTTTTATTATTACAAATCTCTGGCTATTTCGAATATAGCACCTATCTCCTTCTGTTTTTTATTTTTTCTAGTTTTTTGAGAAATTTGACTGCTCCTTTTTCTTCAACAGGACAATGAATGTACCATAAGAACTTGACATATCTTGTTCCCCTTTTATGATTTGCCATTAATTTTTCATTATATAATTGTAAAGTCTATGTGTAATCAAAACATCTCAATTGAGTGTCAAAAGACTGGCCTCACACGCAACCGCATCACCTCAAACATCTGCGTCTGTCGCTTCTATTTTGGTCTCACGGCTCCTCTCCAACTCATGCCGCCATGCGTCCAACATGTTAGTGCAAAGGCTTTGAGTTTACAACAATCAACCGGTGTTCCGACGAGACCCTTCACTCTTGTCTTTACTAGAGATTCTCCTCTCTTTTTTTTTTTGACATCTAGCCACATTAAACTGCGGCCGTTACATATAGGAGTGCCATCGCTCCACTTTTGATGGCTTATTCGCCTCAATTTCTTTCGGCCCTCTACCATACCTTTCCTTGCTAACTTTTTTTTGAAAATTTCTTTTCAAAACAAAGAAAAATCTCCACGAGTTCCTTATATGAAATATAAATTGTTCGGGGGACAATTTTGGTAACTGAAAACCTCAAACTGAACGCGAAAAAGAAAGCATAGCTGCACCGAAAGTACAGGTCTGGACGGTGGTGGTTGAGTTGACGCCAGCAACTGCCACCGGCCCATTTCAGTATTTCACCATCAGACGCCCCGGGTTGCCCGTGCCCCCCGGGTTGACGGCTACCACTTTTCATGTCACTGACCTAGGTGGCTCACCTCCGTGCCGTGCCCGTGCGAATCCGGTGACCAGCTCGCAGCGTACTTCCTAATCCACGCAGGTCCGTTAATTGGCGGGTAATTTCGGATTTTAACTCTTGCTTGTCTTTGGGGTGCTTGTGCTAATTAAAGGTTAACACAGTTGTCATGCATTTGTGCCAAACTGTAAACGAGCAGGTAGTACCTGTTTCGCAGTATCAGCTCCACATCCACATGGTTGTGTTTCTTATGCTGTTTCTCGTCTGACGGAACATATGTAAACACTGCTCTTCCGTGTCATCTCAAATACAATGATATATTTCTAATTAATCGCCCAGATGATGGAGATGGGATATACATTCTCGACCAGGGTCCTTGCTGGCAGCTCATCAAGTGTAAGATCAGCACGTCGAGGAGGGGTGTTTTTCTCTAATCCTATGACTATTATCTGATTAATATAGGTCACCGCCGGTGGGATTAAGCCACCACTAGCATACATGATCACCACCCATATTTTAAGAGAATGATCCAAGAGATTGATGGAAACAGGTGATGATATACTACAATGGAGCAGGCTACTTGGTGGTAGCCATCGAGTAGTGACCATCACGTACGGCGTCGATGGCATCCACGTCTCGCCTCGCGCCCTCGGAATTTTCTTTCGCCGTCGCCGCCCTTTTGCTTTGTTTGTTGATGCAGGTTTATTGATGGATCATTATGGGTCGGACCGGAAGCCATCTATTTCTTCCAGATCAAAAGCGATTGCCTTTATCGGCGAGGTTGCAATGCAATATGCATGAGCTTCTAAGAGCAACTCCAACAGCCTCTCTAAAATTGGCTAGCTAAATCCTGATTTTAGCTATTATGTAAAACTAAAACGGTGCAAAAAACATCATCAAATCCAACAGCCTCTCTATTTTTATCCACTCTATATTCAAATTGTTGTGTGCAGCGGTCGAGTATGGCGTGTCCTCCGCGTCCTCCGTGCACGTATGATAAACAAGTGCACATTACTACGCTAGTATGGTGGTTAGATCGCACACCGTACCTGGCACAAGACGATGAGCGCCCAGCTGACGGCGCACGTTGCATCCCTGCCGTATCACCTCGTCGCAAACGCGGACCCGTGGACGCCGGCGGCGTTCACCAGCGCCAGCACGGCGGCGTCGATCTGTCGCGCGCAGCGACCCATAGTCACCCACGACAGCATCGGCAGGAGCAGCGTGGTGGCGTCGGCTCGCGCTAGGTGCAGGAACAACTGCAGCATGGCCAGCACCGCGGCGTACGTCACGTATCGTTCGTTCCTTGCCATGAACGAGCCATCGCGACTGGTCTGGACGGGCCCGTCTTCTTCATCTTGTGGAGGCGTGCTGCTTCCACTGCTTCCGATGGGATCGTCGTAGGCTGCTTGGATCGCTCGCGTCGCGCATGCATGGAAGCGCCATGTCGGCGGCAGCGTGGTGGGTGGTGGTGTCGAGCAAGTAATCTAACGACCAGAGCGATGCGGTAGTGGGAGCGGCCGAACGCGGACGGGGACGGGGGCAACGAAGCGGGGCGCTCGAGTTCTGATGTCGGTACAAGCATCGTTGCTCTGCCTCTGCCTCGGCCAAACGCTCAGCTGCGTCGAGGGGCACCACGGCGGGCAAGACAGCGCCACGGCAGGAGGCAGGTTGAGTATCAAGCCACGGGAGAGCGAACGCCGCGCCAGCAGCCAAGGAGGCGGACCAGGCCGAGGTGCCTCACCGACCCGATGAGCTTGATCTCGTTGAGCAGCAGCACCGCCGCCTCCGTCGTCGTCGACGGCTACGGCCAGCGCGACGGCCAGAAGCGGAAAACGGCGCGCGCTGGACGAGGGCGAGGCGCGGGAATTGAAACCGGAGCGCGGGAAACAGGGGGGAGCGTGCGGGAGGATGCGATGGCGAGCGGCGCGGGCTGGCCAAACTTGGCCAGCGATGCCGGAGGGATGCCGAGCGAGAAAATCGGAAGATGAAGATAGAGAGGCTGTTGGATCGCGTTTTTCACCTCATGTTTTCTATATTTGGCAAACAAATCCTTTTACATGAGCTGTTGGAGATGCTCTAATGTTAGTAAACGTTTTGTTATTGCTACCGAGTGAAGTAGTTGCAATGATTTTAAAATTTACGTCGAATCTAAACCGAGACCCTGTTTTCAAACACGTGAATTAATCGGAACCTTCTTTTTGACTCTTTTTTTTTTTTTTTTGAGATCATTCATTCTTTTTCACTAACTGGAGCCTGGAGGAGAGAAAAAGGAAAGAGGTTTTTACCCCTATGCCATTATAAAAGTTTACAGTTACCTCTATGCCATAGAAAAGTTTTCATGCACCTGTATGCCATGACGCCAAATTTTTTTGACGTGTATGCCATGTCCAACGGATTGGACTTAACAGGAGGCAACGGAGACATGAAAAGACAATTGTGCCCTTATGAACATGATGAAATGATACAGCAAGTTTATCTCATCGCGAGGATTGCAAAATTCAGGGGCAGGGAAAAGATAAGCGATGATCAAGTCACACACCATAATAATCTGTACAAACTAAAGTTATTAGCAATTGAGCATTGCTGGTTAATTCTTTTGATTACAATGGTGCATTGCTCGCTAGTCAGACGAGAAAAAGATAAAGAAAATCTAAACTGGAGAAAGAAATGCTTTCTCGATCATACACAAGTCAAGAGGCGAAAGAAAGTCAGGATCTTTACGCAGCATCACTCACTTCTTCTCCTTGGCAATGGAGAACTCTTCAAACCAGTCAAGGATCCTACTCCGACGAACGCCGCCGCTCTTCACGCCGTCCTTCTTCCCGCCCTGCACCTTCTTCTTCGCCGCCACCACCGGCAAGCGCACGGGCTCGATGGCGTCGGGCGAGCACTTGCAGCCGAGGCTGTCGCCGAGCAGGCCGCCCAGACCAAGCTTCTTCTCCACGGCGGCGCTCACCCGCTCGAACCGCGCGCTCCGGCTGCCCCCGCCTCCGCCTCTCGCCACGGCGGCGGCGGCGTTCTTGGGCAGTTCGGCGGGGCGCGGTGGGTACACCTCCGGGGCGCTGACGACGCCGAGGCGCAAGATGCCCCACGCCGCGGGCGGCGGCGGCGGCGCGGACCCGGTGCCGCGCCAGCTCGACGGGGGCGGCCTCCAGGCGCCGCGCCAGCTCGACGGGGGCGGCCTCCAGGCGCCGCGCCGGCGGGGAGGCCCAGATCCGTGCGGCGGACGGATGCGGGACGGGGCGGGACGGGCGACGACGCGAGCGGACGCCGGCGGGACGGGCAACGCGCGAGCGGACGCCGGCGGCGGGCGGCGGCGGCGGCAGCGGCGCCGTCGTCGTGGGCGATTTTTTTTTTTCTTTCTCACTTCACGGGCAGGAACCGAACGACAGAGAAGACCTCCGCCTTCTTACTCATTCGAAGCAGGGGTATAATGGTCTTTTCCGTATGTGGGTCCCACCTGTCAGGTCTGGGAGACTGTTAAATCTCAACAGACTATGGATGGAATGGCATACACGTCAACAAAATTTGGCGCCATGGCATACAGGTGCATGGAAACTTTTCAATGGCACAGGGGTAACTGTAAACTTTTGTAATGGCATAGGGGTAAAAACCTCAAAAGGAAAAGCATGAAGAGTAATATGCGGCCCTGAGCGACGCCAGGTCCAGAAGGCTAAATTTGGCCCATACTTATCACCATCCAAGGCCTTTAATCGGACAGGCGTTTACACATTATATTGGCCCACTAAGAAATATTGTTTCAATGCTTATTATTGGCCTGTTTCGAAGAGATTTTGTGGTCCACCTAGCCACCCCTGAAGCCCACAAATAGGTCCGATTACCCAACAGCCTCTCCATAATTCCATTTTGTGCCAAGCTCGGCTAGCGAGGGATTTCTCCATTTTGCACCAGTATTTCTCCTTTTTCTTTGCGATGAAATTTTGCACCAGTAATTTCGTTATTGCATTGCAAGCTAATAATTTCTTCTTTTTTTTTTCGAAATAAGGGATGACCCCTAGTTTCCTATTAAAGAAACCAAGTTCACAGTGTTCGCAACGTCAGGTTCAATTACATGATAACGCTCTGGGGATAACAGCTGAACTGCTGCTCCACTACTTGATACAGGCCCTTGGCCGTTTGTTACTCTCCACACACTCTGTGATACATGATGTTCATCATGCTGTGCTCCGCTGCTTCCTTCCTCCGTCCAGGCTGAGGCTTGAAGTGTAGACGGCAATCTCGGCATCTCCTCCACTTTCCTCTGGACCATATCTAGTAACCCATCGAATTGCTTTTGCACCTCTTCCTTGTACATCTTCCTCCAGTGCTTCAACGCCCCCCAATGTCCTCTTCCATACGTCCTTCATCCCAATCCATGTTTGCCTCTGAAAACACAATGCATTTCTATGAGTCCAAATGCTCCATAAAACCGCAGAACATAGCACATTTAACTGTCCATTTTTCTTGTTGCTGACCTACCAACGGGCCACGGATTCATAGTCTGTCCCAATGGCTTTACCACTAATCTCAGAGACATAGCACCACATTTGAGAAGCAACAATGCATTTAAAGAAAAGATGATCTACGCATTCCTGCTCTTTACAGAACAGACAAGTCAGGACAAGCTAATAATTTCTGTGGATGGAGTTTTACATCTCTTGAACGATACAATTCTTCTAAGTTTATTGAAATCTGACCTCCCAAACAGATTTAGCAGGATAATCCGAATTTCGGCGATTGTTATGCCATCATTTATCTATGTGATTGGCTCTTGGGGGTGTTGGGAACCTCCCGATCTTCACGCATGCACCGCTCCATCTGGGAACCTTTTTCTTCCTCACCGGCGAGGAACCTTCCGTTATTGCAAACATGAAACATGTCCAGCTTGCGAACACAAAACAAGCGGCGATAAAGTTACAACTAGACAACACTGCACATGCTCTTAAAAGAAACTACAACATGATAAACATTGCGAAGATACAGGGGTAACACCTTGCGTGAGAAAGTGCACAGATATTTAGTGCAAAAAGGCCCTGCAACTACTGATACTACTACACAAAAGCAATGCTCAGCTACTGTAAAAGAGCACAACTTGCTAGACATTGCAATACGACAAACAGCAACTCGTAAAACTTCTCATAAAGCGCATATAAGGATATTTCAGTGACAAAGGCCAGTGCACCCATCTAATGAACTTATTCCTAGTCCGGTAGTCCCTACACGGTACTCCACAGCCAATATTCAGTTACTTCATTTTCATCAACTTGCACCTTCATAACAAAAAGGACTAAGAAAAGAGAAATCATGAGAAGGGCACCAGTAACAAAGAGCATTCAGACCTATCCACCTATCCGTCCCCCAATTAGGCCACAAGCAAGCATGCTCCCAAAGCTGATTAAAGCAAGATATACCAAGATTCAAAGATCAAAAAGTCCCTAGTTAAATAAAATACCTTAAACATTATGTTTGCCCATTTGCCTTGTTGCCTCAAAACCAGCGGAAAATACATCGGATCAGTCTCTGGTAAGCGCATTCTAAGTTCCCTGTAGACCGACACTTGGTTAAAGGACGTGGGTCATCTAACTTATTTAACATATCAGTCGCTCATGGGTCACAAGTTTCTTTACATAGTTAGCAAGTCAATAGGCGTCAGGATTAGTTATGTTTTATGTTTGCTTTCACCTTTGCATTACGAGTTAATTACGCAGAAGGAGAGGAGAAATTGGGTGTTAGTGGGGATGGCAATTGTGATGGTGAGGCTTGCAAAGTTACAGACATGTACCTAATGTGGCTTTTGGGAACTGACTGATCATTCAGGTGCAGGGTCTCTCGCTGGAGAAACCACTCGGCAACTAAGAAATTAAAAGGAGCTTTAGAAACACGGCTGCATGCCGTGGCTGATAAGTTCATTTATTTTATCTTGCTTGATTTGACGGTTAGATACGTAAGGGATACCGAAAGACGATTATACCATTCGCCAAAAAAAAAAGAAAGACGATTATACCGCCATGTGATTCATTTTTGTGTGTAGTTGTACACTTAAAAATATCAGCCTAATTCTTATCTTAGAAAACATAAGATACAGCCACCCTCACATGTAAGCTGTCAGACCATCTGTGATTTTTTTTTTTGGGGGGAACCAACTTGGTTCTGGCCTGGCTTCAACAGAAGCTGGGGCCCAAGAAAGGCGCCCTTTAATCAAAAAAAAAAAAGAAAGAAAGAAGAAGAACGCGAACTGTGAAGCCATGGAGGTAAGACACAAGAACGCGAACTATGGTCTTTCAAAACAAGAACGTGAACTGTGGGGTGGGCTAAATGATAGATGTGGGCATGGTCGAGAAAACCCTTAGATTGCCAATGATCTAATTGAAAGACCTTTCCCTAGTGCAAGGTCCTACAAAATCCAATTGATCCAAGGAATGAAACTGATGGAAGGCTGGTGTAGATGGTAGATTGGTTATTACTTCCTGACATTCTTAATTTTCGGTCTCTCGAAAAAAAAAATTCTTAATTTTCAGCTGTTGTGTTATGGTGTTCCCAGGTTGTAATATGATTTTGCAGTCATCCTAAATTGGTCGGACCAGCTACAGCACCTTTGAATTACAATGCCATTTTGGAGTGTATCTAACTCAATTAGCTTCCCAAACCAAAAGTTACCTGCTCGCTTAAGCTTGATCACTAGTCCTCTTTTCTAGAGCATTCCATGCATCAACAGTGCTTGATGTATCGGATCACAAACAACAAAGCAGTGGACACTCTCTTATGGACGCAGAACAAAAGGGGCCCGGTTCTCGTTCCCTCATCCTCCTTTAGCAGAGTGTAGCTTATTTCTGCAATCCACGGCTGCAGCAAAGCAAGAACACTCGACAACGAACACAGAGGCATAGGCATACATATCGCTCCAAAAAATGAAAGGATAAAAAGTGATTTGTCTAAAGCAATGATTGAGTCGCTCAACGGACATAATGCTAGCAACACGTATGGTCGACTTTCATGGCCAAAGTTGGGCAACAATAATTCAGTCATTGATTTGGCAAATTACCGTGGATTAGCAGCACATTACATTGATTGAGTTATGGCACATGAATTCGCCAATTTTGACTTGGTTCTGTGGAGTATATAACAATGTACGGTAGGTAATCAAGCACGACGCTGATAATATCGTACACTTACGTTCGAATTGTTGACAATGTAAGTTCAACAACCGAGAATCAGAATTATGCAGTACAGGTGTCTGGCCGTACGCGAACATTTCTTCGAACCATTGGTGAAGGCATGAGGCTCTGACCCCAGTTTGTATACTAGATCATTCTCATTAACTAGTGATCTGGCACATTGAGCTCCACCAACCACGCAGCAATCACGTTAAATACCGATGGATTTCGCTATCAAATCAGTGTTCCTAGCTTGCTGCTACAAACAAGATCTCAATCGTCCAGCTCAGAGCCCCGCCGAGTCGTCGTCCATCGAGATCTCTCGATGTAAATTACTCGGATTTCGCCGAGCCTGTAGTCCCTGTACAAGTGGAGCTCGCTGGGAGAGCGAGCGTTTCGCGTCTGGAAAAACGGCAGTTTGACAGGCTAATTGGCCAATTGAGTAGGATTTGCATCGACCGGCAGCCGGGGCCGGCAGCGAATGATGGATTGGTTTCTTCTTCACTGCATGAAAGCGACTCCTCGTGCCAATCATGGAGGTTGCAGACTTGGTCGCCGCTATGGTCTCACAACTGGTACGCGACATCGCTTTCGCAGCCATGCTGCAGCACTTGTTCCGAGTTCTGTGATTGAGTCTTAAGCTCGATGGCCAATGGCATCAACTTTTCAGATTACAAGAGGCTTGGATGGGGTTAATGCCTGCCTTACACCCTAAGAAAATTGACTTTTGCATGCATGGCTTATTGCTGAATGCCAAATGATGTACGTAAAAATAAGATGTGTATATCTGTTGTGTAGAAGCATATGTTTTCTTTCAAAAGTAGTGGGGGACTGTTGGCCACGTAGGTTAAATAGGACCCACAACTGATCAACCAACGATACCATAGTTCAACGGTCTGTCCCCCATTGTCTGTGCAGCCACTGAGCAAAATTTGCATTGAGTTTCTTTTTTGATAAATAAAATTTCAGGTTTTTTTTCATTTCAATAATAAATGATTCTAGTCATTTTACCAGCACGGTTCCTAAAAATGTATATATTTGGAATCGAATGGGTATATTTTTCTCTTCTTATCTCTTCTGTCATTTTTACTTACCCCCTGCATATAATTTAGGGAAAATTAGTTCTGTAGCACTCAAAGTTCCTCAGTTACGAAAAATACCCCTGAAAGTTTCGAGTTACGGAAAATACCATTGAAAGTTGCATGTCTACTTGGAAACAAGGTTGCATACTCATACGAAGTGCCCGTCGGTCTGCAACATTCCCTGGTATGAGTATGTAGCCTAGTTTCCCAAAGTAATCAAAAAACCAAGTTTCAGAAGTATAGACAAAGGAGTAATTTAGACTCTTCAGAAACTATAAGCTGCATAAGTCCTAATAAAGCAATAGTGTTAGTTGAACGGGAACTAAAGCAGTATTGTCAGTTATAATACAGTACTTAGTGGTTGATGTGTTCATGTTCATAATTAACACAATTGACCATGGGTTTGTTCCACTATTTTCCCCATTGATCGAGTGGGTCGGCAAGCTAAAGTGAAGTGACTCTTATAGCTTTACCTAAAAAGAACTGGCGGTCCAATAAAGCTATAACACTATGGAAACGGTCTTTGAGGTTTTGAACCCGTGTAACCACAAAACCCCCATATGAAAAGCAGCTAAATGCATAATTTCGCACATGAAGAGAAAAGGCAGCCAAATGAAAGAAGGAAAGAGGATGGAAGGCCTACAAAAGCGAGAAGCGAACTCGTGTGGTTCTCATGCCGTATACCGTATGACACACATTTGTTTAGAATTTTTCATTTACAGGTTACCTTTCAGTAGCACATAATTGCATTACTCGTCAACATGATAGTGCTAATATTCAAGTACAGAAAAATTCGCAATACAGGAAAGTTAAGCAATGGATATATACACATTATAATTCTAATTTTTATGTAAAGTTTATTGTTAATTTGCCCCCTGCACGCACACTGTGGTTGCTCTTTGCATTATTTTTGCAACAAGTGTCCCCTCCAAAGTAAATGGAGATGTCCAATAATTGCGGTGATAAGTTGATCTGCTTTAGAGAATTGGTTTTGTTATGTGGTTGGTACCACGTAGCTAACAAACGTGGAAAAGGTTTAAAACATGGTGGAATCACTTTTTAATTAGCTTTGCAGTGAGTATAGTGTATGCGAAGTAGAACTCCTGAACTGAAGAGGAATGGGATGGCCTAAATGAAACAAGCATTAAGGCGAGTCCCTTCTGGCCTTCTGTAATTTTTTGCCTTATTATTTGTGCCTGTTGTTGCGAAGCCATTGGCGGAGCTGTTCCATGCGGAACAGCATGTGGCGGGGACTGGCTACATGTTGATATTGGTAGGATGGATACACTAGATAGGTAAGATGATTTCTTTTCTTCATTATTACAGTACTTGAACTGTATCAATGTCGATCCCATTACCAAATATCAAACCATGTAGTGTTTGACCGCCATTTGACATCTTGAATCTCACGAAATGGGCTGTTTCGTGATCGTTAGAGAAGTTTGAACAACATGGCTACCTTATGACACGCTTACCTTATGTTGGAGATGATACCGAAGGCTCCCCGATCCATGCGAAGGGTAAATGTTATACGGCGAAGGCTAGCGAAGGAGGCGGCGAAGGCTGATGAGAGGCAAGGCTAAGTTTACTACGAAGAGACGTAATGAAATTGGCTAATGGCATAGCTGTAATAATAATTTCTCCTCCTCCTATAAATATGGAGGGAAGAGACCCTGTAATGACATCTGTTTTTCGGACCCCGAGCCAAGAGCACTTCATTTATTCTGTCCGCTCCCGATTGTTATCTCCCACCCCTTCGCCCGGCATCGCGGGCGATTGGGGGCTTCGCCACCATCCACGACGGAAGATCATAAGAACCGCTTGGGTAGAAGAACCTAATAACAAGGATGCTAGCATTCCAAGAGGGCTTCGCCAAAGGTTCAAAGGGAGACAAAGAGTCCGGAGGGCTTCGCAAGGAAGATTATCAGACGCCAAGACGCCCAGAGGGCTTCGCTAGGACACACTACCCGTTGGAGGGCTTCGCTGAGTCCATCCAGGACCTTCGATACCCCAACATTTGGCGCCGACCGTGGGTTCAACCCACGACCACGTCCGTCATAAAAGATGGCCAAAGGCAGATCATCAAAGACAATAGACGCCGAAACACAGCGTGCTGAGATCGAAAAGGAAAGACTCGCTAGAGAAGAGGAAGCCAAAGTCGTTAGAGAACAGGAAGCACGAGCCGAAGCTGCACGCACCGAAGCTGCACGAGCCGAGGAAGCTGCACGAGCCGAGGAGGCTGCTCGAGCCGAAGAGGCTGCAAGACAAGAGGAAGCTCTAAGGCAGGAAGAAGCTCAGAGAGGAATACAAAACAACATCGGAGACGCTTCGCAGGTAGGAAACGTCCTTCCGGAGGGTAACGAAACAACAGACGATGAAGCAGATTCTATAGCAGAACGACTTCGTATCTTAGAGCAAGAAAGGCTTGAGAGGGAAAAACGCTTGGTAGTCATAGAAAAGAAGTCCAAACTGAAGATAGACATGCTGCAGAAGATAAGGCAAACACAGAGAGAAATTAACGAAATGGATGAAAGACTGAACCAAGTAAACGAAGATATGAACAACCTGAAGAAGCTAAGTCAGAATCATCAAAAAAAGATGCAGAAGCAGAACGAAGGGAAAGTGGTCTACGAAGTAAGCAGCACAAGCAGAGATGTTCAACAAACCTCGATGTTCAATGAAAATTCACCTCTAAGCGAAGAATTGCAAAATGAGCCCCGGCCTATCAACTTTAAGATGCCAAAGATTAAAGCATATCAAGGAAAATCTGATCAAGGGAATTTTTGATGTCCTTCGAAGCTGCAGTTGAATCTGGCGGAGATACAAATTCAACATACGCGAAGGCACTCGTGATGGCAATCGAGGGCACTGCAAATACTTGGTTCTCCACCTTAGAACCGGGATCAATCAATTCATGGTCCGAGTTGAGAAAGAAATTTATAAATAATTTTCAAAGCTTCCAAGCCGAAGAAATCCATCAAGAAAAATTGTTCTCTTGCAAGCAAATCAACGATGAAAGCCTCATAGAATAATTTATCAATGGCTAGGTATATAATTTCAAGGGCAATGTATATTTGGTATTTTCATATAGACCCATACGATTATATATATAAAAAAACTGCAATGGTAAGTCTATATAGCTAGCCCTAGTTACATGGACATGCAGGCAAATGTTGTCTGTCCTAAGCCTCTTTTTTTTCGGTTCAACTTATTTCAGAATTATGATCGTAGTACAAGAAAAAGAAACATTGAAATGCCAAAAATAGCTTGTATACTTTGACAGACTTGTGACTGGGGATTGAGGCCGCATTCTTTTTTTTTTAAAAAAAAAACAACTTTCACCTTGAAACAAAAATTCAATTTCAACTCAAAACGTTAACGAACCAACTTCATCATTATACGAGGCACATAAAGTTTTGCACAAATAACACGGATAATAAAACCTACAGCCCTAAACCTAAAGGCTACTGTTTCCCACCACTTAACAAAAACCCTTAAAAAAACCCTCCACTAGTTGTTTAGCCACCCCTTGTTTTCCCCGGGCCGCCATCCCCCACCTTTGTTACTCCCCTTTAAATAGCCCCTCACCTCGACCCTCCTCCTACTCGTGATACAACGCAAACCACAACAATTAGGCCAAAGCACCAAAGCATCTCTCTCTCGATCTCACCACGGACCAGCAGACAGCAACACTGGAAAAGATCAGTGCAAGAAACCGCGGCGACATGGAGGAGGCGAACATGGCGCGGCGGCTGTGGCACGTGGTGCGCGCGGTGCTGTTCATGCTCCGCAAGGGCATGTCGAAGCGGAAGCTGGCCATGGACATGCACCTCCTCCTCCAGCGAGGCAAGATCGCCGGCAAGGCAATCAGCAAGCTCATGAACACCCACGGCCACGACAAAGCCGCGGCGGCTGGTGGCGCGCCGCCGCCGCCGCAGGCCTTCTCCTCGTGCCGCGCCGTCGACCCGGCTCTCGCCGTCTACAACCCGCGCGGCGGCAGCCGCGAGGTCGAGTTCAGCTGCAGCAACACCCCCTCCTTCACCCTCATCCCCACCGGCGGCAAGCGCCGCCGCCGCAACAACAACAACCGCCGCACCCACCGCGGCGCCAACGGCGACCAGCCGGGGTGGTACAACTACGACGCCGCCGACATTGCCAGGGTCTTCGAGATCCTCAACAACAGCGAGCAGCTGATGAGCAGCAGCGACGACGACGCCGCCGGCGTCGAGCAGCCGTCGCCTCTCGCGCTGGTGGCGACGCCGTCGCCCGCGCTGTGGTCGAGCTTTGGCCGCACGCCGGCGCACGTGAGGCAGCTGCGGATCACCGACTCGCCGTTCTCGGTGAGGGACGACGCGGCGGGGGACGTCCAGGTGGACCAGGAGGCTGACGAGTTCATCAAGAAGTTCTACGAGCAGCTGCGCAAGCAGCAGAGCCTCGCCGGCGCCACGCCGGTCACCGGCGTCGCCTAGGATCGGAGCCATACGCACGCATGGTGGCCAATCCATAGCGTGTTAGTGTCACCTTTAATTTTGTAAGTGTTGTTAAGCGTGTATGTGCTATAAAGTATCTAGATATACATATGCATATGCATGGATCAAGCGTGTTTCTAGATAGAGCTAGATCCAGAGAGGTTTGGCCTCATGTTTTTCAAGCTAGATCCATGCATGTATAGTATATGATGTTTTGAGATCATGCCATGTACTATGTAGACAAGTAGGTATAGCAAAGTAGGTAAAAGGCTGTGTACATCTTGCCTTTGCTTGTTTATGCTACTTTGCTGAGCTTTTGAATGGTGAAACAACTTATACATATATGAGAGGCTCAATGATTCAGATGAAACTCTATTTTCCTGCACTTACCATGAACGTTGGAAAAATGTACATAAATACGAGAGAAAGAAATCAAGTGGCATGAGTATGCGTCAAACGTTTCTTATTTTGTACGGTTTCTCTTGTCTTGGACACAGGAGATTCGACGTATATGTTTTGTTCTAGAACCAGTGTGGCATGTAACTTTCAAACAATATCTTTGGTTGGCTTGCTGTTGCTCGATCAAGCTGTCTCGCATCAGAGAATATTGTGTATATACTCTACAAAGAACCTTTCTGTCTGATAGCATGCATCTCAAGATTCCATTCTCTGTTTTTTCTACGTTCTGCACATCAGTTTTGATACAATTTGTTAATGAACGTGGTATATTCCAGTGCACCTAATGCATCCAAAGAGGATGCGATGGCGCTCCACCATCCACGCGGCGGGTTTGCGCAATTTTCGTCAACAAATTTTTTGCACTCATCATGCAAACGTTTTCGAGGCCAAGGCTTAATGTGCTCAAATCTTCACGTTGATATCTCAATCTCAATCAATTCTATCTTGGACCATGCATGATGTTGCAAACCTAACATCTCAATAGTAAAAGCTAGTACTGACTTTGGAGATCATTGTCAGCAGTCAGCGTCTTCAGATCAAGTGAATAGCGAGTCTCCACGTCGTGGCCCGGCCGGACTGGATGCACCGTCGAGTTTATAGTGTCTAACTTTATGTTGTTGGGACATGATGGCGTGTAAGAAAACAAATCCAAATGTAAGGAGTGTAAATGTCGCAACAAATTTTACTTAGGCATCTTCATTATTGAGTTTTATTTGCTCAGTGAGCCCTTTAAATTTGGATTTATCCTAACGAATTTGTTGTGAATGTTTTCCTTTCCTTAGATCTGTGCACACGCTCACGCTACCAGTTAATAGCCACAACATGAACACCTAGCTCGACACTGTTCATACTTTCACCGGGCATGGGGCTCAGGGGCTCCTCAATCCTCAACAATCCTCAACAGTAGAGAGGATGAGATGGATGTTCCCTAGAGGAGTACAGTAGTATTTCTTAGCGAGGAAGGCTGGGCCGATGGGCTCGCAACACGAGTGCGATCTTCCTCGAGACACGAGAAAAGCTTCGCTAGTCCCTCGACGTGTCCTCCTATGGTACGTACGTACTCTCTTGCTCAACTAGCAGTCGCCCTTTTCTCGTCTTTAAATGATTGAACCGCAAATTGCAGAGACAGGGCTCTTGTGTTCGTGCTCGGCTGCCTAATCTCGTGCCTTGGGATGGTTGGATTGGGACGACCACCAATCGCTAAAGCAGCAGCAGCCGCAGCAGCAGCTCTCTACGACCAAAGACTGTAATGCGAAAGGCGCCTCCACCAAGTGGCGGCTTCCAACAACCACTTCTTGCCCTGTTTGTGACGAGAGCCCACAGTGGTGCATGCAAGCTGCAGAAGTTGATGCCGGCGGCAGCTTGACCGGGATTGGAAACAGGGCTATGCATGCAAGTGGTCCAGGGTGAGCTGATGAGCTTCAGTTTCTTCAGCTGGATCGCCAGTGAGTGGACAGTGGTGGTGGTTGTCATTCATGGGGCATACGTACGGTGTCGGTGGGGCGTTTGCACGGACGGTACCGCATCAGCTGATGATACCTAGACGCCAGATGATTCAGTGCACTACTGCTGATACACTTTGGACATCCTTACAATTTTGAAGCAAAAGATGTGTACCAAGTACATTGGTCGGAGTAATTGCTTGTGGTTAAGGGAACGAAGCAGATATTCGAACCACGATGATTGTTGTGTGCCCCAGAACGCATGCCTTTAGCCCAGGACGTACCAAAGAAAGAAACCTGGCTTTTGCCTGATTAGTTTTATTGATCGGTCGAGTGATGATGATGAACGCCACGGCTAGTACACACGTACCGAGCTCTAACACACCACACATGTAAATGCACACGCACTTTTAAGCCTGATCATGATAGAGGAGGCCCATGCACAATGCAAGGAGACGATTAAAGGTGTGGCGTCTAATCGCGAACGTTTAAAGCAGGTTAGGGAAGTAAAGCGGCGCCACTTAGTTTTATCACCACAGAAGCACAGTGCCATTTTGAAGCTCGCATTGAGTAATTAGGCGTTCCTGCTCCGTTGCTAATTAATTATAATCATTGTGAAAACAAGCTTTCACCAGTGGCAATGATGCTTGGAGGGTGACCCGTTAGGGCCGTGTGTTCCAAGGAGAGGCCGGCATCTTGACAGCGCGCGTCGCGTTCGCACCGTAACTCAATGATTTTGTAGATATTTCTTTCATCGACAGAGAGGGCAAAATGGTCAAACCGCACGCTGAACGTATGATCGGAGCGATCGACACCTCAAAATCAGTTCCCACTCCTGAGGGTCGATCTCATGTTGTGGGAGAAAATTATAAGCACTCCAAGCAAGTACACATGCTAAGTGGATTTCCTTTTTGAGAAGATTACAAGCGACTTTTGGTGGTGAGATGGATGTGCTGATTATGTTTGCTTCTTACGTTTTGTTAGCTTTGCTTCAAAATTCCGGTCTAAGAAGATGCAGCCCTCAACCATTGCAGGTGTCAGTGGTGACTTCGGGAATCTGGAGAATTTGTCGGCTCAATCTTCGAAGATGCTCATAGGGGTAAGGTTTGCGTATGTGCGTTCGTAGGGGTGAGTGTGCGTGCGTTGTGAGTGTCTGAGTTGTACTGTGTAATTTCTCAAAAAAAAAACCATTGCAATTTCTTTCTTTCTTTTATTTTGAGGGGGAAAAAAACATTGTCAGCTAAAATTGGTCCGTTCATGCAAGATGCAGTTGGGCTGAGAGGTCTTTGTCTTCTGGACATTTTGGACCGCAAAGCCCAGTGAGAAGGATAGGCCATCAGATATTGGGCTTCAAATATGGGCTGCGAGCCCACATAAAGTATCGTACTCTAAGTCGTGCTTGTTCGAGGTTGTAATTTCCAAAAGAAAAAAAAAACTTGTTTACCTATCTTTGCTATGGACATAGAGCTTGCTTTTGGATTCTAAAATGTTTAAATACAAACTTTTCATTTTATATAAAAGCAGTATTGAAAAGCAAGTTGTTTGTTCTTGCATATGCAAAACCACCAGATATTGAAACAAAGAGGCTCAAGAAATTATTGTGTACCTTTCTGAAAATAAATTTGGCGAGTACGTACAGCTAGGGAAAGCCCTCCGATTTTTAATAAAAACTTAAAAGGTTTGAAGGGATCCAAATCTGGATAACACCGAAACCACGTGCATGGAATGAAGATGGGCACGGCGGCAGAAATGGGATCCAAATCATTGAAACCTTAAATGTGGACTGTTCATTCCGTTGCGTCGCATAATTGCGCCGCACGCAGCCAGCACCACGGCCCTCATGCTCTGAAAGCAGCAGCAGCTGCAGCGGTGGGCATGCATTTGCATCTTGGATCCATGGCCATACACCATGACCACCAAGGGCAAAGGCACTAATCAAAGACCAAATGGCATCACAACGGAATATTTGCCCGTGACGACGTACGACGACGGCTGTCGCGCACGCGGCGCGGTCACGAGCCCGAGGAATCCAATGGCACCCAACCACCACGCCCGCGCCGACCCCGATCCCGTCACGAGCGCCTGCCCCCTCCCTCCCTCGTCGCGCCAAACCAGGCGAGACAGCGCGGATAGGATTGGAGGAGGGAAAGAAAGGGCAAAAGGCAGCGGCCGCGCCCACGATCACGTTCACGTCCGTAACCAGGCAACCAGATCTACTAACCCACACGCCCCTCACAGCTACAGCTACGCACCCCAACCAACCCATCAACGAAGAGCAGGAGTCCTCCGCGGTCACGCCGCAGTCGCGCGCACATCCCACCTGGAATCCTGCCGCCACTGCTCTGCTCTCGCCGCGCTCCCTCCCTCCCTCCCTCCCTCCGACGGCGCCATTGGCGGCGCGCCTCTCCTACCCGTCACCCCTGGCCACCAGGTTCGTCCCGCTTCCCCCTTCCTTCATCCTCCGTGCCCGTTCTCCACCGCCGTACCGTACTGCTGTTTATCGCTACTAGGCGCGCGCGCGCTTGGGTTCGCACGGTAATTTGTCTCGGTAATTAGTTGCGGCTCTCGCGTTGATGATTCTGGATGAAGCCTCCGCGCGCGGCTTTGGCGACTCGGCTCGTCTCCACCTCGCAATGCGTCTTGCTTGGGCGCGCGCCTCGCCGAGTTGCTTTCGCGCCGCGGTTCGATCTCCTTCCGCATTTGTCGCCCGCTCTTGCTTGGCTTCCTGGATCGCGGCGGTAAACAGGGGGAGTGGTTCGTACAGAGCTGTTGCCATTATTTTTTCTAATAATGTCGGTGCCAGTTGGTGTTCGTAACTAGATGCTTTCCCAAACGCTGTGGTGTCGATCAACTCCGCCGCGCTGCCGCTGCGTGCAGTGAAATTTGCTCGCAACCAAAATGGATCGGAGTGATCCTGCAATGGGGGCTAGCGTGTGCTGGAAGTTTTCGTGGTTAGCGCACGGCCAGGCCGCAAATCTAGCCGTAGATGAAACAGGAATTACACATACATTTCTACTGTGATTCATGTTGTTCAAATTAATGCGTCCGAATAGCTTGCTGTTTTGGAAAAAAAAAATTCAGGACGGCTGTCTCGCTGCTCCAAATTCTGCATGTTATTACTGCTAGCTAACTCGGCACGATTTGGGACTTTTCTGTTGCTGATGGATAGATGCAATGCAATGGTCTGACAAGAGTGTTTCGGGTAGTACAGGTAGCACCTCAACAGTGGACACTGGCATTCTGCTTTCAGTTTTGTTTCTGAACCTTGTCAACATACACTGATCTGGAAACCGGGTGTCCTGAAATTGCTCTTTGATAACCTGGCCTTTATTGTTTCCGTGTTAGTTACTTGAAGAAAGGGGAAAGGGGAGCTGCATTTACTGTTTCCTGCAATCCTGCCTGCTTTCAGCACATAAAACTGGCCATGAGACTATTTTTTGTTAAGGCCTTCTTTGATGATTCCTTTCAATATTATATGTCTCCGCATATTTTGTCGTAGAAATTTACTTTTATTTTGCTTATATTAGCACATAACCAGAACTATGTGGCTTTCATTATCACACTTGGGGATTGTCTGTGAAGTCGAACATTTTTTTCTCTAGGGCATTTTTTTCCATTTTCAAGCTTTTTTATTGCATTGTGTACATCTTACAACTCTGCAAGGGCTTCTCAGCTTTGTCTCCACTGGTAACAAAAAAATATATATATATGATATTGCATACTGTGAACAAACAATGATTTCGACGGGAGCAATAGCTTGCATTTTCTAACCGTGATTCTGTGACAAACTTCCTTCTAAACCTCTTGGATTAAAAAACTTCTTCAGTTTGTATCAAGTAGCATTTTCCAGATGTTGATATGCAGAAGTTTGGCTAGGATATAGATCTTGGTGTTGTCTGGAAAGTGGGGGAGATACGGTGAATGTGTATTTTCTTAGGGTATACAAGATAGTTTGAGCGAGTATAGGATCACGTTAAGTCAAAACAAAAGTTTCCTATTGGTTAAGTTGCATTCTACCCGTTTGCCTGAAAATTAGCTTTTGTATTTGTGCCTTCTCTAGCGCTGGAGCATGAAAGCTCTACTGGTGGGCCTTATACAGCGCAATTATTATACTTACTTTTTTTGCTGTGTGTGTTAACTTTTATTAGATTATCTATTACTTCGTGTCTTCCATCTTGCACTGAATGGAATGCAAGAAGTGTCGATCTGACTTTCATTATGTTTTCTTTATGCAGTTGTAGTTTGTAAAAATGCTTCATCATTCAAATAGCCGGAACCAAAGGAACAGGGGCTCAAGAATCAAAACACTGCTCCAAGCTACCTTACTTTTGGGTGTTGTTTTCTGGCTTCTCTATCAGGTGAAGCATTCCTATGCTAAGAAAAATGAGTACTTGGATGATACTGAGGACCAGCTTGCTCATAATGACAGAAGCATGTTCCAGGGGAGGAAAGAAAAGGCAGGTAGTTACAACGATAACAAAGTGGGAATGGATGGAGAGAATTCTGATGTAATAACCAAACCAGAGGAAGGTGACGCAAATCATCATTCAGATGCGTCTGGTCATAGTGATGAGAAGGGTGGAGAAACTGTATTTGATAAAGACAGTACTGACATGCATGAAGATGATAAGAGAAATACTGAGAGGTCAGAAGCTGAAGAAGGACAAGTCAACAACTCTGATGGTAATACAGAAGCTCAGAATAATAACAATGAAGATGAAAAAGCTGGTCACTCAGAAGAGGACAAGCATGATACTGAATCCAACTCTGATGCTGAGAGTAAAAGTGAAGCTCATTCAACTGCAGATGATGTCACCCAACACAACCAAGCACAAGAGGAAAACACTGATGAGACAAATGGAACCTCGCAAGGTGAGGAATCCACTAATGCAGATCAGACTAATGCAAGCGGTAGTGGATCGGATGGAGAAGGGGGTGAGAAAAAGGAGCTAATGGATACTCAAACTGGCTCTGAATCCCTTCCTGGTGATGCCAACGCTGATACAAATGGTGGCCATGACGCTGGAAGTCTTCCTGATGAAACAGGCAACGTGCCATCAGTTCATACTGATAAGTCACAAAATGATGCCAGTGAAAACCAAGGCGATGCAGCTTCAACTACCTCTGACTCATCTGAGCATAGCATAACTGAAGATGTTCGTATTGAGACTCGATTAGAAGATGTAGCTGCATCAACATCATCTGAGACCACATCCAGTCATGACAAGGGTAACTCTGTGGAGTCTGACTCGTCGGATCGCACCAATGCAGAAGAAAAGAATGGGACGGCATCTGGTGATGATGAGAAGAGTGCAGAAACAGTTACATCCAGTGGGGCGAACTCTGATGAAGGTAGTGCTATGACAGAAGCTACCAATGCCCAGGCTGCAAATACAGAGACTGGGAACTCCCAAGGAGATTCTTCTGGTGATGCAGTGACTGGTTCTTCAGAAGAGGCGAAGCCTGTAAGCAACCAGAGTGATGGAGCTACAGAGACGTCTAACAATGGTGAGCAAGTAGATACCAAGATTGAAACAATCACATCTACCAATGATGAACACAAGGAATCTCAAGGCGGTGATGGCAGTTCTGGATCAAATGACTCAAACGGCAGTCATCCTGAACAAACCGGTAACACTGAGAGCCAGTGATACCACCATTTGCATAAGAAAACATTGTTTAGTATACAGATTTGTTCCTCGGAACGGAAAGGAGCTAGTGCACATAGGAAACTGTTTAGATTGTGGTTATCAATTTTAGTTGATACTGTTGGTGTACAATGGGGCCCGTTGTGCAGACTAGGTGATCTGCGCTCTGAAATGCTACTGCTTGTCGCATTATTTTTTTTCTTCTGAAGTTGCTGCACGAGTCTTGTGGTACTGTTGATTTTTTATACTGTGACAATGTCATACCAAACTCTGGATGCAACTGTAGGCAAAATATCGTTTACCTGATTGGATATTGCTAGTCCCTTATGCTATTAGTAGGTATTTGGGTTGAGATTGCACCTGAATGAGCGGGCTGAGTAATTTGTTTTTCACCTTTGCTCATGTTTGCACATGTATTCATATTATCACACTTCATTTCGGTTGTCCTTTTCTCTGTGAGGAACTATTTTTGGATTATTTAGACATCATGCCCCAATCCAAACCAAGTTTGTACAACACCAAGCTTGAAGGTATGTACCCCTCGCTGTGGCACCGTCGCAACACTCTGCCGATATGTGGTGGATGGAAAGCAGGGCTCAAGCGCATGACTGCATTTTGGTTTCGAGTGCTGCTGGTTCCTTGATTCTATGGAGGAACCACAAATGCTTTGATCTTCAGCATTTGAGACTCCACTCTCAGGACTTCTTGCGTGCAGAACATGAAGAGGAAAGGAGAAGTTGAGGGCCGTGCTCTTGTATGGTTTGAGTACTCCACAATGTCTATCACCGCAACGTCCCGCCATTTGTAGTGCCAATTGGCCTTGCATAATCTACAGAGTACGTAAAACATGCTACTATAGTTAATATTCAGTTTCCAAGTTCAAAGATACTTGCCACCAAATACGCCTCCACCGTCTTTATTTTCTTTTTGAACTTTGTCAGCAATTTCGCTACACTACTACAAATTGAGATGAAGAATGATGTTCGCTGTCATCCAAAATGGGAAGCTTCTTCCTTATCTATGACTATGCGTTCATCTGCATCGCTTCGAGGATGACTGTCTTCGTGGCGCTTCACTCAAATGACTACCTGGCTGCTGATAGTGAAGAAAACTACTAGTACCTTTAAACCGAATAAAGGCAGCAATATAATGATGAAAGTTTGCGCCGATGCAAAATCACATGGCCTCGATTGACAAAGGGATAGCGACGCTACATACATAGCCGACTTGACATATGTCACTGATGACATAACATGAGCCGCCTACGTCCATTTCGCACAATATCTACAGTCCCCTGCTGCAAAAGGCACCCAAAGAATCCATGGCTGCCGTGGCGCGACGTCAGTTTCAGGTGCGGAGAGCGTATCAGTCTCGTGTGACCTGTAGGCTTTACGCACTTACTACTGCTCGTCCAACTTGATGATGATAAGCTAACCTAGCTTTTGTGAAAATGACGAGAGAAAATTTTTAAGGCTGATAAGTCATGCATGTTGGTATGCATGATAAGCTGATAGCTTTTCTCAAAAGGGAGCTATGCTGAGAACTGATCACTTATCGCTCGATCTTATTATCTGACCTTTTACTTTCTTTTCCGAAAGTTTCCAACAAACTGTTGCAATCAAATTAATGAGATATATCTGGCAAATTGTTATCACAATCTGACAAATTGTTGCAACGAAATTACTGTTCGATTTGAAGGTCTTTAAAATGTTCCGAGCTACTCTTGCAAATTACAAAACTGATCTGAATTTTCTGGCCACTGAAGACTATATATAAGCAAAGATAACGAAGGATATATGAGCAGATCTCGTGGTAAAGTTCATGAACAATATGCAGGCAAACCCTGTGTTGTTATATACTTCTCGTCACCTCCTTTTAAATTCGTTCTACCGACGCCGATAAACAATAATATCTGGCAGGAGACTGGACAATCCACAAAACTACTCCATTATATTTCTTCTCTTTTTTGTTTTTTTAGGACCAAACTTGCTCCATTCTTATAGTTTGTCAAAACAGCTACAGTAATCGCAAAGTGTAGAAGCCACCTTCGAGACGTCTCTCCGGCGGCTGCGGCGATCAAGCTTCTCGTGAGCTGCTGTACTTTCCAGCCTGTCTACGCGTGAGAGGGGCTCATGACCATGCATGTTTTCCAACATCGGTGATGTGGCTGTGGGAGCACAGAGGTAGGTGACGCTGACCCTTGAATAATATAACGTGTCTATCAAACGCAAGAGTCAGAAGAGAGTTACTATTATTCAGTAAAGAGATTTTAAGGCGACTGAATATGGCCCCATTGTACGAAATGAATATGCTTATAGACATCCCGGTGAAATTTTCATGCGACTGAAAATTGAGTTATTTTACATGCATGGTATCAAGAATCAGTATTCCACCGTGAAATCGATCTTAATTAATCGTGTAATCACGAGAACTGATGAAAACCAACTGTGAACAAAATCTTACGATCACGCCTTCAACAGTAGCATGAAATCGATCTTAATTAATCGTGTAATGACGAGAACCGATGAAACAACAACTGTGAACAAAATCTGACGATCACGCCTTCAACAGTAGCATGACCAAAACTTAACCGTGCAATTGGCTACATTTCACAATCACCTTTTGCTTAAACCGTCCATTTTCAACTCTACTTAACGCTGCTCCCCACACGCCATCACGTGAGCGAGATCAAAAACCCATCGCACATCCACAGTGCCACCCCAACTTGCAGAAAAGGTCTCACATTAGCGAGCACTTTCCACCAGATCTCTAGGCCACAATTTGCAGCATATCTTAGGTGCAGTGGTGCACCCCGTAGCCACCACAAGGTACGCGCATCAAGTTGCACATTGCTTTTTTGACACAATCGTGTGGCCCAGTGTCATGCATGGCGAGCTCCAAAACCTCTATAAATAGCTCGCTATGCATGGCTTCTGGGTCTTAACAAAGCAACAGTTATATAGCTCATCAACAACTTGTAAGCTTAGAATCACATAGTTGCCAAGAAGAAGAATTGAGAGTAGAGTGAGGTTAATTTGATCCATGGCTCCCAGCAGAGAGGCGTGCGCAACTGTCGCCATGGCCATGGCGGCGCCGTTCCTCGCGATCGCGAGCAACAACGTCGTCCCGGACACCACCGGAAGCAGCGAGAAGCGGCGCCGGACGTCGTCCGACACGCTCCAGCGCACCGTGTCGGACGTCTCCCACGAGCTCCACCACCACGGTGGCAAGGAGAAGGATGCGGCCGAAGAGCAGAAGCAGCAGCTGCAGCCTGTTCCGGAGGTGGAGGACGCCAAGTGCGAGTGCTGCGGCATGTCGGAGGAGTGCACGCCGGAGTACGTGCGCGGCGTGCGCGGCCGGTTCTGCGGGCGGTGGGTGTGCGGGCTGTGCGCGACGGCCGTGACGGAGGAGGCCGAGAAGAACGGCGGCGACAAGGAGGAGGCGCTGCGCGCGCACATGGGCGTGTGCAAGCGCTTCAACGGCTTCGGCCGGACGCACCCGGTGCTGTTCCAGGCCGAGGCCATGAGGGAGATCCTCAGGCGCCGGGCCAAGCTCGGGCCCAGGTCACGCTCCAGCATCAACCCCAGGGAGGTCAGGGCTAAGGCAGCCTCCGGCGGCTTCGCCCGGAGCTCCAGCTGCATGCTCTTCATCACCGACGAGTGCAACGACGACCGGGTGTCGATCAACAAGAAGTAATTTCGTTGATCGACGCTAGTTTTGAGCATGATAAGTACTCATACTAGTGCTTAGCTTGCTTGATGCTTAAATTAATTAGTCTTCTTTTTAAGCTAGGGGTGCACGCATGTTTACATGCCTTCGCGGTTGGTTTTTTGTTGCACCCCTAGCTTGTCCATTTTAGTTTGTTCTCATGCGATCTTTGTTGATTGCATGGAAGTCGTTAAGTGTGTGTGTTTCATGGTAGAAGTCAGTGGGACGGACACCCTTTGGTAGCTGCTTGTGTGAGGTCGTGGTCAGTGTCATCCTTCTTTTTTTGATGGGGTTTTGTTTGACACTCTTGTGGTGTGTTTTCAAACATCACAAGCAGTGTTAAGAAAATCCCCTTCTCCGTTGATTCCATGCCCCAATTTTATTTGTGCATGGAGTATGTATTTGAAGGAGTACTGCCCCTGACCTCTTTGTATCTATAAATAAATGTAACCATATGGGTATGTTAAATTCTTGTTTGCTAATTGGAATTTCTCGTTCTAAATTCATGGTTCATCTTCAGAACATAATATGAAACAACAGGAGGTCACAAGAAAAAAAAAAATGAAACAAAATTACAAAGCGCCGTCATGTATCATTTTCTACCTCTTCAGAACATAAGTAGTACCCAGATTTGCATCGGCAGCAATTTTTTTAATCACATACACAGTTTTTACATGGTTTAAATAAGCGTACAAGTCAGTTTTCTAGTGAAAATAATAAGGAAAGTGATAAATCAATCAATGAATCGAGATGTTACTATGTACAGCTTCACATTCACGTCACAATTAGCCACTTAATTTAGAAGTCTACACAGCTACCCAGCGCACAGGCCGCCGTCGTCGTCGCACTGCATCGCGTCGCCGTCGTCGTTCATGTAGGCGGCGAGGTTCATGTACCGCTGCTCCTCCTTCTCCCGCCTCGGCTGCCTCCACCGCGATCGGCACACGACGCACGTCGCCGCCCGCCTCGCGCGGCTGCGCTTCCACCGCGCGAAGCACTCGGCGTGCACCGCGTTCCGGCACGTCCTGCACGTCACCACCGCCTGCGCGGCCGCCGCCATGTCCTCAAGGCACACCGGGCACGCCGCGCCGTCGAGCGGCCGACCTGCGGACGACGCCTCCTGCCGGCCGGCGCCGTCGGGCTTGCCGCGCCGCTCGCCGGCCGGGCCGACCAGAGCTGGTGGAACCTCTCCCGGGCGCGCGCGCCGGCGAGCACGTCGGGGTAGCAGGTGGGCGCGCCGACGAGCCGCGCCACCTGGCACGGCCGCAGCGACTGCCTCCACACGCAGGCCTCGTCGAGGGAGAGGCCGAGGACGCGGAGCAGCACGAAGAGGATGTGCTTGCAGGGCACCGCCGTGTCCGGGCACGTGCACGCCGGGGTGGTGGACAGCGTCACCGTGTACACGTTCCCCGTGGCGCCCAGCACGAAGAACTCCTCGCCGGCGCGGTGAAGCAGCCGGAGCTGGTGCTGCAGCGCGCGGATGATGCGGTTGGCCACGCGCCGCGTCGACTCCTCCTCGGCGGCGGTGGCGGTGCTTGCCGCCGCGAACGGGGTGTTCGACACCGCGGACTCCATTGTTTCTGGCATGGAACGGCGAGAGACCGGAACGATCGATCGGCTTTGTAAGTAAGGGCTGGGGCACCCGATCGCCCGGATACGTTGAGTGCCGTAAGAGAAGACCCGGCATGCGGAGGTGAGAATTACTCAAGTGTGAAGCAACCTTCAACGGAAAAAGGGTGGCAGCCCGTGCACGTTAGCTTTGGGATCAATGCTTTGGAAGCCCAACGTACAATCCTTCCAAGCCTCAGGGATCAGGTATACCAGATCATGGGTTAACCTGCGCATCAGGAAACAGAGAAGTGTTGTAATTGAGAAGATTTGCAACAGGACGACACCTGAACTAGCCCAGTTTGACCAAACTACTAGCAGTTGTTACAAAATGGATGTGTTCTTCTGCTGATACTGGAAATGGCAACAGGATGAGACAAACTTGGGGTGAAAGTACAGAATATGCAGAGGATCTACTTATATATGCTCATTGTAAAGAAATTTCAACTCTTATCAGTTCATCTGTATAAATATTGCCATGCCAAGTAAAACTCAGAATAATACCAATTAGCAGAAAAACAAGAGTTGGTGCGTAGGTCTTAACAAAACAAAAGGATTCTGAAGGCTGAGGTCATACTTTTCAATGAAGGATTGATACAAATGGATGTTATTGTAACAAAACAAACCAATCTTTCAATCGTAGCCGACGTGCTCATCGACAAACGAGGCATCTGTGGTACTTCATCAATATCAAGATCAATCAACCTGCTTTTCTAGAATTAGGATGTGTGTACAGACTGAGGATGTGTGCGTGCGTGCATGCGTCCATATAAATGTCTATATATGTATTATTAAAAAAAATTGAAGGAGGGATTTCATGAAGCCCAAGTATTGACAATTCAACGAAAGGGCCTGTGGATTAAAGGCCGGCTATGGCTGTGCCGGCTTCGGCTGTGACTGTGGTTGTGGCTTGTTTCAAAAAACGGCTGTGCTGGCTGTGTCTGTGGCTGTGTCTAAAACGTTTGGCAAAACGGTTTTTTCTGCAGCTTCTCTATATTTTTAGGGACAAATATAGAAAGATGAAGGCGCCTTAGAGAAAAGAAGCTGGTGAAGCTACTATTTTATGGCTTCATGCTTCACTTTATTTTTAGATACGGCTTCCTCCTTTTTTAAGGAGAAGCACCTGAGGAAGCACCCCCTTTGGTTGGAAAACATGTGAAACCGCTGAAAAAACCGTTGGAGAAGCCCTACCAAAGGGGCCCTAAGTAGTTACAAGAGACTCAGTAGCATCTTAGATTCTGGTTTTGACTTCTCGTGGGAGCGAATTTTTTAGGATTTAATGGCATTGTGCTTTCAGTGGTGGCGACCCTCCCATCGACAGTGAGGCGCCGGTAGTGACTTCGTCAATCTCGAGGATTTGCCGGCTCAATATTCGAAGATACTCATAGAGGTAGGGTTTACGTATGTATGTTCATAGGAGTGAGTGTGCGTGTGTCATGAGTGTCTCAGTTATATTGTGTAATCGAAAAAAAAGTATTGACAATTCATTCATGGAAGAATAATGTTATAATCCGACCCAAATCACTTTGTTTCGACGAGGACATCACATCAATCACATCTGCCGCAAAACATACTAATTGCTGGTCAGACGCTGAGCTATTTTGTTCATAGAAACAACATATTTTTCTTAAGAGAAAACTAGTGCATAGTCTAGAATGAAATGACAGAACACCTGCTGCTCTTCCCTTTTGAAAAAAAAAATATTAGTGCATAGTATTTTCTAAATATAGACAATTGTTCAATATGTGTTTTCTTAGCGTTGTTCAATGTTCGTTAGAGGAATAGATGTGCGAACCCTATAGCGTTGGGCTTAGAGCATCTCCAACCAGTTCTTCATTTTTCATTCCGTGTACCCCTGGATATAGAGGATGCTTCATCCAGTTTTCATTCTCTATTCTCTAAAACATTGGATAGAGAATGGAATGAAGGACCGGCTGTAGATGCTCTTCGGCCCTATGGGATTTCTGTATCCCGTGGACGTCAAGAAATTCTACAACAGTATTGTGCTTAACATTAATATAAACCCTTTCGTCAAAAAAAAATTACTACACACTGTGTAAACCGGTAAATGATAATGTGGATTATCATAGCCATAGTATATCCCAGGTAAAAGGACTGAAACACCCTTGCCTTTTAGATTGGCCCTTTGTTTGTAAAAATATCAAGTGTAGCGGCGACATTTGCCTCCCCCATTTATATATCTATAAAGGAATTATAAGGGAAAGGAGAAGATGAATTTCATTCATCTTTTGTAAACTTATAACTTCTTACTCTTATCTCCCTTATCTCCAGTGGTGGAGTTAGATACAAAACATAAGGATAATAAACAATTATTTTACGCGTGTTATCATTATTTTAAAAATTCTCGAGGATTCAATTTTGGCATTAAAAAACAAATGAATTTTCTTCTATATCGTGATTTGGACATTGATAGACTCGACACAATTGCTATGATCTTTCACGAAAAAAAAAGTGCAGCAAGTTGGTATCTAGATGTGACTTTGTCCGAGCTTAGCTCTCTCTCTCTCTCGTATATTTTTAAATTGTTTATAATTCCATACATTGGTGTTTATAATTTAACATATTTGGGGGCAATACCTTAAATGCATGAAGCCCTGAGGCAGGCAAGAATGAGATGCGAAGTCTCTGCAGTAGTGAGAAAAATTCAAATGGTTTTAGCATTTGCTTAAGTAATTTGTGAAGAGGAGAATACGTCTTTAACACTACAGCAAAGACTGTTACAACAATGCTCCCGCTTGTTGATACATACTATAGCAGACCCATATAATCCAACCATTTTCTATCCAACGGTGTGAAATCTAAGCAAACAAATTCTTGGCACGGTAGCTGTCTCTGAATTTAGTGAATCAATTCATAAGATCTCAACTTGAAAAAATATATTAGTAATGACCGATCACTATTGTCAGTGTAGAGTACATAACGATAAAATTAATTACATTCAACGATATTCAGATACAACAAAAAACAATTGATATTACATTCCAAATACACCCGGCGTATTAAGGCTTGATCCTTGAATCCCATTAGGTTATGAGGCTTGATCCAAGGCAAACGAGGCTTGGTGTTGCCGATAGGCCTCTGCAGGGGCGAGCATGTAAGTGGGTTCCAACCACGACCTCTGCGGTCGAACGTCGCGCGCAGCCATAAACTGCCGCACCAGAGTTCGCGCTACAGTGTTCTCCACCACGTGTTTCGACGATCAGGGGTGGTGCCAGAGGGGGTGCTGCCCATGCTGCACCCCTGCAGCTTAGGAAATTCTATTCCAATATGCACCGATCTTCATCATGTATGACGATCTATTCAAGTTAAGCAAGCAACGCCTCATTTGCACACTTTCTAGCTCCGCCCCTGGGCGACGATCCCCAACGCAACGCAACGAACTATGGAAGTGTTTGGTTCGTGGTTTTGTAACGCAATCAGATTACGGAAGGAAACAGAAACCGATACATGCACTGGCGGAGCCAGGACAGGGCCAGCCGGGGCCCTGGCCCCTCCTTCCATCCTGCAACTTATACGTTTATGCATTAATGTAACCACTAATCAGCAAGATTAGCAGCCTAATTAACCCTGCTCTCATGCAAATTCTACCTTTATGCATGCATATAACCACTAATCAGTAAGATTAGCAGCCTGATTAATTCCCAACACGCACACATATGAAGAAGAAACAGCTAGCCAGCACGGCTGGCCCCTTCTTCATCTTGGGTCTGGCTCCGCCACTGGATACATGTGTTTGATTGACGATGTCCTGTAATGCGATACCCCGTAATCGGATTACAGCCTACTCAAAATCGAAACCCCCCCATCCCCCACCGTAATCACATCCCGCGTCTGTCTCTCCGTCTGCGCACGGGCGGCCGCGTCGTCTTCCTCCTGCGGCTGGGCAAGGAGCTCCGTCCCTCATCCGGTCCTCCCCTGACTCGCGAGAGCCTCGCTCCCTCCTGCTTCCATGCCCGCGGAGCTCCGTGGGTTACCGATGCACTGCCTCCTTGCCTGCGAGACTCCATCGGCGCCCTCTCTCTTGTCCCAGATGCGTTCTTCAGTTCTTCTACAAAGCCGAGATTGAAACTATAATGGGAAGATCTGACAACGACGATGCCAAATTGTTGTGCTGAATCCACCGTAATCGCCGAGAATTGGAGGATTAAGGACTGATTTTGGTCTCCTGCCTGCTACAACCTCTCGCAAGAACACCATTGTTGGGCTGCAGCTTTTCATGGCTGATACCGTTACATCACGGAACCAAACAAAGGCTGCAATTACTCATTCCGCCACTGATTACCCTGTATTTTTTTTTTTTGAGACCAATTGATTACCCTGTATTATGATTCCCTTTGCGTTTGCGTTACCGGTGCTCATACCAAACACCACCTATGTCTCCACTGCGCGCGGACGGGAAATCAGTACATAGTCGTCGTCGGCGCAGACGGGCGGAGCGTGCCGCCGTGTGAGAGAATACGGACACGTACAGAAATGGAAACCGTGCCCGCTAGTAAGAGTGGCTCATGCTCGCTGTGTACCGCCGCCAAAAGTTTATTGCAGGGCTCGGCAAAAGTTTTGTGCCAGGCAAACGAAACCCCAAGGATCAAAACCCGTTACGCCACGTTAAAAATATGGCGTCTCTAACCAAAACAAAACGTCGGGCTCGCCGGCCCGGCCCGGGGTCCCCGGCGGAGGAGAGGCGCCCACGACGCGATGTTTTTGCGTGGATGCATTGACCACATCGCCATGCGTCTCCCCTACCTAGCGGGTCGTCGCCTCCCTCGCGCGCCGCGTCCCTTTCGTCGCCACTGCAGCAGCAGCGCACCGCCAGCTCCCCGGCTCGCGCGTGGATGTCTTTTGCTGGGACACAGCGATGCGTTGCTAAACAGAGCACCGTCAAGTCGATCGTCAACAGGAGCAACCCTATGTCAGCACTTCAGGGTTAGTACAATATTTATAAGCAAACGTTTAATTGCTCTGAAATCCTGGACCGATGGCATCAATTTGTTTGTACAGAGACACAGCGCGGGATGCCTTGGCCATTGAATAGTGCTGTCACCGTCCGCAATTGTACTGCCCTGATCACATGGTACTAACAGCTCTTAACTGCACATGTGGTGGTGCATCATTACTTGACTTGGCAATGAATTGGTCAAGTACGGTAAAAATCTCCAATTCTGGGAGGAGACAAAAGACGTCGGAAGTGTTCAGACTTCAGAATCGCTGAACTGTGCCGCATTGCTTCGGCTGCTGCTAGTGCGTGCTAGTAACGGTGACGCTGTCCTAGCAGAATTGTCGATTTCAATTTGTTTCGTCACACAGTACGCACGTACAACGGATCTGTACGGAGTGTCTGAATCTGGACCAGGCAATGCAGCCTATGTTCAGTTTTCTACGTGGGCGGTACGATGTGTCGAACGCGAATTTTTCGGAGCACGGTTCTCGTGATATTTTCCTTTGGATGAACTGCACGAAAATCTCGAGCCATCTCATTTTAATATATGAAGTTTTGGACAAGCAAAATATCATACTCCCTCCGTCCCAGTTTACTTGGCATTCTAGAAGTGTTTTCTGATGTCCAGATTCATAGAATGTTCAATGAACCTAGACAGACAGGTTGTCCAGATTTAAAGAACGTTCAATGATTCTGGTTCAGAGCCAGAATGCCAAGTATTTTAGAATAGAGGGAGTATCACAGCAGCCAACGGCGTTCTGGAAGCTGTCAAGTAGAATGTCACTTTGCGAACGCCAATATTTGACGTGACAGGCGTATTCGACCGTCGCGTAGCATCATGAGCGGCTCTCGGATTCGCCGATCTCCGGAGGTCGTGTCAGCCGTCTGCCCGTCCAGCTGAGAGGGCGAGTTGATCGTGCACTCTAATGCGCTCGGCGTCTCAGCGAGTTGATCGTGTACTCTAATGAATCTGTACAACCACACTGCACCAAAGGAAAAATCTTAACCATGCATACTACAGATTCATGGTCCGGCGGGGAACAGGCCAGGTAGTAGTAAGTATGTAGCACAATGCATCGCAATGTGTACTTGGTTTGGTCGTTCGATTCGATGATACCTAGGCACGAGCACGAGGAGTCCTACCTCACGAACATTGCGAACGCATGGTGCCCAGGATATTTCCGGACTTGGATCCTTCAGCTGGGACAGTCGCATGCTCTGTTCTCTGATGGGTCCTTCTCCCTCAACTACTTCCTTGCCTGCCTCCTTATCCAAAAAGGAAAAAAAAAAAAAACGATGTCTGCCTTCTAGATCTTTCTCGATTAGATAGTAGAAGCAGAGACTCTAATATACCACTCAGGATAACATAACGTACGGGGCGTTAAACATGAGTCGCATTGCATGCGTGTACTCGTAGATAGTCGATACTTCTTTGTTGAACTATGCCATACAGTATCTTAGAGACACCTTCACTAGAAACCACAAGGCCCTGAAATGTCAAAATATGAAAAGAACAATTTAAAAGGGAGCTAGCTAGTGTGCCGTGCTCCTCAAAAAGAGAAGATTAGACACAATGGTAGGAATGGTTGAGCCGTCAAGGCAATGCAATGCTAAGCTGGAATATTCACAAACATTCTAGAAGATAGAGAGCGATTAGATAGAGAGGAAGCTAGGTAGATTGATTCGTAACGTAATTTACAGGTTCCATAAGAGCGCACCGAACCCTGAAGACACAGCGCCGTCCGGATGCGTCCAGATGTGATCCTGATCGAACCCCGGCACGATCATCTCATCGTGCGCTGCAATGCCGGCGAGTGTCCACGCAGGGTCGTACCACGGCTCGGCGGCGCCAGAGTCGTGGAACGGCGTCCGGAACATGAGATCCCCCGCGAAGTCCTCGTCGATCGGCGGCAGCTCGACGATCTCCTCCAGCTCCTCGTTGTCGTCGTCGAACGACGCTTGCCTCTGCTCTGGCGGCGCCGCCGGCATTGTCGTCGCGCCGCCGACGTGGTCGTGCTCGTGCATGGCCGCGGCGCGCGCGGCGGCGGCCTGGACGTCGCGCGGCGACGCGGAGGCCGGGCGCGGCAGGGACGCGGCCATCTCCGGGAAGTTGAGGACGGCGTTGGGGCCCTTGACGACGAGCGCGGCGGCGTCGTGGGCGCGCGCCGCCATCTCGGGCGTGGGGAAGGTGCCGAGCCAGATGCGGGACTTCTTGCGGGGCTCGCGTATCTCCGACACCCACTTCCCCCACGCCCGCATCCGCACGCCGCGGTAGCTCGGGTGACGCCCGCTGCCGCCGCCGCCCTTGCCTCGCTTCTCCACGTCCCCGGCCGGAGCTGGCGACGTCGCCGGCCTGGTGATGTCGTACTCCGGCGGCATTGCCAGTGGTAAAAGCTCAAAGCTCGCGCGCGAGAGCTAAGCTAAGCTTAGCTTAGTTAGCAGAGCGGTGCGGTGCAAAATGCTGCGGACTGAGTCGTGGAGATGTTTGGTTATTATTTACAGGGGGAGGCGAAGGGGAGTTTTGTAGTAGTGTGGTTGGCTGCAGCGCAGTGATGCTGACGGCTCAACAAACTAACGCTGCTCTCTTCTGATGATCTAAGGACGTCCCTGTCGCGGCAGTCGTCGTCAGCTACGCTCCCACCCTATCTCTATCTAGATCACTCCCTTCTCTATCTAGATTTATCTTTGCATTATGCTTTCTTTCCTGTGTGCTACTCAGCTTCTTGTTGGAGAGAATGTGCTGGGACGGAAGAATGCAACGGATAATTTTTGAATTAACCAGACCGTTGCGGTACATAGGTTAAAATTGCTTATGAACCAACACTGGATAATGAACAGCTAAGCTAGCCTTACTGAGCCGTTGTATGCATGCATCATCGAAAAAGATATTGAAAAAGAACACATCAATTAAACCGTGTAGTACATCACAGTTCATATGAAGTTATAGCAAAAACTGATCAATATATACAGAACATTCAACTGTTACCCAACCTGGATGAATGAGCATAGTAACTTTCGGTCAGTGACAGTGACCGGAAATCTGTACTATTCTAACGGCTTGTTTGGATCCATTTAGATTCTAAGAATTCAGATTTTAAAAGCTCTAAAGGATCCAAACAGAACACATTATGCACCGGATTCTAGAATCTAGATTATGAGATTTTAAGAATCCTATAATCTGGCCTAACCCAGCTTTTAGATGATTTTATTTGTCAAAAGACCCACTGCCTTGAATGCTTTTGGATAATTACTGCTTTTGTCATTGTCAAAAGACCCACTCCCTTCTCTCTCTAGATTTATCTTTACATTATGCTTTCTTTCCTGTGTGCTACTCAGCTTCTTGTTGGAGAGAATGTGCTGGGACGGAAGAATGCAACGGATAATTTTTGAATTAACCAGACCGTTGCGGTACATAGGTTAAAATTGCTTACGAACCAACACTGGATAAAGAACAGCTAAGCTAGCTTACTGAGCCGTTGTAAATGCATGCATCATCGAAGAAGATATTGAAAAGAACACATCAGGAACCTTGTACAACCGGAACCTACCGACCTTTCTTCCCCCGCGTCGCCCCTCACGGGCGACTCGGGCGGAACCCTAGCTAGCGCCGCCGCCACCTTCCCCACCACTCCCCAGCCGCGCCGCCGCCAGAGCGCCACGCCGCCTATGCGTGCGGGCGCAAGGACGGCGGCGGCGAGGCGTTTTCTCCTCCGAGGAGCAACCACATTGCGAGCTCCAAGAAGCCATGGCGTTGGTGACTTGTTTTGGCGGCGGATCTGAGTCGCCGCGTATGGATCCGAGGCCTTCGCGGCCGGATGCGTCGACGGCGGTGGGAGGCGGCCTCTGTCCACGGCGGCTGGGGGGCGCGCGCATGGGTATGAGGCGCGGCGGCCGCGCGTGCTTAGGGCGGAGGCGGCGCCGCAGCCGGGCGCGCATGCGGAGCGTGCGTGCGATGGACGGAGGCGGTGTGGTGGCCAGGCATGGCCGCGCGTGCGCATGGTGAAGGCGACGTGGTGGTCGCGCGAGTCAAGAGCAGCCGTGCGACAATGGGACGCGGTGGCTCTTGCTGCATCGACGCTTCGATGCTGGATTGCGCTGCAACTATCGATGCAGTGGCAGGTTGTGAGGGAGACCCAGGGCGGTGTGAAGTTGGCTGCTCCTGTGGGTGCTGCTGGCGGTGAAGAGGCGCCCGGCGCGGCGCGAGAAGTGCCTGCCGTGGGCAAGATGCCTGTGGCAGGCGCGTGGCGAGGATTGTGGCCGCGGGCATGGCAAACGTGGCCGAGCTGCGGCGGCATGGTGGCCTGTGCGGAGGCAGCACGATGGAGTGCGCGGTGGCAGCAACATGACCGTGCACGCAGAGAAGCGGGCGCGGCGGCAGCGACATGACTGTGCGTATGCTGCTGCTGGTTGCCCAGGACGAGGCGTTGGTGTTGGTGCGGTTGTGTGCACGGTGGTGGTGGTGTGTTTGAAGTGGAGGCCGGTGGTGTTGGTGAGGAGAACGGTGGTGCTGGTCCAGGTGAGGAGGTGAGGGTGTCTGCAGCGTGGTGGCGTCGTGGCCAGTTCGTGGTGTGATGCGGTGGTCGGAGGCTGTCGGTTCGGTGAGAGGAGATCTCCGGCAGCGCATATGTGGAAGCTGCTGGTGGCGAGGTGTTGTCAATGTTGTGTTTGCGGCGTGGTTGGGCAACTCAACATGAATGACCAGGTGTGCAGGGCACTGGACGAAAGTCTGCTCGGTTTCTACCATGCCGGCAACGACGACACCCTTGGGTGCCGTTCTCTTCGTTGGAGGCGTTGTCGAGGTGCCCTCGTACAATCTAGTCATGAGGCTTCTCCGGGTGAAAACCCAAGATCCGACTAGTTGGATCGGGCAAACGGCGACGTCTTTGGACGTCGTAACCTTGTTGAAGGCGTTGCCTTGGAGTTCCCTCACCATGTTGGTTGTCCACCTTCGTCGTCAATGGCGACTTTGTCAACTACTTGCTTGGTGGTTTGCGATGGTTTCCATCGTTGGAGGGGGTGTTGTTGGAGCTTTCCAACAGTCTGTGTCTATTTTTAGTTTCGACCGGCCGCTCGGAAGGTTTAGTAGTTAGCTTCTTGGAGTTTTTTCTTTTTCTTTGTAAGGTTTGGCCTCGTTTCCCATAATATGAGGCACCTTCTTTTTATTAATACAAGCCGGAACACTAAGTTTCCGGATCTTTCGAAAAAAAAAAAGAACACATCAGCTAAACCGTCTACATCACAGTTCATATGAAGTTATAGCAAAAACTGATAAATATATACAGAACATTCAACTGTTACCCAACCTGGATGAACTGAGCATAGTAACTTTCAGTCAGTGTCAGTGACCGGAAATCTGTACTATTCTAACGGCTTGTTTGGATCCATCTAGATTTTAAAAATCCAAATTTTAAAAGCTTTAAAGGATCTAAACATGACAGATTATGCACCGGATTCTAGAATCTAAATTATGAGATTTTAAGAATCCCATAATCTGGCCTAACCCAGCTTTTAGGCTATTTTATTTGTCAAAAGACCCACTGTCCTTGAATGTTTTTGGATAATTACTGCTTGTATCACTGTTCATAAAAAATATAGAAAGAGCAAGCTGGTCATTAACCACCTTAGAAACTGAATTCTATATTTTAAGAATCTAGGATCCAAACACACTCACTCAGTTTTTTTTTATAAGCTAGATTATAAAAACTGCATTTAAAATCCAGATTCTTAAAACTATAGGGATCCAAACAGATAGACACTGTCTCTGCACTTTGACAATATTTTTTAACGGCCGGTTGCGAGAATACACAAATAATTCACCAGAATATTAATTAGATGATACACCGGGGCTCTGCCGGGCCCGGCCTGTATTTACCGGTACACTGGGTAGATCGATCCAATTGATCCTTCTGGATCATGATCCGTTGCGTATCCGTTCGTTGACAATTGAGGATCTGTGAGCCATTCTCGATGACTGACTTATATGGCAAGCTACAAGGGGCCTAAACCAGTGAATCTTCGCTAGCATCCCGGAGAATTGTCATGCTATTAAGACATTGATAATTGTAATTAAGTAGGCATTCATTGGCCGGCCTACGATAATAGCTAGCGGGATGCAAGGAATATTGAAGGTAAGCCAAAACCAGCTGATGTAACATGTGCCTTTCGAAAGAATTGAAGATACAGCTACTCCAGTTCTTTGCCATTATTTTCATTTACATGTTTAGGGATCTATGTATTTATGACAGCATATCATGTATCATCTCCTCTCTGTGGCATGAGAAAGATCTTCACAAAGTTCTGTAAAATAGTGATGTGCTCCACAAAAAAAAAACTAATTGATCAACGACGTCTCAAAAATCAACAGTAGTTTTATCATTGTTCTCCTTTATATGTTTTATTTTGACAACATCGCAAAAAAAGGGTTTATTTTAACAGTATGTTGGTCCACACATTTACACAACTTGATATCGTATTATAGTGAATGTCTCATAAATTATTCTATTGTCTTATCATTGTTGGGTTTTTCATTATTTAAAAACATAGAGGGCATTTTGAACTAATTTTTTATAATGGCAATTGTATGTAATTTTTCTTTCTTTCCTTTTCCGATCAATGTGGTAATTTTAACCCTTGAGAGCGAATGTGATTCCTCCATTTCTTCAGTTAATTAATAGATATTTCATTTCCGGCATAGTTTTTAATTATTTCGTTTCTAAGTTTTGGATTGAAGTTCAATGGGGGCACATCTCATTGAAGTTGTTCACAAGGGTGTGGGTGTGATGGGCGGTGGACGCAACACAGTAGTAGGAGCTGACGGAGATGGAGGAGGGTGGTGCGGGGGCATCACACCGGGGAAATAAGAAGATGGTGGCAGCGGAGTACCAGCTGGCCTCGCTGAAGCCTGATAATTTGCATTGCACTCCAATCTAGAATGTATTATTATCAGTGTTTAATTAAAAAAAGCGTCCGCCTAGACCACTTAAACGCCACCTAGGCGCTAGGAAGAGCTTCACCGCTTCACTTTCAATTAAGCTGTTAATTAAGCGCTTTCCTCTATTTGTTGTGTTAATATACATGTTTTTAACATTTTTTTTCTCTATCTTCTTATGTTTATTTGCTAAAAGTATAAACACCTAGGACCGTCTAGGGCCGTTTAAGCATCGCCTAGGCGCTAGGTGGTGCTCAACCACCTACTTAGTTCCTCTGCTTTTTAAAATATTGATTATTATTCATTAAGGTATGGATCATCCACGGCCTCATTTGGCCATATCTCCTAGGAGTAGATATTTGGATCTAGGTTTCTGCGACACTCGCTGGTTCGATCGGGAGCTTGCCTTTTTTCAGCATGGGGCTCGAGCTTCTCCCTATAAACCAGAGTGGCCTGAAAGCAGAAGCTCTCGCCACTGCTCCAGATCGAGCTTAATTTAGCAAAATACCAAAATGAAATGGCACGTAAGACGCCTTCGCCTGTCATCTAATCCCACGTTGAGACAGCTCGGTCTAAGCGATAACGTTCTCTGTCGGCACCTCAGGAGCGAGGTCGCCATCGTTAGTACGACTCAGCGATCTACCAGTGTGCATGAACAAACGATCAATCAGTAATTGACAAGCACTGGCTACGTACGTACGTACTTGCAACTTGCAAGCAGTTGCATGAGGTCACTGTAGCGATGGGGATCAGGAGTACTTGCGTGCTCGACACCATTGCCATCCTTGAGATTCCCATCGACATGAGGCAATAATTAGTTAAGTTATATGATTAGTTTGGACTGTTTAACTCCTCCTAGCTTTTTCAGGATCATCATGCGCATGTTACGTCCATGTCATTTCTTCTCTCAATCACTGCATCCAGGTGTGTGCCACTGTTGTTGTGTGGGGCTGGACATGCAGATGCGTCAAGAGGGGAGTCCTGTGCGCAGAGTACCAGCGCATCCCGGGAAAGGCTGTGTCCTACGTTCTGGTCACAACACGACGTGCACATCGACGGCTTTGTCGATCACACTATGCATGCCACCTTGAGAAGATCGATCATTGTGCGTGCTTTATTTGGGGCTTTTATGTGATTTGGACTCGACTGAACGCACGTAGTAGTAGTAGGGACCAAACGAGGCATCGGATCGATATGCGTGTCCTGGACCGCACCAGTGTTAGACCGTCCGGAACTGTCTCCATGAACATTTGTCTCCTTTTTAATTTTCACCTTGAAACATTTGGCTAAGTCAGTACTACTAGTGGCTTTTTTCTTCTTCTTTTTTTTTTTTTACGCAAACTTTGCAGGCGTTGTCATGCCGAGTTCATGCCGTTCGTTATTACAGCATAGGCAGCCGAAGCTGATTGAAATGCAGAAATCCAGCAAGAGTTTAGAAGAGGCTAGGCGAGGGCCAAAAAAAGCAAACGCTAGCTGATAGATCACACTAGTGGCTTTATATGTCCATATATATACAGAATACTCTTATTTCGCTTATATGTACGATGGCTCTCTCGTTTACACAGTCGCGCGCGTAATAAAGAGGGCAGATATCAATGTTTAAATCAAACACGTGTAGTAAAAGTTTACAGGTCAGATCATGAAGGAATGGTGGGGATCAAGCACGGTTGCATGCATGCACGCATACACGACTGTGTGACGGCTGGTGGGTGAGGTAGGGCACGGTCTAGATCTATTACGAGTGAGTCATTATTAGTGATATATTTTTGCTTGTGCATGCTGATTATCATTGTGCGCCACGTGACAAAGGGGTCATAATCTCTGGCCCTATGCACCTGCACGTAGCGGTTTTGGTTGTTTCGATCGGCCGCGTGCGCAAATGCACATGGATGCCATTGTTATTAACCACACACTCCATCGCCTGACACCATGCACTTGACTGTTTACAAGGGAATGCATTCAGATCAGAACCCTCTAGTGTGCCTAGCTCGACCAATAGTCGCGAGACAAGCACCCGTCTCGACACCAGCCATCAGTCAAAATGAAAGAGGCTTTGGCCCAGCAGCAGGTTAACAGGAAACGACACGTTCGTAACCTGGGGCGTGTTCGTTTCTAGGGGTCTAAATTTTAGAGGAGTCACATCAAAGAAAATTTTATTATTTAGAAGTATTAAATAAAGTTTAATTACAAAACTAACTGCAGAACCCCAGGTCTAATTCGCGAGACGAATCTAATGAGGGTAATTAAGTCATGATTAGATGATGATTATTGTAGCATCACTGTAACAAAACATAGATTAATTAGGCTCATTAGATTCGTCTTGAAATGAGCATTCATCTGTCAAAAAGTTTTGTCATTAAATTTTATTTAATGCTCCTAAATGACAAGATTCTCTTTCATTTTAGAGGTCTAAAATTTAGAGGGGTGAAAACGAACACCCCCTCAACTCGACCATTTGCTCGTTCCAGCAACAGCAAAAGCTGGTCATCGCAGTGAATGTCGCTTGACGCAGCTCTCGGAAGGGGCCCGGTTGAACCTGGCACTACCAGAAACTCAAATTTCCTTGTGGGCCAGAAACCCACAGGGAAATAGAGAAAACCCATAGAGAAATTAACCCTGACGGCCAACTCACAGGGAATAACCGCCAGGAATATGACGACAGGGAAATTAAACTTTGCCTGACGGGTAACCCACAGGGAAGTTCTTTCTGACGGTTGGCACACAGGGAAATAAAAGTCACCCTCATGGAAATAAGGTTCAAGAACACAAAAAAAAATCAGATATAAAACCAATACCAACTTGTTCATTCATATGCACAGACGAATATCATAACATCTCAATTCAACAGTGGTGTATATGATACATATTTACATAGTCCATCTGCTGGCCGTCTATTCATACAAATGAAAATTACATATACCATCCATCTACTGGCCGTCCAAACATACAAGTAAAAATGATACATCCAACTCAATAACAAGTCCATCCAACTCAAGAGGTTGTACTGTCTTCAGCTTGCTTAAATTGCAAAAACACAATAAAAGTCCATCCCACTCAAGCACTACATAATGCAATTTCATAATGTCACAAGCAGCTAGCAAATAAGATATACTATTTTCAATCAACAATGTCACATTAGCACTCTGGCAGCCAGTACCACGCAAAAGCATCAGCCGTTCAGGATAGCAGATCATGAAGAGATGAAATCGAATATAAATACTGAATAAAACAAGAAATGCAGACTATTATTTACATACCTCAAATGCAAATACTGAAAGATTGTTTCGGTTTTCAGATCAGATTCCACGATTCTCCAAGATTACTTCAAAACTCATGTTAAAATAGACAATTTTTAGACAACAGAGGTTCAGAGGTTCTCCAAGATGGCTTTAACAATCCTATTAAGACATCCAATCAGAGGTTCAGTTACCAAGTACTAGCACTAGCACGCAGACAAGCAGAGTACAGGTTTGATTTTACCAGCCAAGTAATGTCAGCACTACATGTTTGAGGCATCTCAAAAACCAATTAATCAACTAGCACTTGCATATTTCCAACACCATCACACAAGACAGTAACTCATTTAGTGCAAATATGTCAATCAAATAGGTTCGATTTTCGAGTTAATCTAAGACAAACTATCTTCAGTTTGACGAATATTGTAAATACAGTATCAATATTTATGATATTAAATTAGTGTGAATGTGATTAGGTTCATCATGAATTATATTTCATAACTTATCTGGTGTCGGTTCCCCAAAAAAATATTTGGTGTCGCAAATGAAATAGATCGAATTAACATAGTTTGACTTCGATCAACTTTAGAAATAAAATTATTTTGGGGGAGAAATGTCATGTAGCCACTATACATAATCTTGTAATGTTTCCAAACCACTAATTAAGTTGCAACCATGTCCCATGTCCAGCAAACTCGAGTGGACACAATAATTTACCGGAGACTGCTATCAGCACCTTAATTGTAGGCAAACGACCGTCAAAAAAAAAATTGTAGGCAAACTAGCTACAATCACCGCAATCCAAATCTAAGATGTTGAAGTATGCAAATGGGGTAATGGTGGGCCTAAGATTTCTCGGTTGTTATGCGAGATCGCAAATACCATACTTGTCCTATGAAAAGGTAAGTGTAAATAGCGATGAGGCAAGGAGCTTGATCCAAGGTGCTATGCGTGCGGCACAGGTACAGCCATCATATAATGTTTTTCGCAAGAAAATTTGGGTATTTTGCCGAGAGCTTTATGTGCATTCGGCAAAGTCTTTGCCGAGTGCCCGATAAAAAGCTCTCGGCAAAGAACGCTTTGCCGATAAAAGTATGACATAGACTTGACTTTCCGAGTGCATTTAGGGGTTTCCCGTAGTGTTCATGCTATGCATCATATCGCCTTTTCTTTTTTGGCCTTCAAAAGTTTGGCATGCAAGGTGTTGTGCCTGTGTAGTACAAACATCATCCACATTCGACATATCTATTTATTACTCTAGACTCGCACTTCCTCTGCATATCCCACGTGGAAAATTTTAAATGTTATGAAGATATTCATGTTAAAAAGTGCTATTTTGATACAACGCTTGGATTTCCGGTCTATTTTGGAGCCTTGACCTGCTAGTAAGTTAGGCAAAGCAAAGCAAGATCAAGCAAAAGGAGCGCATGCGTTTGGTTGTTATGAGCTTGCCGGTACATAAGAATTAATGGTGCTTGCATGCCCTGGAATAAACAAATAGCTGGACCCATTAGTCAGCCAGCCATGCATCAGCTTTTTTATTCCGCCTGCCATTGCCTCGCTGCACGTGCAGCCCTTGCCAGCGACAGAGAGCCGAATTTGCTCTCCTGTCTGAGCAAGAATTTTCTTGCCGAGGGAGCACAGCTTGCCAAGCAAATCAATAATTGTTCAGGCTTAGGAAGGCCCGATAGTAGGGTGTGTTTGGCTGGCTTTTGCACCAGTTTATTGCACCGGCTTTTGCACTGTTTGAGCACTGTTCAAGCACTGTAACCACAGTATTTGTTGTTCACGAAACCAAAAACTGAAGAAGCCGGTGAAACTTGTTTTTTTGAGTTTTTTTTAAGCTTACTTACTGTAGCTACAGTCCTTGTGTCAGAAAAAGCTCAAACCGAAGCTGATGTTGCCAAACACGTCCTTATGAAACACGCTACAAACAGAAGAGCAAATCCGGCATGTAATTCAGCCCAACAGAAATTCTGCACCGAGGATTATCTTACTATCGGGCCTTCCTAAATTCAGCCCAACAGAAATTCGGCATGTAATTTTGCTTTGTTTGCCTTCGAATGAGGAAGCTGCCCAACTTTACGGATGGATTGTCTGCAACTCTAAATTGGAGTCATTACTGCGCAAGTCGGCCGGACTCTGCCTCAGAAGAGATTATACATAACAAAGTCCCACGTTTAAATCAGAAACGCTGCTTGTTCAGATAGATACGACTGTATCCGCATCCTCATGGGAGCCTATAAACTCTTTCCATGGCCACAAGCAGCCAGAATATCTTCTTCGGCGTCTTTCTTCGGCAAGGGTAAAAGCATCATGCCTAGTAGCTAATATATTTTCTCATCTCGTTCATCAGGGCATGACCTCAGGGCACAGTGAGCCGACATAACTGAACTACTCTTGGCCGAGGCAAGTACATGAATGGAAGAGGTAACTGTACTATCACCTTATACACTGACCCACATCTTCCATCGTCTTGGAACTTTGTGGGGCCACATGTGGTTCAGTATCCAGTATTGCTTGTTTGTTGCTTGTGTAGTCACCATCTATTTCTAAGCAAACGGATGTGGTAGTACTAATAGTAGTTGGACATGCTCCAGCGCAGGCGTGGTTTGTTTCTCTTGCTGTGAAAAAGGAAAAATTACCCCTCTGTTTTTTAGTTAACCAATTCAAGACTAAAGAAAAAAAATAGAGGGGCTAAGTCCATAGAACGATAGTGCTTGTGAAAATGTAGCACTGAAATGTTTTCCTCCACTTCTTTAGTGTTCCGAACTATTAAAGTGTACCACTCTATGCCACGGAACCAACTCTCCCCAAAACAGAGATGCAGTAATTATCCTTTCTTAAATCGGAAAAAACAATTGTACAGAGGAGGGGTCATCTCTACATCATTTCGTATGCTTCAATGCACCTGAGCGCTTTCTCCACTGACAATTCAAACAAACGTACAAACCGTTGCCGTTACTCTGATTCTTTTCTATACTAACATTGTACCCCATTATCCTTATCGATTTGGTCGGACTAATTGCTCTTTTCTCCACATGCATGCATCTCATGTGAGTTCGTGTTCATTTCATTTGCTGGCCAGAAGTTCATGGGAATTGCACGGTACTGAGACCTGAACGAAGATTAGAACCCTCCTTTTCGACAAAGATCGATTGCATTTCAGACCTGATTTAACAGACTAGTCGTTTTCTTTATCGTGTTATCTTAAAGAGTCATTAAGCTATGGTATTTATGCGCCGCCCTGTCTGATGGGCTTGCTGTTAGCCGTCGCTAGCTCGTGATCATGATGGTTTTCCTGTTGTGGAGTCAGGACTATGCATCACCATGAGCTCCACGAAACGGTTGCAGCTATACAGGACTGACTTTGACCTGATACTCTGATGGAATCGCCCGACACTGAGAGCAATTTGATTGAGATATATGCATTTTCAACGATCTGCCACTAGAAGTCTAGAACTGAGATGGACCTTTCATGTAAAGTTCAGCGAAATACGTTTGAAAGATCTTTTCTTTTCTATTGGAAGAAAAAATAGGATGTTTTCTTTTTCTTTTCTCTATGTGATGTGGCCATGGTTCGAGCACCGTAACAGTTGCCCATACAAATCCATGACATCAATGCCACTTCATATTTTTGACAGTTTCAGAGTCAGCCGACAAAAACTCCTGGATCACGCATGAACTCCAGCACCACAGGTACATTCGCTGTGGACCAGACTACACACCCAACACGAAATCCACAGATTGAGCTAGCGTTCCGCCAGATGTGTCTTGCTTACCTGGCAAAGGAGTCAAAGGACGGACCATTGAGTTGAGGCCGAACGTGCACACGCCATCCAATTAAGCACACCGAGTAGGTGGCAAGCGCCGAATCCAATTAAATCCAGCTCAATTGGAGCGGCACTCGTTTAGTGCTGATAGAGGCCTATCTTTTGCCATGAATTGATAGCAATGCCTGCATTGGAATGACACTGTTTACGGTGCTCGATTAGCCAGCAGCTATTCCGTTTCAGAAAGGTTGCCATTCTCACTGCAGAAAAGAGCTTTGCGCTGTGGAAAACGGAGTATGTGTGCTAGCTCTTCGCTGTGGACAACAGCTTGTGCACTCAGGGCTACTGAACCAACCTGAGTTTTATACCCATCTCAAACTGTACATGCTGTTTCATCTTGCACTGCCAATCGACAAGTTTAATGTTTTTAGAGGAAACATGTACATGTTAATGTTACTTGAGGCTTTCAGAAGGTTCAGATGCACTCTCCAGTCCAATCACTGTAGTGTTACTGAATGTCTTCTGAAGCAGAGCACTAATGGGAGCAGTTTCAGTCTTTCAGATGCGTAACCTGACTGAACTGGCTATCAGCAGGCGCGGCAAATCATCTCGTCCGTTAAGCCAGGAGAATCAGTCGTCACTAGTTGCATACTTGCATTGAGCTGGACGGATCGAAGCGGGCATTCAATGGCGCGCCAACCACTCTTCAAACCCGTGGCAGAATGCCAGGATCACACACACGACCCATGCAACAGCGGCAGCGCAACGGCAGGTGCGCCGCGCCTGTATATATATACCCCGCAGGTGCAGTGTCCCGAGGCACACTAGCTGAAGCAGAAGAAGCATCTCTCCTCAGAAGAGCAGAGAGAGGGGAGAGGAAGAGGAAGGGCGAGATGGTGAGCGGCAAGGCTCTGCTGGTCGCCGTCCTCTTGGTGGGCGTCGCCTCGCAGTGCTCGGGCAGCAGGAGCCTGCAGGGCGATCACCACCTGGCTGACCAGAAGTGTACGTAGTTTTTGCCTAGCTTAATTTGGTGTTACTAGCTAGGCATGGAAGTGCTTAATTTGATGATTAACGTGATACATGCTGTTTATCCACCTCAACAGACGGTGGCGGTGGGTATGGTGGCGGCGGCGGTGGCTACGGAGGCGGTGGAGGTAGCGGCGGCGGCTATGGTGGAGGTGGCGGCGGCGGCGGTGGCTATGGAGGAGGTGGCGGCGGCGGAGGCGGTGGGGGTGGCAGCACCGGAAGCTGCGAGTAAGAAAGCTAGTAGCTCCCAACTGATGACATACAACCATATGAATGCATCAAGATAAACACGATAATTAACAAAAGCTGAAGTGTTGATATTGTTAGCTGCGCACGATTTTCTCGTTTCTTAATCATTTGGGACGTATGGCCGTTTGCTCGTGCGCAGCTACTGGAAGAGCCACCCGGACAAGATCATCTCGTGCATCGGGTCGCTGGGCAGCATCCTGGGTTCCCTCGGCGACGTGTGCAGCGCCTTCTTCGGGAGCAAGCTGCAGACGCTGCAGGACGCGCTGTGCAACACCCGCAAGGACTGCTACGGCGACCTGCTCCGGGAGGGCGCCGCCGCATACCTCAACTCCATCGCCGCAGAGAAGTACGCCTACACCACGCAGCAGGTCAAGGACTGCATCGCCGTCGCCCTCACCTCCGAGGTCGCCGCCGCCGCGCAGGCCGCCATGTTCAAGAAGGCCAACTACGCATGCCACTACTGATGATATGATGATCAGTGCATGCAAGCGCTTGCATTGCTCCTACGTAATAGTACTACTCCTTGATCCAACAATTACTAGTAGTCAGTAGTGTGACTGCTTGTCGAATAATAAGTCCATGAGTGTGGTTTCAGAACAGACGTTTGTGTGCGTGTCCTCATCAGCTTGAGTACGGTGTATCCTCGTCGTCGTTTGACGATGATGCCATGCAGTCGCGCTGTCTGCAGGTTTCAGTAGTGATGTGGGCTTTCTTGTCCTTGTTGCTGATGCAAGAAATAATATGACTTGGTTGTAAGCGAAATGGTGGTTACCCTTACGAGCCAGATGCATACGCACTAGCACTTGTTCCTTTCACCTCTGGTCGGTGAGACGTCATTCGATCTGTACATGATCGATCACGACACAGCTATACATAAATGGTCATGTAATAATTTCCTCTTCACGAGCAGAGCTTCTAGTAGTTTGCTTGCCTCTTCTCAAGGAATAATTAATTAATGCAGGTATGCAGGTTTTTGCACGATGAAAAAGAGCTGCTCGGGAGTCAGTAGCAGTTGAGATGTTGATCATAATGCACCAGGCAACTGTTGAACAAAACTGGAATACATACGTTTACTACCACTCTTTTCCGAAAGAAGTTTGCTACATTTGTGATATTAGCTAGTCGTTCTAGGTGCGAAGAAATATTGATGTGGACATTTCTTAGCTCGATCCAATTGCATGTGATCCGCCCTTTGCCATGTTATCATTACTGATGAAATTTCGCCCACAGAGAAACTCACTATAGCACTCCCCCTTTTGATGAGTACAGTGCACCTGATCTCAATTCACCGCAAAATCCAACTGTTGAGTATGGTTTCACAAAATTGATGCGGGAGGTCATTTTAAAATGCAGCAAAACATAACACAAAGTTGAGTGTGGTCAGTCCAACAATTAGTTATAAATTTTTAGTGTCTTTTATGGTATAAATATTTTTTTGCAAAATTGTAAAATCTAATCAGAAGGTTAAAGATGATGAAGAGAAAAACTAACAAAGAATCAGGAAAAAGGAAGAGAAAAATTGGGGATTAGTTGGGTGGGCCGTTCGCTATTGGGCTTGCGTTGTATGGCGGTCCACGTGTTCAGCCCAAGCTATATCCCAGCGTAGAGGGGGGCCGACACAAAGCAGTCGAGCACGTGTGTGACGGCCGATATGGGCTTATGCGACCAAGAGAATACTTGGGCCCAAGACAGCTGCTGCTGCTGCTCCACGAGAATACGGTCCAACGAGCAAGAGCAAGGCACAATGCAGTGCACTCTTTGCTTCTGGTAGGTTGCCGAAAAAGAGACACAGAAGACCAAAACATTATTGCGGAGGCTAGAACGAGTAGCTAATATCAAAACTTGTGAGTATCACTAGCAGGCTGCGTGTGGGGCCGAGTCGCCACAAGTTGCGGAGGCGGTAGCTGCCGTTGGGCATGGTGGGAGTCGCCAATTCGGTGTGGAAATTCCGACCGGGGCTCGATGAAGCCGGCAGAAGAGAAATCCGGTGATTTCGATGCGGTTTGCTGGGAGAGACGGCGGGGGTGGTGGAAGGGATGGGTACTGATAATCACAAAAAAAGAAAGAAATTGCTTGTTCGTTTCGCTGCAGCCGTAGCTGCAGCTGTAGAAAAATAAGTACGAACACTGTAGCAGCTGCAGAAACACTGTAACTACTGCAGAAGAAATAACTGCGAACATTGTAGCTGCTGCAAAGCAGCGAGACGAACACGTTTAAAGAAAGGATGGGCACTGATCCGTGGGCCCCATTTGTCGGCGCGGTGAGGGAGGGGGAGCGACGCACGACTACCATTCACGACGAACTGCGTTTTTTATGTATGGTAAAGATAGGTTGATTTTGCAAACTTAGAATCACAAGTTAAACAAACCACGAGATAGTTTGTGGAGCTGGAAATTGAACACATTCAGAACTTACTGTTGCGTCTAACAACGGTGAAAGTACTACTGGTTGAGCGAGAGGGTATGCGGGCACGGAGTTTAGAGAGCTGGAATTTCCTTTGCGGCGTGCAGTGCAGGCTTTTCATTGGCGGACGTACAGCGCCTGCTGGATGTAGGGATGGCAATGGGTAACCGTTATCCGTTATCCGATGGGTAATTAATCATTTGAGGCAGGATATGGAATAAATTTTAACCCATGGTTAAGAAAATGGAAAAATAGTTGCATCCATCGGATATGCCGGGTACGGATATGGAAAGCCTAAACCCGTATCCGTTCCATCCGGGAACCCGAAATTATAGTTTGGCCCAACAAAGCCCACCTTGTTTCAGTTTCAACCCAGCCCAAAATGCTACTCGTATAAAAATAAAAAACCCTAGCCTGGCTGTCCTGCTGCCCAATTCCTCCCCTACCCTCTTGCCGTAGCCGCCGCACACCACACCCCATCCATTCCTCACGCGGATCTCGCCGATAGCCGCCGCCGCATCGCACGCCTCCACTCCACCGCTCGGTCCGCTGCACGACGCGGCAGCCAGCGCCCGCCGCGCACGCGCAAGCCGTGCACGCGCCCGCCGCGCCCGACTGCGAGCGACACAACGCCGCGCGCCCGCGCCCGCCGCGCACGCCCACGCCGCGCCCGACGCCGCGCGCCCGCGCCGAGCCATCCACGCCACCGTCACGGCTGAGCCAAGGCAGCGAGGCGTCTGCGCGTCTGGCCTCGGCCTTGGGCGACGCAGGCAGCGGACGAGTACCGTCAACAGCAGGCTTGTGCTAGCAGCTGTGATGTTGTTTACTTCTTTAACTGATGAGGTTTTTTTTGGCTAGTGGATGCATCAGCATCATGCATATTTTTTAAACCTGCCGGATGTGGAATACCCGTGGTTAACCATTACCCGCTGGGGGGCGGGTGTGGAAGTGATTTTTCACCCGGTAGCAGATGTGGTTATGGTGTCGGGTATGAATTTTCCCGTCGGGTATGGATGTGGAATAGCCAAACCCGTGATTAATTTATCCGTTACCATCCCTACCTGGATGCGCGCAATCCCGATAGGCGCGCAGATACGATAACGCGGACCCCTCCTGCGCCTTGCCTTGCCCTCCACCCCCTACGGTAGCTCACGTCACGTATTCCTGCGAGAAAGCAACTCCCCAAGACGAACGACAGGTGGCGTCGATGCCTGCCGGCGACACACCGGCGTGGAGCGCCGCAGCAGCCGCGGTGGCGCACGACGTTCAGAGGCCACCTGTTGAGCAGTCGCGGCGTCTCCGGAGTCCGGAGACGCTGCGCAGAGGTCCGCATCCAAAAAAAAAAAAAAGAAAAAAAAACTGCAGGTGTCGCCGTAGCAGTGGGCTCCCTCCCTCCCGTGACTGTCACTGTGCGAGCGTGGGCGCGCTGCTCTGTCGGCGTGGGCCAATTGTGGATGAGCACGCGGGCATGTCGCGCGCTGTCGAGACGCAAGCGGCAGCACAGTAGAGTGGAGCCGGCGGGGCGATGGGCCAGTGGTCCTGCTTGCATAGGCGCCGATCCGTGTGTTGCGCCGGGCTGGATGTACTTGCCAAAAGCGACGGCGATCGCCATCGATCGTGCAGGGGCGAAGCTCTTCCTTCTTTCTTTTCCTAGCTCCAACAATGCCCGCCAAGTGGCGACTGCTAGTGTTTAGTTGTATATTACTCCTATATAATAGAATCAACCCTTCCCGTCGCCGCGTTCCGAAACAAGAGGCGTTCATCGGTTCGTCCACGTCCGGGGGCACTCAGGAGTCAGGACACGGGCCAGGTGTTGCTGTCATCACTCCTCCGCTCCACATCTCCTCGGCAAGGGAACAAGCTGCTGTTCCGATAAAATTAACCGAGAAGTACGATCTGTCAAACTTTACTACTACAAGATTTGGATCCGCGCAATCCATCACAGGCAGCATGAGAAACGGCCAATCCGTTCCGTCGCGAGAAGGTGGTAGAAACGGCAGACCCCAGAGCCGGAGAGAGGAGTGGTCACATCACATCCCGTCCCCTCCCCAAGGAAAGGCAGCCAGCCGCGCTCGCCAGACGGACGACGAGAAAGAGAAAAAGCGCAAAGAAAGAAAAGCGGGCGTCGTTTCGCGTCCGCGGCAGCAGCAGCGCTTTTTCCCCAACACGTGTGTGGCCAGGTGCCGAAGCCTCCGGAGCCGGGCACGCGTCGATCCACCACTCGCCCCCCGGACTATTATATTGCGGCGCGGCTGCGCGCGTCACCGGCGACCACGTACACACAGCCCACCCTTGCCTTGTGCGGCCAGCTCCCAGGCCCTTTTCCGCGCTTCCCCCCAGCCCTTCTCCTGTGCCAAGATAGTTTGTTTCTTAAGTGAGAGACACAAACAGAGATATTAGCAGCAGCTCGAGCGGTGTTTGAGTGAGGGAGAACCCAAAAGTATATATAGGCGACGACGGGAGTGAGCCGGGATCCATGGCGGCGGGAAGCGGAGGTGGGGCGGCGGCGCCGTTCGTGTGGAAGACGTACATGATGGTGGAGGACCCCGGGACGGACGGCGTCATCGGCTGGGGGAGGGGAAACAACAGCTTCATCGTCGCCGACCCCTTCGTCTTCTCGCAGACGCTGCTGCCCGCGCACTTCAAGCACAACAACTTCTCCAGCTTCGTCAGGCAGCTCAACACATATGTCAGTCCATCGTTTGATTCATCTTTTTGTACAGTATATATGCCATGCCTGTCGAGTTCTTGAAGCTGGATACTCCCTCCATGAGAGAGGGTGTTGTTGTAGCTTAACGGATCTGTTCAATTAGTCTGTACATACATATTTTCGGTGTGCGTGAGATTTTTCTCTTGGGAGGAAAATGAATTATATATAGTGGTTGGCGTGTCAAATTCTTTTGTAGCCAGAGAAAGCACATGCCCTGCTGCTGTACTGCAAAAAACAACTCTGTAAATGATTTTTTTAGTGGAAATAGAAGCAAATTCTAACACTTCAGTTCACTGGCCAAATGAATATATTTTTTTTGGAAAAATCTTAACTGCGGCAGGGTGTTCCGTCAATCGTGGAGATTCATGACTGAAATTCGTCAAGAAACATGGCACAGATAGATCATACTAGCAAAACTTGCGGCCAAAAAATCATGGATTTTTAGCTTTTTCCTTCACTGCAAAACCATGCATAAATTTGTTAGACTTTTGTTCCTCCGGTTTTCTGCAAAGAAACGAAGAGCTAGCATAAGGCGGGTGAGATTATGTGCAATTGATTTTGACAAACCGCAACAAACAACTGTATTGGTATCAGTTTTCTGCATGCCTGATCGTGAAATTTTCGCTCCACTGAGCAGGGCTTCCGCAAGGTGGATCCGGACAGGTGGGAGTTCGCGCACGCGTCCTTCCTCCGCGGCCAGACCCACCTCCTGCGCAACATCGTCCGCCGCGGCAGCAGCGCTGGCGGCGGCGGCGGCAACAAGAGGAAGGACGCTGTGGCGCCGGCCGACGGGGACGACATGGCCATGGTGGCCACCGAGGTAGTGCGCCTGAAGCAGGAGCAGCGCGCCATCGACGACCGGGTGGCCTCCATGTGGCGCCGCGTGCAGGAGACCGAGCGCAGGCCCAAGCAGATGCTCGCCTTCCTCCTCAAGGTCGTCGGCGACCGCGACAGGCTGCACCGCCTCGTCGGCGACGCCGCCTCCTCGCCGGACGGCACCGGGTTGGTTCCCAACGGCGAGGTTGCTGCTGCGGAGGTCGGCGGGGAGAAGCGCGCGAAGCTGCTGTTGGACGGTGACGCGGGCGCGTTCGGGCCGGACGCCGTGGATTTCGCAGGGTTCTACGGCGACGCGCTCGGCGACGTGGCCGTGGACGGCAGCGGCTGCTCGTTCGCGTTCGGCGTGGACACGGGGTACTGAGTGGCGTGCACGTCGGGGCACTGCCGCTTGGGCGGCTGTTTCTTGCCACTGCGTGGCTGCCGCTTGAAACGCCGGAAGAGCGGCGGCGGCCGGCAGATGACGGGACGGGCAATACTCAAATGGTTGGCCATGATGACGCCATATTTCATCCATGGAGATCTATGTATCCGATGCTTTTGGTTGGTCTGAATTTATGGGTGGGGTGACTGCAGTGCAGTGTGGAGATTATCCAAGCTAAATAAGGAAGTTGTAGTGTGACTGGAATTGTCCTAAAAGGGTAGGCTACCTTTGTCTTTGTAAATGGATAGTATGATTGTTGCAGTGTTGTTCCATGTGTCCTATCCAGCCTGATGCAGAAACGGTGTAGCAGACTAGCAGCACTAATCTCCTAGTACGAGGTTCTGAATTGCAAGTTTCATGCCATCGAAAAGAGTCTACCGTGTGTTTAATTTTCAGACTCTTCTGTGTGTTTAATCTCGGCTTATGTGTTTAATTTTCCCCGACTCTTCTGTGTGTTTAATTTTCCTGTCCGATCTTCAAGAAGACACGAAACCAAAACAAGAGAAGAAAAAGAGTAGACCTGCGAGCGGTTTGCAACATTACGCACAAGTTTGCAACATTCGCGATAGGCAACAGTGATATCATGAGAATCTATTGTAAGATCTACTAGCAGACCCAGCATACAATCGACATTGACCAGTCAATCAAATTTCTAATTCTAATCTGTACTATTAGCTTGGTCCGGCACATGTGGAATCGTATTTTCTCCACAAAGCACTCATCTTCTGTATCTTAGCCCCAAGTAGTCAGCTTTCTGTATCTTAGCCCCAAGTAGTCAGCTTCGACACCATATTGTAAGCAAAAAATGCATCGACAATAATGAATATTCTGCTAGGATGCCTTGAACGTTGCGCTGTCCCGAAGCTATATATATAGTACTAGTACTGAACTATATAATAAACGCTGATGAGAGACTATCAACCAAGCCCAGAAATTCGTGGATGATGACTGCCGCCTGCATGATCTGTACCTGTACAGCTGAAAGGCATATCCGGTAGACCCACAATGAGAGACTATCAACCAAGCCCAGAAATTCGTGGACTCACCATTTAGACCTGACTCATTGATGCAGCGACTGCAGCATACATCAGCTTAAGACACAAATCTTTTCTAAGATCAACACCACCTGATTATTCCTTTCAGGACCAAAATAGCTGAAGCGAATCTAATTTAAGTTGATCCAGTACATAAAGGGCCAAGCAGTCAGATTGAGATCAACAATCATTAGACACCACAATATTGTGCATCTGATGTTAAACCAGAAGGAACTGTCAAAGAAAAAATATTAAAACAGCCATGCAGCATACTACAAAGTGCCAGCAATAAACATCATTTATCATGCACCTGCATTTTTTTTTTAAATCAACCTACCTTTATAACATGGTCAAAAGTCGTTCAAGCCAAGAATTTCATACATTTATGTACATTTCAAGGCAACAAAATAACGCAACTCTTGTTTGTTGTAGTACTTACTACTGAGTAATGAGGTAACCATAAGGGATGAGCAGGAATATTTTCTGTCGAAACGAAGATCAGCGAGATTTACATCATTTACAGATGCCCGCTGACATCTCCCAGCCAATTCTACAACCTGACACGTTAGTTTGATATAAGTCAGCATGCAGAGTATAAGGACAGCTACATTAAGCTAACTGTAGCAGTTTGCTCACGAGTACCAATAAGTCAACTAGCAAAAGTAGACTCTTACGTAAACATGTTCGTCCGGTTTCTTGAGAGCTGAGGGCGCTTCACCGGTGAGATTAACATATTCCGCAAGGCTGCAGAAGAATTGTTCGTGGCAGCTCCAAAGACAGATCCAGCTGGTTTCCGGGGTCTAGCATCAACCGGAGGTGCTCCCATGTGACCAGAGCCCCCAGAAATTTCAAATGTATCAGAGTTGGGGAGTCGCTGCCGTGGTGCTGGAGCCCACATCTCATCTCTCCGTCCTGGAGTTTCAGGGGTAAAAACCAACCCTGCAATAAGTAAATCAGCTGTATTTGTGGAAAGCTAGAGAAGCTTGTACTAGCTTCAAGCGTGAGAAGCATATGCCGTTAAAATATTATTACAGAGAGTAGAAAGCCAAAGTGTGAATCGGAAGTAGTTTGATAGGTACTTACTACTTAGATTACCTTGCCTGAGGTGGTTACTGTTATCCATCATGTTAGGCATGCCTGCAAACAAGTCCGGCTGAGCTCTTGGGAAGAGGTTATTGGCAGGTTGGATGGCCGAACGTTTCAGAGAATCGTACTCAGTCCTAAGTTTATCATACATCTCATCAAGCTTCCTCTTCTGCCTGGAAAGGAAATAACACTCTGTCACTGGGCTAAAGTAAGAGAAAAACAGACTCAGTTGTATCACACCAACCTGGATTTCTCTGCAAATTTCTCTTGAAGCTCTTGCTTCTCCTTAGTGAGGTTTTCAATTTCCTGCTCCATCAATTGGCACTTTTGACCCATTTTTTTATATGCAGTATGCAGTTCTTCTAACTTCTCTGTAAACTTTCCTTGCATAAGTTCAATCTTCTGTCTACATTGACCAACAACCTGGTTCATCTTGTACTGCATCTCCAGTTCCTTTTGACCAATGTAAAACATCACGCTTCTGTATGCACTCTTCATCACTGAATATCTTCAAAGTGAAGGAAACATCCTAGTGGTTTATAATGTTCACAATATACCATCTTTTGACCATATCACTGTTTCGGGTTGACAGTATGTGTAACAGTTTACTCATAACTTATCTTTCTTGAACTTAAGTTGGTCATCAGGAGATTATTGTGTTCAGAAAAAGACAGAACAAGACAGATCCCACTTTAAGATCAGCCAATATAGTTGAATAACAGTTCTAAGGATACGTATTTGTGGAGAAATCCCAGCCATCGCCATCTGAAATGAGGCCCCAACAGTCAGAAAACATGTATCACATGACACAGTCGAATTACTTTTGTCTAATATTGCAATAACTCACATTTGTCCAGTCATCACTTGGATCTACATCCACCGGTTTCATAAGGCTGAGTAAAAACCAATCAACAGTACTCAGTTTGTCTCATAACACAGTAGAAAATTAGCACATAGTACAAAATCATGCAGCATTTGGTCCATCTAGAAAATGATCATAACTAATAATTGTCTGTTTCACTTTTTCACTAGATCTAGAAGTTCCACAATGTGACGAAACAGGAATAGGGAAAAAAGTTCAACCTGGTGCACATACTGACCTTTAAAAAGGAGGCTGAGCCTACTAAGCACAAACTAATAGTAGATACTAATGAAGTGGATACCTGGTGCACATACTGACCTTTTCGAAAGCACCTGATCACATATTGGACATGCACCATCATTATGCAGTATTTTCTTCGCATCCTCAATACCTAAGCAACAGATTAACAATGATCAGTGAAAATGAAGTAGGTATTCATTCTACGCTGAACTGCAGATAGCTCATACTTGCTCAATATAAATAAGAATGACGGGTGCCGGGGATACATAAAAGATGGCCGCAAGTGGTTGATATGGCTTGCCCTTCCACTTCTTGCCAGCAAGCATTGCACTTCATGTTGGTAAGTTTAAGACAAAAGACAGCAATACAGAGTTATCCAAATCTGCATACATGAAATGCATGTCGATGAAGTACAGTCATACATCCTGAACAAGATTCAATTCAAGTTGATATTAACCACCTTAGTTGTATTTTTACATCAAACATCTAGAAACACGGCAACTGATAATTTACATGCCAACATAAATGATTCAAAAATAAGCATCAATCCTACTCCAGTAAGTTACAAATAATAGACACAAACACAAAAGTTCACATTTCTATTTCTTTCTTCTTTTTTCACGTACAGCAGAGTTATTGTTACTTTTTATACCTGTATACCAGACAACTGCATACAAACTGTAGTTAAGCTAAATGTTGATGGAACCACATTGGCCAGACACTCAAAATTTTCACCAGTTTTTCTTGAAAGACATACTGAAATGTTATCATGTGTACCAACAGACAAGGAATCAAACAGCATGAAGGCTATGTTGAATCCATTTCATGCATTACTTACCAAAATCTTTTATTGGCATGGCAGATTTTATCACTAGATAACTTTGTTGTTGCCAATATAATGTTAACCATATTGTTTGCAGTTTTCTTGTTTCTAGATATTTCACTTTTTTTTTTCCTTTTTAAGGAATTACTCATAATTTAGTCATGATCTAAATAAAAAATGATCAGAGTAATAAATTGGGGAGCTGTCCCTTTAGAATGCAATACATGAATCATTATGTTAACCATTGACAAAATAAATCAGTGGATACAATGTTCGCCATTACAAAGAAAAAAGATAAATCAAGGAAAAGGGAAAATAAGAATATTATGATATGGCGATATATGCTAGTGCATTATAAGTTGGATTCTGGCCCAATAATGATTACACTTGTACATTGAATGGATTATGAAACTGCAGGCTACCCCAAGACATACTGAAGTTTTGATGATAGCAAGAGCTGCAACAGTGTCATAGGCTGCTGCTTGAGCAGATTATGGAAAATGTAGAGACCATTCTGAAACCTCAAGTATAGCCACTTAAAGCCACCGCATGACATTGTAACTATAACTATTGAAGGAAACTTGATTGAATAAACAAGACATAGCATGGCCCGCCAGAAAAGTGACAACAAAATCAGCGAAATTTCAAAGAAATGGCTGCACTAAATCCAGGCCTATTCATGTATTCCCTAAGGTACCATCCAATTGAAGCCCGAGTGAGCAGAGCCATATAATCGTCAAACCCTAGCACTTCGTGTGACAGTTGCATGTATAATCACCTCCATTCGTCTCAAAAAATAAAAATCGCGTCCACAACATCTAAATTTCCCAAGGAAATCGGCACAAGTACGAGCACAATAGGGGAGTAATATGGTCACAGCAGCAGGGGAAATCCCACATTCGTAGGGAACTGGGCGATCGAGTAGGGGGCGTTACCTCGCGCGAGCGGGCCCGGCGCGGTGGTATGTGCGCGCCGCCCAAGAGGAAGGGCGCGCCGACCTCGCGATCAGCGGCGGTGTCGAGCGAGGACGCCGCCACGAGTCTCCGGGGTCCGGGGCGGGGAGCTAGGTCTTCCGCCTCGCGGCGGCCGCAAGGAGGAGGGCGGGGCAACTGGGGATTTCGGACGGCGGTGTGTTGGCACGCGTGGGTTTAAGGCGTTGTGGTTCGAGATTTTGGCCGCCCCCGAGGGAAATGGCCGAACGGCGGAAGCGACCGGCGTGAAGCCGCCGGTCAGTTGTTATCTTTACAAATTGACCCTTTTAAGAATAACTTTTCACGAAATCGACCGTGAGTTTGATAAATTAGCCATTTTAACTAGATTTTTTAAAAAATGAGATCCAACCTAGGAGGAGCTAGGTGGCTTTTCATTAAGAAGAAGAAAACGACCAGAAATAGGCACCCAAATTCGAGATTGCGGGGGCTCGAACCTGGGTGGCTAGGGGTGCGCCCACAACCTCCACCACCTAGCCAACCGGGACAAACCTGGTTCCTTTTAACTAGATTTTATGTAAACAGATAGTAGTATTAGAAGGATCAACTTTCAAAACTGATAGTGAGCTTCACGCCTTACTCCACACTTTCTTTAGCTGTTCATGCGAGATTGATTAGTGATCACTGGAGGGTGAAACATACACAAACAAACACAATCTCCCGGTGCAAGTTCTTCATATGACTTGCCATTCAAGAATCAGGATCAGTGTTAGACAGTAGATAGGCTGGCCTTTCAAGGTCCATAGCGCCTGACTTAATGTACGTTCTGTGACCATGACTCTTGACCGGTTGTGTTTTCACAAGTTTGGTTCAGCACATGCTGTCCGAGGGAACTTTGCTCACGTCGTTCCACAACCACATAAGGGAATGAATGTTCACTGAAAGAGATTTGCTATTTTAATCATAAATAGAGGTGGCTTCGTTCAAATGGTTGTGAAACCATGAGCTTCGTTAAAATGACCACAAAATCGTTCCCATTCATCTAAACTAACTATCTATATATTTTTAGATGAAATTACCCTCGCTCATTCTTCTTCCTCTGCCAGACAATGGGCATGACTGCCGTCAGCATCCAGTCGTGCGCCGCCGCCTCCACCGCCACTCCTCGCCATCATGGTGACTTGATGAAGTGAGCTACAACTGGTGTTCAAGTGTCGGGGTGACGCAAGTGATGGCGGTCTCCGATGTGGAGTGGGCGATCTGGGAGCTGATGGGGACCGGCACAAATCGGGCCCGGCGCAAGACTGCGCCGCTCGACACGGCTTGCCGGAGGTGGGTGTCGGCGGCCGCCTCCGCTGCCAATGCATAGCAGAGCAGCGAGTGCCCCACGTCTGGCGTAGTGCCCCCACTACACGATTGGCAGGACCAATGCTTGAGAATCAAAGATTTTCTCAATAACAATTCTATACAGAAAGCGCATCCTCGCAATGTTTATTTTTGCGGTCATTTGAACAAAGCCACCTCTATCTGCAGTCAAATTAGCAAGATAATCAACGTGTTGAGATCACGTTTCATATCTTTAGGGGACTGAGCCCGTTTGTTTCTTTGTTTTCCTTTTTGTTTAACCTTTTTTTTTCAATGTTCATTTTCTTCATGCTCTTTCAATTGGTTGTCATGTGCCCCCGTTTGTTAATCCTTTTTCCTTCTACTTAATATAAGACAAAAATTGTCACAACACATTAGAAAAATATGGCTTTAGCCATAGCACACTTCAACCCTCATATTTAGTTGTGGCACACTTTAAAAATGTGGTTTCTTAAGTGCGGCACACTGAACAGGAGAAAAGTAATTTTTAAACTTTTTTCATTGAGAATTTTTTTACTGTGTAAAACAAACTATGTGACCAATGAGGAAAAAACTTAAAAAATACAGAAATATATCATTATGCAAAGTTTCAAGTAGTAAATGATATAAAAAAAAGTTTTAAGAAAACACTTTTTCTACGTTTAGTGTGTTGCACTTAAGAAACAACATTTTTATAGTGCGTCACAGCTAAATGCAAGAGTTGAAGTGTTGAAGTAAATTTTGCCTTAATATAATGATGGATATCTACCTCGCTCACTGTTTAAAACCTATAAGATTGTTTAGATTCCAAAAAATTATGAACTGATACTTCGCAAAAAAGATTATGAACTGATAACTACTTATACAGTAGAAATTTGAAGCTATTAAGGTTATAACGACTCTCAAAATTGTAACGCTCAAGCTTCATTTGTGGAAAGTATTTGATTCATACGATGGCAGGTCTAATCCCGTCCGCTTGACTGAGTGTCGCCATCCATCTCTTTTTTCATTTTGTATCGGAGGCTCAGGCTTTCAGATAGAAAAGGAATAGCATAAAGGAGTTGTATCATGTCAAGCGATAATATGGGCTGGAATATATTCTTTTGTTTGCTGATTAATCTAAACATTGGATCAATGAATGAGATTAATGTAAAGGGCAGGTCAACCAAACATAAGGGTTATAACACGCTCAATGTATTCTATAACCACTTCACTGAATTTTGATTCATGTTTCAAACATACTTGAAAAATATCTCTTGAATTCGAAAATTCGGTAACCTGAGTTTGAAATATATCTTGTTACACAAAACTCTATTAGGAGGTTTCCCAGCCACATTCTTTTAAGTAAAAGATATGTTTAAGAAGTTTTAGATTTCGAAGTATAATAATTGGAGTGTTTGAGTTGGAATCCCACCACTCTATATAGAAGTTGAAATTGTATTTGAATGTAAGCATTTTTAGTTCCGAATATTCCATTTGTCTTGCATATCACTGAGCTACAATAAGTTAAATTCCAACTTAGGTCACCAAAACAGCAGCGCCCTACAGGCACGCTTGCCAACAGGCATATCACAACGGGAGAATAGAAATGGAAGTTAGTGGTGGAGGGGGGATTATTCTTTTATGATAGATGGAATTAGAATTTTGATGCAAACAGATAATGATGAGATGCGTAAAGAAATTTCTGGTTATGCAAAGCCTTTATAGAATGATCTGCTCCTTGGTTTGCAGAAGAATAACCTTTTTGCATAGCGCTAAAATTTGTCCGGTTACACATTTACATGGTTACAAACTTGCACTAGTTTCTAGTAAGATGCAACTAGATCATATGCACCGTGCACTTGCACTCATTGATCTGCATAGTTGTGGAGCACCCAAGACAAACTTCGGCAACTAGGGTCGTCTAGTGGCCAAACAAAATACAAAACGTGAGGAAAAAAAATCCAATCACGATTGTAGATGCATTGGTTCTTTTTTAGTGAGGTCATGTCGTTTTCAACAACGACTGGAGAAGAATCAATACTAATTGCAGTAGTAGTATTTTGGTAATGAAAAATTATAGAAATATATAGGCTTAGTTTGTAACATTACACACACAATATCAGTTTGCGCTTCCTAAATCATATCATGATTAGCTAAATCCAAGTCTTGGTATGATCAGCATAAGAATTATCTTAAAAAAAATGTCCATTTCACTCCCCCAAACAATTCACTTTGTTCATTTCACACTCTAAACAAAATGATGGATGCCTTTACTCTCCAAAACAATTCCATTCGGTGCAATACACACCCTATTTAAGTTATTCTTTTTTATTTATTGGCCTACAAGTGAAATTTGAAACTCAATTTTTTGTGTGATGATTGTTACCACGATACACTGTTAAAAAAGCATGACATATTTTTTTAGATATTGTTTACATTTCATCAAATGTGGGACAATTTGCATTTCAACAAACTTAGTTAATGTGGGACATTTTGCATTTCAACAAATAGATCTATTTTTCAAGTAACGCTGACTCGTGAACACATGCTCACGATCATGTTTTTTTTTCCAATAAAATCCCTATATATATATGAGATACGGTGTTACTCTCAATTGATATGCATGATACTAGTGGGAGGAAGAGTATCATGCGACCCATCTAATCATCGGATGGGGGTATTAAGTCCCATACAAAATTATATGCGGTAGTATCCTTAAAAAAAAAAGTTATATGCTGTAGTATATCAACAATTTTACAATTTCTGCCTCCTTAATTTATAATGTTTACAACAGTTCTCTCTATACAAGTTAGAGAATGGTTGGAGAACATAGGAATGTATTCAATCCTCAAGTGGGCAGATATATATATATACATACATGTGGCACTTCGATGTATGTGCTCATGTGCACATGCAACATGGAATCTATTCTCCTCAGTAATGAGATTTTAATAAGGTATATGACCACACTAAAGGCTACACATATGTTTGCTATAGCTATATGGTCTATGTAGAAAATAGATAAGACATACAAAATTTCCATACTATTAGTCTGGAATAGGAGCGCAACACCTTTTTGGAAAAGATATATAGAAGCCAGTTGTATAAACAGTAAGCAGATTATAAGACCAAAGGGTTTATGCAATTTAGAATCTCTAGTATGCTTGCCAGAGACTAATGTGGCTATGGGCATGGCACTAAAAATGGGATGTCTGATCTACATTCTAAGTGAGATTATTTGTTCATGATATAAAATGTATCAAGCATTTTTTAAAAAAATCTAAAGATTGATCGACACGTGGGCTAGCTAATACAGTGTACCGTAAGCTCTCCTTCCCCCTCCCCTAGACAGTAAGCAACTGGCGATACACTAAGATTCTAAGCAAAGTCAGAAGAGGCCTTCCATGCATATTTGTTTCTATGGAATTGGATGCATGAGAGTTTCTGCGGATATGATTGTATATAACGACTAATATGGCATATATGTGTTGATTCCCATGCAAATACAATGATAAAAAGTCCTAAGACTAGCGAGGGAGAAGTTTGAAATCCTGTCGAACAAATAGAGGAGCATCTTTGCGTAAAGTAGGCAGATAAGAGTGTCGAAGGTGCAATTAAAAACGAGAATAACATGCGTACACAGCTTAAGCATCCTCTAGGCCACTATAAATAGCCTCCAATGACCTTGTGACTCACCCAAGCCATTGAAGGCCTATTCGCTTTTGCAGTTGTATTAGCTACTACCAGATACAAATCTCTCCACTCAAATATATAGCATGGCTAATGACTCCTTGACCAGGGGGCAGATAATTGGAGATGTATTGGATCCGTTCACTAGCTCGGTTCCTCTAACTGTCATGTATGAGGGCAGACCTGTGTTTGATGGCATGGAGTTTCGGTCGTCGGCGGTGTCGGTGAAACCTAGAGTTGAGATTGGGGGTGATGATTTTCGAGTGGCCTATACCCTAGTAAGCCATCACTTTGCAGATAGAATCCATTGATGGTAGGCCATGTATATATGGCCACAATGTCGACTACTTTTCTGAATCCAGGGATTTCGTCAAATTAGAAATGGCCTGAACTCCTTAGCTTGGACTGGCCAAGAAATCAATGCTCAGCTCTCGCTGTGAAGGCTAACCTGTTTCGGCTCTTGCTAAATAGCTTTTACAGTGAGATAGACGCTAACCCAATAAAAGAACGATTTTCAGCCCAGCCCAAAAAAAACACTCAGGTTTTTATTTTAATTTCCCTAACATGTTGACCATGTGTTTGTGTTAATGTAAATCCATTAGGTTATGGTGGATCCTGATGCTCCTAATCCCAGCAATCCAACCCTGAGGGAATACTTGCATTGGTAAGCTACAGTTCCTGCATTTGTATCCTACCTGTCAATTTCTTTGTTCTGTCACTCTCATCAATTAATTTCACTACGTATTGATTATCAGGATGGTGACTGACATCCCAGCATCAACGGACGATAGCTTTGGTGAGTATATTCCAAATGCAAAACACTGCAGCTACAATAACCTGCATGCACTGCTGTATATATGCCTCCTAAAACACCAGTACAAATTTTATAAAGGAGCGTTCTTTGCATGGTCAATCACAAAGTAGTCATAGTATCCAAGTTTGGTCTATTTTTTTTCCTCCCAAAGACTTATATTAGGAAATATTGGTGATCAATATCAGTACTGCTAGTGCATATATAGACTTAGAATAATGCTGTAGGTCCGGCTGCATTACGACTACCTTGATCTGCAGTTCTGTGATCGTGAGTGCATGAGAAACCTTGCTGTTGGACCGCTGATCGATCCATGAAGTCGTACCATGAGTCACACAAGTCTGGTCATAGCAGCGTTGATAGACTTAACTCACAAACAGTGATCATATAGATACGATCCATGATAAGGATCGTAGTTGTTTCCATACTAAGTGGAGAGTTGCTATCGTTTGTCATTAAAAATGTGTAATTCATGTCTTAAGCTTTACTTTTTCAAAACAGGATTATTAATCTTACACGTGAGTAATTTTAACTATGTCTTTGAACTTTGAACTTGCATGTATTATATGCAAAATATATTGAAAAGTGAATGAACCCATCTAGGCCAGTATATAATTAGGGAATTGGCATACGGTACATTACATTGATATCCTTAATGCAATGTGTTTACCAGAACTCATACCTTAACATCACTCAAATGTTACAATTTTAAATAGAGAACAATGAAATAACTGAAGTAGGGGTCGATGAAGTAATTGAAGATCTCTAAATTCTCAATGAACTTTGTACTTAATAAAAATATTTTCCTATAACAGAAATGTGTAAAGTTATTTCATACACCAACTTAAGGAAAAGAACACAGTAATAAAAAAATCACCTTTATTATTTTTTATATCCGAAACACGGGTAAACAGCTGTGTATGTAAACATACTCCTAGTTGATACGAAATATGTTTTGTGGTCACTTGTATATGACCTTAGCGTAAGCTGATGCCTAGAAATAATACAGTAATTTGAAAAGGACGGCAAAACAAATATTGTGCATTTGTTCTAACCTTTCTCTGAATTAAATGACAGGCCGAGAGCTCATAACATATGAGAGCCCAAGCCCCACCATGGGTATCCACCGCATGGTTTTGGTGTTGTACCGACAATTGGGGCGGGGAACGGTGTTTGCACCGCAAGTGCGTCAAAACTTCAATTTGCGCAATTTTGCACGCCGTTTCAATCTTGGCAATCCAGTGGCTGCGATGTACTTCAATTGTCAGCGGCAAACTGGCACAGGTGGGAGAAGGTTCACCTGATTACTTTACCACTCATGTTCAAGTTGAAGGCAAACTTCAGTCTACTACTACAAAAGCGGCTTACATTGATAGCTGCATCGTCGCATAATACCTAGCTGGAAAGCTAGCAATAAGTTGTGTTGTAGGCTCTAATAAGTGCGCCTTCATGAGGGTATGATATGCATGCCATTAAATAATCTCATACTAAATACGTTAGTACTGAGAATGCAGATGTGACATTTTGTCACACCTTCGGAATAAAAGCATGCATGACTCTCTGAATCTTGAATTTTACTTCAGCAAATATGAAAAACATGAATGTTGGATCAATTGTGGATGAACTTACTTTTCTTTTTTCGCCACTGAACAGAACAAGCATAACAAAGTAAAGTTTTATATCGTGCTAAAAAAATACTAAAGTTATCTTGCTCCAAGACTAAGAGCTGAAAAATAAAATTATCCTAATATGAAAAGCATGTCATGTACTCCCTCCGTCTTTTATTTGTTGACGTTTCAGACAAGGTACAAGAACTAAAAATGAACTAGTGATCCTTGTCCTAACGACTACAAAAGAAAAACGGAGGGAGTATATGTTTTGTAGAATTCTTTCTAGAACATGTTTGGAAGATCATCTGATCCGAAAGCATGTATGTCATGTATATGGAAAATGGGCTCTTTTCTAGTTCATCACCGGTGGAAAAGAATGTCCTGGGTGTAATATGGCAAGTGACAATCCCTTTCTTCAAAGGTTACAATCAAATGGTTGACCAATATACTTAACATTATATTGATGGTAACTTTGGTAATAACTGTTGGAGAAGTATTCTCTGCTACTAGTGTATGATGAAGCTATGATTACGATTGTGGTTAGATTCTGCCACTTTAATGTCACACGAGGTGCTTTTGTAGGAGTTTCTGCAGGCTAATGAGATTATTCTTTATTACGTGCATCAAAATGAGTTTCCCAAAGGCATCACTCTTCTTGTGGTGTAGTTTGTTTGTGGCAAGTGTTCCTCCTTTTCCCGTCGTATCCTGCATGTTGAATGTCTCAATCTTCTTTCAGAACCAAACATTGCGCAGAAGCTAAACTGTGATGTACACTTTCTGGTCACTGCTGCTTTGATAAAATTAATCTGTAGCTACGCAATACAGCCGATACAAGCTCTACGGATTTGAACAATTGCCAGGCAGGCTGTTGCTGTTAACTCCTTTCGACAACGTAGCGCAGCAAGTGTGCAGAGCACTCTTATGAAGAGGAATTTTTTACACTCTAATTAATTTGATGAGCAGTAATGCAGGAGCAGGATTTCCCTTCCGATTCTCCTCCTGTGTCGATTTGCGAATCAGGCCTAGCACATGTGAGAGAATGACAACTTGTTAGGATTTTGAATCCCCCAGCAGACAAGTTACTAGTAGTTCCGAACTTGGTTGATGGGCAATGTTGACACTGAACAATAAGCATTGGCATGAGCTCGTAATTAACGTGGTTCCGGTTGCTTGTTGACGACATATATTTGATGCTTTGTGATATGATGGTTACCTGTCGGTAGTGGGAATTATTGCATGAGATTGAAAACAACTTTTTCGGACTCCGATACTTGCCATTGAGATTGTAGAATAATGTGCTGCAAGTTGCAAGCAAGCCACTAGTATCGAACTTTCCTATTGTCGGTCTATTCATGAATTCAGCAGCTGTGGAGCAAGCATGGGTGTGGTGGTGAAACTGCAGTTCCGAGGGTGGATATTAGTAATGGGATTACCCCGTGCCTCGTAATAATCGTACAAATGAACTAGAGGACCCACATATATAGCTTTTAGTTGGAGTTGAACCCGATTGGTGCAAATTTCGGATCCACTAAAACATTTTTAGGGCATATTGATAATACTTCAGACAAGGATTCCATCCTCCCGTTTTTATGCTCCTATGTATTCCCATGAAGTGGCTGCTAGCTAGTATGATGCCGATCATATATGGTACCGCATTGTAATCAATCACCTTCCTGCACCTCACGACATATACACCTGTTCGATGTCATTGTATTATTCACTTGGATGGAGACACATGCAGCATCCATCAATCCAAACATGCGCAAGTTCTTAAGAACTTATGTACTACTAGCTAGGCTGACGCCTGCGTGTATGTAACTATTCAGTTAATTAGTTTGTCCCGCTGATCTTCTTGGTGATGTCGCTGAGGGACTTGTCGGTGGGGCGGATGAGGTTGTACGCCCACGCTCCGGCCGCCGCGCCGGCGAACGGGCCGAAGATGTACACCCAGAGCGACCTGTACTTGTTCCCCACCAGCGCCGGCCCGATGCTCCTCGCCGGGTTCATCGACGCTCCCGACACCGGCCTGTCCGTCGTCAATGGGGCAGATACATATATGTGTCAAAAGCAGAAAGATGAACATAACGCAACGCAACACAACAAAAATGCCTGCTTTATTTAATTCAACTATAGCTAATACTCTTTGTTAATTACCCGGCCAATAGCGCGTTAGCCATGATGGTCCCACCCACCGCAAGCCCGGCCATCTGCCCGACCTGCGCAACAGCAAATGTTTGATCAGCTGGCGATACATGATCCTGCAGGTGATGCGCGCGCGCGATCGAGGCTTATTGATTGATTAGTTACCGCTCGGTCGTCGGTGGCGACGGCCAGGATGACGAACATGAGGTAGAAGGTGATGATGAACTCGAGCACGAGCGACTGGATGTTGGAACCGGTCGGCAGATTGACCGGCACCGGCTCGTGGCTCCCGCCGAACATCAGCCGGAGCATCAGGCTCGCCAGCGTCGCAGCCACCGTCTGCACCAGCATGTACGCAGGGACCTGCATGCAGATTAATTGGTTAGTTACTAGTACTAGTTAATCGATGTACGTAGCTAGCTAGTCGGACGTGAACTAGCTACTTGCCTTCCACCATGGGAATCGGCCGGAGACGGCGAAGCCGACGGTGACGGCGGGGTTGATGTGCGCGCCGGAGACGTGGCCGACGGCGTAGACCATTGCCATGACCACCATCCCCCACACCAAGGCGACGCCCGGGAACGTGGCCATGCCGTTCTTCTGGTTCAACACGATGACCCCGCAGCCGGCGAAGATCAGGAAGAACGTCGCAAAGAACTCGGCGACGAGCTGCGCGTCCGCATATATGTACGTGCGTCAGCAATGATTAGCACAAAAAAGAAAACAATGCAGATGCAGAGAAAGCAACAACGACACATTTGATTTGGAAACAGCGTCAATCGTCAGTCGTCACTCATAGATCGATATATGCGATGATGATCACCTGTTGGATGAAAGAAACGGACATCGGCATGCCGCAGAGCACCGCGTCGTCGGCTGGCTCGGGCTGAACGGCGTCGTCGTCGAACACCTCCGTCTTATCGTCCTTCGTCCCTTCCTCCATGGACGCCTCGAACACCGACGTCCCGTTGGTCATGTAGGAATCGTCTTCTCGCCTTGCCATCTTAATTAATTTCCCTACGGCTACACCGACACTCAGATTCCGGGTAATGAACTAGCTAGTAGCATGGATATACTACAAACGGAGATGGAGAGACAGCTGAGAGAAGCAGGGATCAACTCGAGGGAACGATCGAACCACTTAAATACGTGCAAGGAGTAGTGATTTGAACGGTAGTCGTCTTTCCATGTTACGTCCAGCGGCTACCCTGTCCGCCACCCTCAGAGGACTGGCCTGCCACAGCTTGTTTTGCTCACCATGCCCTGTCGCTTCCATTTGATTCTACGGACTCACCGAGACTGATTTTGATGTACGTGGGCCTATATTTTCTACTTTAATCACTGAGGATCCGGTGTCAAACAAAAACAAGGATACAAGAGTTCAAGAGGAGTGGATGACAACAAAGGTGCTGAGAACTGGACAAAAATGAACCGAGAACTCCAATGGCATGCGTGCCGACAAAGGGCAACGTCAAGGATGGTAACAAAACCAGGCTACACACCTGTTGGAAACATTGGCGCTTTTAGATCCACAGATAAACCATGAATATGAAAATACAACTAGCATTATCATTGTGTCGCCGCAGTATATTCTAGCCAGAAGTAATAGAATAACAGTCCAGAAGTAAATAGAATAATAGGCATCCAATTGAGATCCCAAAGTACTCAAGCTAGCCTACACTTAAAGGATTCTCTAGAACACAAGAATGGGAAACGGAAGAGGGGTTTTACTGCACGCAACAGGACATGATTGCATCTGCAAAACAAATAATTGAAAAATATATAGAGAAAATTATCCAACATAGGATTGCTCGACGGCAAGGTTACACGCTGGCGACAGCATGCGATGCGAACTCGAGTGGTGGCGGGAGCGTGCTCGAGAGGTGTTGACATGACGATAGGGCGTCGCCTATTCCTTTGTCATGCATACCATCATCGCATCATTGGCCCAACTGAAGAGCCACCAAAGCTGATTGTGTGTTGTTGGTCTACGGTAGTTGCTGCAGCAATTTCATCCAATCGTAGCCATCTTATTCGACGGCCCATTGAGATGAAGCTGTTTTTTATCTTCATCTGGCCTGCTATTCTATCACCATTCTGTTTGTTAATTGTTTTCTTTATATAGGTTATGGGTCTGTTTGGCACAGTTACAAAAACTTATTTTGAAATAGAATTTATGAAGCTGTATCAAATGTTGTTTTTCAACAGAAGTGATTGTAGACTAAGTCTGTGAAGTGATTTTTTTAAATAAACTAAGAACATGGAAGCTGAAAAAAATAGCTTCGCCGGATTCTATGAAGTAATCTCAGCTAGAAAATTATGTGTCTTCAGATAATTAGCTTCTCAGGAGAATCTCTTGCATATAATCTATATCAATCAGACTCTGTATTTAGACTAGTTTTTCAAATTAGTCAGAATGTGAAGAGATGAAAATTGGAATGCTTAACTATAGTAAATTGTAATTGAATAATTAAAATTTCGGGATTTTGCGCAATTCTGTAGGAGAAACTAAGGATATCCCACTTGTATTCTAGGTGCATCGACAGGACCTCGAAATATTACTAAAGGTTGCTTTATCATGAGAAAATGTCTTTTTTCTCTGTGATTTTTTATTAAGTCAATCAAGTCTATCCTCGAAACTTGTTCCTCCCGTCTCCCTCTCGTCTTCGGCTTCCAACCCACTTCCTCACGAAACAGTGTTCCAATTTCCAAAGCTCCCCCGATTGCGAATCCTTCGGAACTCTGCTCGCGATTCGATCGGAGTTGAAGCGGCTGATCACCGCCGGCATGGAGGGAACCGATCGCCTCTACCCTCCGATCGAGCCGTACGACCTGGAACCCCCGCAGGTGGTCACCGCCGGCGGAGAGGAGGAGGCTAGGGTTTGCGACTGGCCGGTGATGTGGGACGAGGAGCCTGAGGTGTCTTCCTCCCCTCAGGAGGTACGGAACCTCCTCCTCCTCCTCTTGTACTCACTTTTGTTCTTAGTTTCCCTTTCCCGGTAGATTGGAATTGCTGCGTGATGATTCTTGAGAATTGGAGTGGTGCGGCGCAGAGTAATAGGCGATAGCATTGGTGATAAGGTGGTGCTTTTAGTAGGGTACGGTTTGTGCTTATTACATTGTGAAGCACTGTTGTGTGGTAGCGGCTAGCTGACATGTAGCACACGTGTAGGTTATGAGCGCGCAGGCGCAAGAAATTGTCGTACACTCCTGCTCGCGATGTGCTTGAAGATTGCTTTAATGCAGTAGATTGAAGTGTTACTGTTGGATAGACGCAGAAAAATCGTTTCCCGGAGGCGGTTTTCTGACAGCTGTGTTTGTTTGTTGAGTACTACTTGAGTTTACCAGCTTTAGGTTTGTTTAGTTTTGTTGCTACTCTACAAAGAAAGATAGAAGAAATATATAAAGGTTAAGTTTACCTTCTCTTTTGTTTTGAGGCTTTACATCGGATTTATGTGATTTCCGACTGATAATGGATATCGAGCCCATGATCAATTAGTGGGTCTCCTTACAATAGTACTACCACCATTTTCCCCCTAATTTAAAAATCAATGGAAGAGTGTTTATTCTTATTTTGACCTATAATATATAGACCTAAAAGCTTTCAAGGGACATACCTATAATATATGTTATGTTTATTCGTTGACCATAGTAGGTGGCTTTACTATTGGGGGGCATTTTGCATCTTGTACCTTTTTTCTTAATAAGCTGCACACGTCGAATACAGCAAGTAAGATAAAATATAGGGAGCACTTAGCCTACATTATTTGTATATTTGTATTATTTCCCAGATTATTCATGGTTCTGGTTTCTTGCAAAAAAACAGGTTCCCCACATATTTGAGTCAGGGACAAAGGATCATCCTCCCATAAAATTCGAGGAAGAAAGCCTTAATGTTGTCAATGCTTATGAGTGCAGCAATGAGATGACCTTGACAAAGGAATCTGGAGAAAACATATATAGGAAGTCCCCATTTCGTGAGCAAACCATATGGGTGCCTGCTTCTGTTCCACCGATGACAAAACATGATCATGAGGAGTGGCAAAAGGGTTTCGGGTATAATAGTGGCTGCTTCTCAGAAGAAGAGTATAAGTGGGATATAGATGAAGAAAATTTGGAGCTGACTATGTGGGATGTGGTTACTGAAATGGTTGTTGCAGGAAAAGATAAAATATTGTCGGTAGCGTCATATGATTTTGGGAGGCACGGCATGTCTCTGGTTTCACAATTTTTTCTTGAGGAGGCTTTGAAGGAAAAGACCCAAACCCTTGAAGATGCCTGTGCCGGTTCTGAACATGCTCTTCTTGAGACAGAACCTGCAAAGTGGTTACCTGATAGTGCTGCTTCTTCCTGCATGCTTTGTGGAGCTCGTTTTCACCCAATAATTTGTTCCCGCCATCATTGCCGTTTTTGTGGTGGGATATTTTGTGGTGGCTGTTCAAAGGGTCGAAGCCTGCTGCCTCCAAAATTCAAGACTTCAGATCCTCAAAGGGTTTGTGATGTGTGTGGAGTGCGTCTTGAGTGTATTCAGCCATGTTTGATGAATCAGCTCAGTCGCGCTTGTCAACTTCCAACTCAAGATTTGACAGACCTGAGCACCTTGAGGTCATGGTTGAACTTCCCATGGGCAACAACGATGGAGTATGAGATCTATAAAGCTGCAAATTCTATATATGGGTACTGTAAGGTATTCCTATTCTATACCTCTTAAGCCTGTTATTGTTATTAATTCATACGTTTTCTTCCCAAGATAATGTTTCCTTTTGTGTGTTTCTTTTATTCCTAAAACTCGTCTCTGTTCAACCAATGACTGTCAAATGCTAGAAGCATACATTAGCTATCAGTTGCAAATCTTGTATACAGCTCTTGAGTCTCCAACCCAGCTGAAACTTACAAATCCTTCTATGAATTATGATTGATTATGATATCAGTAATCCATATCAAACTATATCCAAGGTATGAACTGTAGCAGTAATGTTGTCCAAAGAAAAAACAAATAGGGCATGCATATTAAGTATTTTAAAATTAACTCTCTGTAACAACTTGTAGCACAATGCTTGGCTTCTCAGGCACCTTGTATTTTTGACTAGTTATATCTGGGAACATGTATCCTTCCTTAATTGCAATGACTTAATTGGTCCAAATCATGGAGGATTATTATGCATCATCTTGTGTTCTTATACATAGGCGTTGCACCACCTGAGATAAAAAATAAGCGAGGCATTGGACAACACCACGATTTGATCACACTTAAAGTGATGTCGCCAAAGCAATTGTTCTTTTCCATGACTCACATCATTTTTGTACCTATTGTTTATATAAGCTAAACATATGCTTTCATAACCTCGTGGTCACAGTAGAGTTGACATTTCCTTTTGTGGCTGCTGCTTGTTCAATCAGTCGTTTAAAGTCAATAAGGATGCAATCATGAAGTGTTCTATGCATTGCTATGTTCAGGTAGGAGAGCTGAAACCAGAGAAGTCGATACCTGATTCAATTCTTAGACAAGCAAAAGGACTTGCAATAATTACCGAGGTTAAGGTTGGAGTGATAATGACATACAAAATTGGTACTGGACTGGTGGTTGCTCGCAGAGCTGATGGTTCCTGGTCCCCTCCCTCTGCTATATCGACTTGTGGTCTTGGATATGGAGCTCAGGTGCTCTTTCATTAAAGAAGCTTGTGCTATTGCTATAACTAAGGCCTGCAAACACTAATTTGTTCGTATTGTTGTATTTTTCAGGTCGGAGGCGAGTTAGCTGACTACATTATTGTCCTGAGGAATACAGATGCCATCAAAACTTTCAGTGGAAATGCACATCTATCAGTTGGAGCTGGTATTAGCGCTTCTGCTGCTCATCTTGGACGAGCAGCGGAGGCTGATTTTCGTGCTGGTGATGGTGGTTATGCTGCCTGTTACACATACAGTTGTAGCAAAGGTATCATTCAAATTATGAGTATTGAGTTTTCCTCTTTGAATCTTACCATTGATTCACATTGCTCTAAAAAATGTTCTTGTAATGTAAGGCAACCAATCAGTAATTAACAGTTATACATGACCTAGTTTTTTTAATACCAGCTAATGCTAGATTAATTGCTAGATGCTGGTCCTTCTTGAACGATTACACATTAATGGGAATTGTTCTTGATTGTGACTCCTTCGTGGACATGCAAATTAGCATTAATAAATTAATAGTACATTTCTTAAAACAAAATGGTTCATACTTCATACATAGACCTTTAGCCATGCAATCACTGTGGTGTCCGCATACGATGGCTGTGGATATTGCTTAGCTTAGGGCAGCAAAAAAAAAAAAAAAAAAGAAGAAGACATAGTGAAACATGATGGACACGTAATGCAGGTAGCTGCTCCAAAGTAGTATATTCAGACAAGCTAATAAATCAACATTTGGTAGGAATGTGAAATCATACAGGCGTGTGTAGCAATGCTAAGGAACAAGTGAAATTGAGCATCATTTCGTAGCTTATTGGAGCATAGTATTGTAGCACTATTTGTTTCAATTTTAGTTTAGATTGCTAAATTTGTACCCTAGAACGATGACTACAAAACCTCTGTTCAGTTAATATATTTTTTTCATTATTTTTACTTTTGTCTTTCTGTTTCGTGGCAGGTGCCTTTATGGGCTGCGCATTTAATGGAAGCATTGTATCTACTCGAAACTCGATAAATGACCGATTTTATGGTGGTCCAATCAAGGCATCGGAAATCCTTCTTGGTTCCCTGCCAAGACCACCTGCGGCCGCAACTCTCTACAAAGCACTATCCATACTGTTTGAAAAGATCGAAAAGTAATCTCCTTGTCTTAGTTTCTAACACACATTATGCAATTGGTTTGTGCTCTATTCCTAGGTGGTGATGAAGCAACTGTACATTTTGGCATCCATTGTTACACCAAAAGGTTCAAAGCGTAGTACTACAAAGTACCCTGTAAATGTTGTACATATAATCAAATTTCGTGAATGAAAGGAACTCCATTTGTTCAAATGTTGTCAAAGTTAACTTAGAATCAACTGTTCCCATGATAGTCTTCCAGTCTTCCAGTGTCCTATTCACCGAGTCTATTTTCTTTGCATGCACAGAACCTTTTGGGTACATATTTTCTTATGAATATTTTGAGCTTTATAAGTATCTTCCTGAGGGGAAAGGTGGGGGACCTGGCAGCATACCCAAAAGGACCTGAAGGTTGAATTAAAAGTGGCTACATATGTGTTAAACCGTAATTTATGCTTGATGCATTGCTTATTTCAATCAGGCAGTACCGTACAAGACTATATCTGTACTCCTACGTTTGTTTTCCAGTTATAATCGGTGATGATGGCATCCATTTCCCTGTTTATACATGAAACCCAAGCAAATGGCTGCAGCAAGCTTTTATGTTTACACCGGCCTTCGTTGATGGCATGCTATTCAGATTTTGATCTGGCATGCTGGGATCAGGCTTGCATCCCCATAAACCCACATAATGGAAGTTTACCAACAAATTAGATTTGACTGTTGCGACTAATTTCAGTGTAAGAGACTAATTGTCAACAGAGAGATTGTTCTTCAGAAAAGATGAGGTCTATGGCATTGTCAATCTGAGAATAATTCCATAAGCTTAATTTCAAAAGGAGAATAATCTCATAAGAGAGGGTAACCATTGTGCTAACAATTCAAAGGCTTTTTGGCCGGTGCCTAATGTCTTCGGCATGTTTCTCGTCTGGCCGTACAACAGTGCTTATCCTTAAAGAACATTTTTGGTGGTACATTTCTAGCATCTTTCTCTTTTCTAATCGATACTATAAGGCTCTTAATATTACTTTATCGTCATATAATACACATTATGCTTGAGCTAGAGCGGAGATAAAACTGCCATAACAACACTTCACTGAGGAAACTAAGTGATATAACACCAACTGATTTTCAACAAAAAGGTATAATATCAGACATCACGGTAGCAGTTAGGACATCGCACGGCAATTACATGGCACTCACCTCCCCTGGAACTTGGACATAGCAAGAATCTCAATTATCAATACACTGGTAGAACATGGTGGCATGACCTTGAAGAAAGATTATCCTAAAGATTGGAATCTGAACTTGTAAACACTTTAATCAGCAACAGCACAACTGAACAAATGAATGATCCATACAATGTACACACTTCCGACAGAAGTACAGCTACAATAGTTATATCAAGGACAACTGAAACTAGATTACAAGAGCACATGAATGTCACAGGATTTGCAGCTACTGCTGACAATGAGAGCATTTCTTCAACTTGTCAAAGGTATCCTGCAAGCATTCTTTTCCCCTTTTTTCATTTCATTTCTTGATAACAAAGGAAAAAAGAAATGAAGAAAATGAAATAAATAAGTTAACAATTTGCTTAGGCTAACACAAGTTCAGATCCCTGAAAGAGGATGGATATCACCTCCAGAAAACCATGATGTGGTCTCTGAAGCCTTCTCTCTTTCTACAAACACTGAACTCATAGAATAGAATAGCACCGTCCAAATAAATATGAAAGTAAAACTCAGGTGAATGATTCAGAATTATCAGGAGGGATCCGCACGAGTCTTTGAACTCCCAAGGGTGAGCTCCAGCTCGTCCGAGGCACACTCCTCGTGTATCCGTTCCCCCTCCCATGCTTTCACCAGACCAGGTGATTCATTGTTGCCATTGCTGCTGCTCCCAAAGGCAAAATCATCAGGGGTTCCATCAACCATCTGGACATCATGATGGGCTGGCACACCACCCATTACCGGAGAACATGTTCCGCTCTGTCCGGGGGTGCACATTCTTGAAGAGCTGGCAACAGTCTCTTTGAAAATGCCAAAAGGATTTGGCGCCACAAGGCTGTAGGTTGGAGATGAAGGACCCGCAGATGATATTTGAAACCCTGCCAGCCATGCTGGGTCTGGAGCAACCTGGTGCCCGGGGCTCGGCGGTTGAGAGTTTGGAAGAGACGCATAATTTGCCCCAGCCCATGGTGGCTGCACACTTGGGTTCTCCCAGTCAGTCTTGATTCGAGGTGTGCGAGTTGGGGAGCTGGATGGAGGTGTCACCGGTGCACTGATAGAGCCACCATTGAAGTAGAGATGCTGAAGCTGTGGGAACTTGGAGGATGACGCAAACGAGGAACTTGAGGAAAGATTCTTCAGCCATGGGATAAGGGAGCTTCCCTCAACACCACCAATATAGTTGTTCCCACCAAGGGTAATATGTGAGGAGGATCCTGAGCTTGGGAAGGAGGAGGATGCAGGGCTTGGGTTGTATGAAGCCCGTGGACTGGGTTGATATGAAGAGCAAGGGCTTGGTGATGCCGACCGTCCAATTGGATCATGACGCTCTGCTGGAGGAGGTTTACATCCCTGGAACATGGAGAAATTCGTCAGTTAATAATAACCTATGACTTCGTTTCATTCAAAAATAAAAGGTGTAACTACAGAATTGTTGCAAGTAAGAAAACAATTGCTTGTATTATAAAAGGAAATCCATTGTCCTGAATAATCAGTATCTACCAGAAAATGGAGTGTAGACTAAACAGACATGCCAGGCTTACACCATAACATCAGAAACGTCTGTGCAATCAATTACTTGCTTGTACACTTTTTGTCAACATGCCACCAGAAGTTTAAAAAGACCATACAGGTGCTTTGAGGTTGATCAGATGCAACACTTTGCAATTCAAATTTTCTGAGTACCAAATTACCAATGCAATTTACTTCCTATATTTGTTAATAAAGCAAATTCCTCAGGTGTCCAATTATCAGCAATAAGCTGACAAAACGGACTCAAAAGCATGTAAGATTCCACAATTTCAAACTAAGGTTCTATACGAGTTAATATGCTTATGAGAGCAAAGGTACACTTCGATTGATGTTAAGAAAAAAATGAGGCAATCACTTTGAGTGGTGTAATCTTAGTAAGGGACTAAACACAAGTGCACAAATACTGCATGCTATTTGGACCAAAACCAAAGCATGGCCTGATTTTTGTGGGTTTACCTTTTCAATACTCTTGCTCTATCTATACAAACAATCTTGGCAAAACCCTCAAAAGGAAAGTAAAAAATCACTGCTTTTCAGTTTCTGCTTGTGCACAAGGCAAAAGGATCTAGTAAGAGGGCCATTTTGCACTACGCTTTGTGGTTTCTGATTCTAGTTCCACCTTTATTGCAGCTTCATTTAAACTGGATGAGATATGCAGCAATTCGTCATGCTCAAATTAAGCTGTGAATTTAACACAAACTAGACAGAATTGAACCTTGTTCCCCGCAGGGACCAAGATAAATGAGGCAATTGACAAAAAAAAAAATCATTTTGGTTCTTAATTATGACAAAATCAGGAACTACGAAACCAGGTATGCAAGGTCACCCCTAAAAGGTTGCCTGAAGTGCTTGCAAAAGAAAGCAATGTTGAAGCTTTTTTAAAATTTTTTTGTAAAAATCCTAATAATAGAGCTTGCGCAGCTGATTGATCCGCATCGCACTCCCATTGGCCCTAAATGGAACGCCCATGTCCCTGACCGGGCAACAAAACAGCCTAATAATAGTCCCAGCAAAACAAGGCAGCCACAAGAAAGCAGCAAGGCTGAAACTAGCAGGTCCAATTGTCCAAACCCAACAGAATTCAAGGATTTGCACATCAGGGTCCGCGCATCCCGAGATGAACCCGCCGGACTAGCCAAATCACCGCATTGCTTTCGCAACTCCTGAACAGAGCAGTGCGCCATCTCACAGAGACTCCAAACAGAACAAATCACAAGGATAAAGAGCACGCGTGTCCCGCCCGTGAAAGGAAAACAAGACGAGTCAAAGCGAAACAAGCAAACACGCTCTGTAGCTAGTCAGATCGTCCCAGCCAGCGGCAGAGCAACCAGACCGAAGCCAATCCCGGCAGCCAGAGCGGCAAGCGAGAGGGAAGCCATTGCTAGGAGGCGAGCATCAGGAAGCAAGCAGGGGAGCTGGGAAGGGGAGGGGATCACTGACCTTGCGGTAGGTGGTGCCGTCTGGCTCGACGGTCCACCCGGCCTCGTTGCAGAGCGCCTTGAGCACCTCGTTGTTGTCGCAGTGCTTGGGCAGGTTGTAGTTGCCGTATGCCCTGAGGCCGGTGAAGATCTTGGCGGCGATCGCGCGGCGGCGCCGCTCCCGGCGCGGTTGTTCTCGCGCTCCCGCCACGTCGGGACCCGGGTGCCCCCGAGCCCGCCGCCGCCGCCGCTGCCCCCGGCCCCGCTCGTCATCCCGGGCCGCCGGATCTCGCGGATCTGCTCCGCCGCCGCACCCTCGCTGTCCCGCAGCCGCCGCTGCTCGCCTCGCTAGCTTTGTTTATTATTTCCGGGGAGGAATTAGGAGGAAGAGGAGGTGGTGATGGTGGTGGTGTGAACGCAGCTGCCGCTGCTGTGGCCGCTGCTTCTACTGCTGCTGAGCCTGCCTGCTGCCTGCTTATTGTGACGCTGCTGGCTGGCTGGCTGGCTTGGCTTGGCTGGCTGGGGAGTGGGAAGAGTAGAGAGTGACCGAGCTGGAGCTGCTGTAACGGTGATGATGTGTGCCACGGCGCGGGAGGAGCTTTTACCGGCACCCTCTCCCGATTCTAACCTCGGGGCTGGCCCACGCCGCCGTGAAAGGCGCGCGCCGCGGGGGTAGGGGCAGATACGGTATTTCTCGGCTGGTGTGCGGAGACAGTTAACCGTGAGGGGGGCCCAGCTCGGGAAGTACGACGAGGCTTTCTGAAGCGCGGGCCCGAGGTGTCATTCCCCGTTTCGTGTGGTCAAACGGGAGTCCGGGGCGGGGGCAGGGCAGCCGCCGTCTCGTCAGAGCGCAATCATTCCGGAGAGCGGTCGGGCCGGGCGTTCTCGGCCGGCCGGTGCGGTGGGTGAATCGCATCAAGAAAAAACCGGGTCGGGCTGGCGGTTTGAGAGCGCCAGCCACCACGTGAAGGAGACCGGGTGGAAGGAGAGTGGTGAACCCGGCTTGGGGTCGGATGAGGCGTTTGGGCGGTTCGTTGCTGGGATTCTTCTCTCTCCGTCGCTTTTCCTGGGGCTTGGTGCGGCGTGGGGACCGCGCCGCGGGGGGGGGGGAAACGGCTTCGGGATCCGCGGCGTGGGTGGTAGGCCTACGGCACGTTGCTCGTCACCTCGCTCTCGCTCGCGACGACGACGACGCTGCTGTGCCTACGACGGCGTCTCATCCTGACGCCGCAGTCACGCTGCAGCAGCGAGCTGCTCGCGCGCGCCCGGCGCTCTGGCTCGCTTGCTTCCATCCATGGCACCGTCTTTTTCCCAGCTTTCCAGGGCAAGTGTTTAATGCGCCCGTTTCTGGGCGTTCCCGGCCAGCGTGAATCCGGGCGCAAACGCTTCCCCCTCGATGCATGTACTAGCGGCGTGGTGCACTGGTGTCGTGTGGTGTAGTGCAGGTCTTGGGGGTTTTTTCCCCGCTTTTTCTTGTACACTGACGTTGGAGCTCGTAACGGAACACGATGGTGGCCTGGCCTGGCCTGCTCGAAGCATTGACTTTTGGGGCCGGCGCGTCTGCGTGAACGTGACGGTGTGTGGCCTCAGTCGATGACGTTCCCACTTTAGCAGTGTCATCGTGATTTGTATGTCCTGCTTGCTTGCACTACCTTCTCTGTTTCTTCGGTGAACTGATGGCGTTACGTTATCCGATCGAGTTCGCGGTAAAGCAGGGAGCGTTGCGAGCGGAGAACATGCGAAAGCAAATGAAAACTTGTACGGGATGGTGTCCGTCGTGGTTCGTGAACTGATGAGAGAGCATATGGGTGCACGCAACAACGCAGGGGACACTAATTTGCTATAACACATCAAAATCATTAAAATAATAATTATATGGTATACAGGAGAGAGAGAGAGAGAGAGAGAGTAGTATTGAAACAAGTTGTGTTAACTCAAATGACTAGACAGGTTTGATGAATTCAAGCATTCAACGGCCGGCCTCCTCATTTGGAAGCTAGGTGCTACTCCTATGTACGGAAGCACCATCATACTGTAAATTTTAAATCATGCATGTCGACGGATCACCTCTGCAATTACAGTACTACTGCGCCTACCGCCGCCTAGTTCAATGTCCATTTGTCAAGCCTCCGGAGCAGACAAGTAGAACATGACAAGCCCATCAATGAGAGCTTCCCTGGGTTTTAATCTCTTCATGCAGTTAGGATCAAACTTAGCTACGACTACGTATATACTAAATTAAGTATCCACATGTCACATCACGAGCGAGACACAGTCTATAATTGGCGAAGCAGGTTCACGGAACTTGCTCGCCACACTCGACGATCAGCTCAATTCAGGGCACCATCTCGACGACGACACGGCTTAACTGCATGCGCAACGAGACATCGTTTTCGGCACTGCTCCGACCGACCGGGCGCCATGCATGGCTGGTCCATGCCCGGGCGGCCGACGTGCATTGCTCCTACTTGGGATTCCATTTCCATCCCACGGAACAACGAACATCCCACTGCCCTGTCCCTGTCTCTCTCTATCCGTCTCCGTTTCGTTCGTTCGTCTCTCTCAAGGCCCACCGCCTGCCCTGCCGCCGTGACCACTCGATCGTCTCCTCTTTTTCCGTTGCTTCTGCTGCCGCCGCCATCGACCGGCTTCATCTGGGCAGAGGAACAGATCACGAGGGGGATGGCGCAAAAGAGAGAAGTCAGTGGTGCTTCTGGCCGGTGCATGGCAGCGCTCGTGACTCATGCATGCGCGAGAGGGAATTGTTGCAGTAGGAGTACTTGTCTCATGCATCCTCCGGCATGTCACTCCATACCATTTATACTCTGTTTTTCCTTTCTCCTTTCGCTCTGTTCAATGTTCAAACCGGATGTTTGATTAAAACATTTGATTTTTTCATACGACACTAGAGAAATATATTTATTCTCGTTTCCGGTGGATTCGGATAAGTCGACAATGATACAACAAGACTTGGTGGTCTCTTTTGAACTGATTTCACCAAGTTCTTTTCCTACTGATTATACTCCACGTCTCAACTTTTCGAAAGGGGGTCAAATAGTTCGGAAAGCGCTGTTCCACTGCCGAAAAGACGAGAGATTTCATTTGCTGAACTGTTGAAGCGCACGATACGCACTTGCATTATGCGGCACCACATCCACCGGATTTCATCTTCATGACGATCGACCGGTCAGCTCCCAATGATAACCGCTACGGCGCAACACAAGCGGAAGCTAGCGTAGCAAGCGCATGGCGCGAGCAGCGCATGATTTCTCCCCCACATGTTGGGCGACCAAGCGAGCGAGAGGCGCACATGCATGCGAGGCGCGATCGAGCACAACCGCGACATGATGCCGGTCAAACATACGGACCGGAGATTTAAAACCGAAAAAGACATGGCCAGTGCATAGCAAAGCTGCGAGTGCGAGACCATACTAAACTTGGGTGCTGCAAGAGCATGATGCGTCGACATGACAGCAGTGAGATGCTTGCTGTATCAGGTAGAGCTAGATGTGCCGTGCCGGCCCGGGGCAGCCACCAACTCGCCTCGCCAGCTCGTTGTTGCTCTCCGTTCTGAGCCAGCTGCTTGCCGTCGTGGTGCGTAGATTGATAGCCCCCCTCCTTGTCTGTAGGCGTTTGGAGACGCATTAGACAAGTGTTCTTGGCCTCTTGCCTACTGCTAGTAAAGGATTAGTAGCGCTTAGTTTAAGTCCGTGGACGGTACAGTTGGTATATAGTTTAGCGCGCAACGGTTCCCTGTCGTCCGACTGTGATGCTCCGTCCCGTACAGGGAGGGACGGTCATATATATGGAGATAGACGAAGCCCCACTATAGTAGCGTGCCGGTGTATAAAAAGGCGGCAAGCAAGGCCATGTGGGCGTTCGTGGCGACGCAAATATGTGCCCGACGGATGGAGATGTTGCTTTGCTCTTTCCTCTTTAAGAATCATGCATGGGAGGTACTCCACCTAGGGATCCAGTGGATGATGATACAAACGCATAATTACTGATTGGTTCATGCCACCCATGTTACGGCGCCACTGCACAAATATCCAACATGTCCGAGAGAGGCGCGCGAGAGCTGGCTCACATGCACGACGCGCGCAGGGAGAGCGGTGGCCGGTGGGTGACCGCGCCCGCGCGCGTCCTTGGGGCATGCACGACACGAGGGCCCTGCCTTGCTCTGCCCTTTGCCAACCCGCCCGCCGGCCATCTCCACTACGGGAACCCTTTTCCGCACGGAACCAGTAGCCATTGTCCTCGGATTCGCACCGCCTCCACACGCGCGGCGCCGCGCGGGCATCTCCTCTCCCGTCCGGGGCGGGCGCACACGCGACGCGACGCGGGCACGAGACGGGACGCGGGGAAAGGGAAAAAGGGAGGTAGCGCATGCACAGACGCCGGGGCCGCGGGCACGGACTTTGGCGCGCGATCAACGTGAGGTGAGAGCCTCGCTGCGCTGCAGTGCATGCATGGGCACCGCATGTCGGGCGGGCGCCTCGGGATTTGGCCGGCGAAGGATCTGTCCCGTTTACCGCCTGTCTTATTCGCCCTCCCTCCTGTGACTCTGCCGTTCGTTCCGATTCCACCGCTCCGGCGTGGTGGGTGACCGCCTTTTCATGCGATGCGCCGTGACACGTCGTTTTACCTGGACAGGCGGCTCCGGCTGCGAGCTACTAGCAGCTAGCGCCGGCGCGCCACTCCTGTGGCTGTGCCTTTGCTTTCCTGGGACGGTGGGCGGGTGAAAAGGAGCAGTGATGGACACGGTAAAGTGGTGCCGAGCTGAGCAGAGCTTACTGAAACCAGAACGGTAAAGTTGTCACCAACAAGTGCAGCCGCGCAGACACGATTGGAAGGAAGGAGAATCGCCAACCATGGCGAATCCCGGCCCGCAGCCAGCCAGCGATTTTTGTGGCCCAACCTGCGGAACCATTCATTGCACAAAAGGCCGAGTCCATGCCAAGTGCCTCATGGACGCTCAACCGCGACGACCTCCTGGCGGTTTTTTTTTCTTTTTCGAAAGACCCGGGCAATTGCCCGGCGTTTGTATTAATAAGAGGCAGAGTTTTTACATTGCGCTTTGCGCTATGTACAACGAAATGCGTCTAGGAACAGACTGAACCTAGGCGCCGTGCCTGGCGGTTTTTCAAGGAACAAAAAGGCACCTTGATAAAAGCGAGGTTTTCCGTTATCTTTCTTACAGAAAAACGAATACATTAATTAACATTCCAGTCTTCGATCAATCGATACATAAGGCTATCAATTACTACAACAGTCACAAATACCGTAAAAAAGGAAGGAAAAGAATACACAAAACCTCCGCTCCCATAACGAGTTTTTCGTCATTCATCACTGAAAACGGGGAAGCACCTTGATGAAACGAACTGATGTACATGATGGGAAGTTCTGTGCGAGTACATAGAGAGATGGAACTTCAGGCACTTACAATGTTAAACCGAGAGCAGATACAGTTCTGGTGTCTGAATATTTGCTGCCTGCCACAAGTTAGGGAACTGCTTCATGGAACAGCAGCATCTTTTCGTATCTGTCAGTATAAAACAACATTAATTGGACTCGTGCAACTAGGTTTCTGGAAATAGATGGTGCAATTTCCTAAGCTCAATGACACAAATGTCACACACTTGTGCCAAGGTGGGTTTTACAACGTAAAATTATGGTTGGCTAAGGATCCAGCGCGCACTCAATCTTGCTGTGTTCTTTGGTCCATGCGTTGTCTGGAACAAATCAACTACTCTCTCCGTTTTTAATTATATAACGCCGTTGACTTTTTTCGTTACTTTGACCATTCATCTTATTCATAAATATTTACTTGTCAGGACACAGCGCTTCCATTCTGTGAGTTTTACTGGTAGTTGACCTAAGCATGCACTCCGGGTTTTACAGGTAGTTAATAACAAACAGAATCAAAAGAACTTGCCACCCATAGCATCACTGCAGCACTAAATCAAGTTTCTTATCATGACGAAATGGCATTTGATACCTAGACAAACCAAATGTACAAATAAACAGTCCCATTCTGAATCTGCTTTACATCAATGCAAGTTCAGTCTGACTAAATAAAGAGTTAGAATTCATTCCTTAAAAAAAAGAGTTAGAATTCAGAGTCCTCGTGCATTCATGTTCAACAAAGAGAACGTGATTTGGATGTACAATCTTGATATCACAAGAGAGCAGGAGTATAACAGTTGCTTGACTGAACAACAGAAACTTCTTACAATATCAGTACATAACAGCACTGGATTGCACCTTCTGTCGTACAGAATAATGTAAATTCATCTAGGCCCTGAAAGAACCGACTCAATCTGAAGAGTCGCTTCATTCCAACGAGCTGCTCGGTTCGCCACCATTAGGTCTATATTTACAAGATCTAAATCAAGCTCGGTTTCAACATCCATTGAACCTTCAAGGGTTTTCACCACCATGGACATGAAAGGCCTTTGATTGCTATCAACTTGCAGGCACCACATAGCCAGGTTCATCATCCGAAACACTTCATCCAAATGCAATTTCATGTCGGTGGAGCGTGGATCTATGAGATCCATCTGCTGATCAATTTTTACCTTCTCTTGCAGCATGCTGACGAGATGTCGGCTTTCTTCATGCTGCGAGTAGTCTAAATTCTTCCTACCACACAAAATTTCCATGACCACAATGCCAAAGCTATATACATCAACTTTTTCAGTGATGATAGATGTTAGCCATTCAGGGGCTAAGTAATCCGGTGTGCCTCTCAATCTAGTCATCACACTGCTCTTCCCCCGATCAATTAGCTTGGCAAGTCCAAAGTCGGATATCTTAGCGTTGAACGTCCCGTCCAAAAGGATATTTTGTGGCTTGATGTCCAGATGTGCTATTGTTTGCCGACAATCACTGTGAAGGTAAGCTAATCCCCTTGCAACATCAGTGATGATCTTCAGTCTGGTTTTCCAATCAAGTGGCGCTGACTGGTGCTTTGCAAAAATCCACTTGTCCAAAGATCCATTAGGCATGTACTCGTAGACAAGGAGCCTATGCAATTTTTCAGAACAAAATCCAATTAGACTCACCAGATGTATGTGATTGATTCTTCCAATGGTCTGAACCTCCGCTAAGAATTCCCTTTCTCCCTGATTTATGCCATCCAATCTCTTCACAGCAACCTGCTTACCACCGATATGTCCTTCAAAAACAGAACCAGATCCTCCTTCCCCAATTTTCCTTGAGAAATCTCCGGTCGCTGATTTCAAACTCTCAAAAGAAAATCTTGTGGGCAGCCCTGGCAACTGATTATCAATATCTCCATCTTCTATTGGTTTCATGTTCTTTCTTCGTAGAACTATGAGCACTAAGACAACAACTGAACCAACAAAAATTGAAGAACCAACAACCAAGAGAATGGCTATTCTTTCTTTAGATAGCCCAGCTTTGTGCTCCTGGACTTTAACAAATGCATAAGAGCTCAAATTTTTTGAATAACTTTGCGCATCTACACTTATCATTGAGAAGATGTCAGATGCAAGAAAACAGAAGCCAGAAGAAGTGTCCGTGTGAAGGAAAAATGCAGCCTTGCAAGAACAATCATTAAAGCATGATAATTTGCAGTGCTCTTCGTTCGTTGTCCAATTGTAGATAATATTGAAGTGAGTTGTGTTGGGAAGAGAAAGGAACCTTGCATTCTGGGCTGTACCACAGGATAAGGAATTTGTTAGGAAGCAGCCACGATTAAGCTCCCTGGAATCAATCAGTTCAAATAATCCAGACTGCCTGAGGACTGCATCTGGGCAGCTGCACTGTCCATCCGAACAGACACTGTATTCCCCACAAGCTAAAGGGTAAGAACATGGATCAGTAATATCAAGAACATCTGAACTCACCCAGCTGTTATTTTCCCATTGGTATAGCCTCAAGTGCCCATTCCAATCGAGCCTCACAAACTCCAGTCCATAGTAATCTATGGGCAGCTGGATACGATAATCTGGTACCTCGGTCACCCTGAATGAAGTGAAAACCTCCAGGCTGCCATTCTTGAGTGCAATGTATGCTGAAAAGTTTGTTAGGACACTACCATAGACGGGGCTTCGATAATATGGTAGAGGGGTATCAACTCCTGCAAATGCGTACATGCCATCAGGGAGTACTGTGAGATAGACCTTACCTGTGGCCCAATTTGCCTCCGAGCTACTTGCCATGAGTTTCTGTCCCACTTGTAGCATCTGCCCAATGACAAGTGAATCAGTTGGGTGATCGAAGGACCTCCAAACTTCTGCATTTGTATGATCCAATAGTACTAGATTGCCATACTCTGTGAGGTTCATGCCAACCACAAACTTGTTCGCAGTGTTGGTAGACCAGACCATTGTACCATCGGCATCATAAAGCACCAAATCCCCAAGTCCAGTAAGTTGAACAGTGGCATTCTCCCTGACGGGTCGGTCTCGGTTGGCTGACCAGACTACTTGAGGAGACTGCAAGTGTAAGACATCTTCCATGCTGAAGGCGTAGACAAAAAATATGGAAAAGATGTAGGCATCACAGGAGGCTGCAGGTCCAGCACAAAAGAAGCCACAGGCAAATGAAGGAACACTGTCAAAATATGAGGATGTGGTGGTACCACGAAGATGAGGGAGGATGAGACGCATAGAGAAATTGTCATCCGGAGATCCATTGTGGGGGAGGGACAAATTGTTCTTCCACATGGAACCGAGCTCAGCGTTCACAATGACAGATTTGTTCGCACCAGGGTTAGCAGGTTTGGTGGACGAGGTAGTTATAAGGAGGGATAGAAGGAGCAATAAAAGCTTTGAATGATGCATGGCTACAGAATATATCAAGTTCAAACTGTGGATTGCAGTATCACATCAAGAAATATAGATAAAAGGATTGGAATATCAGAGAACTTGTTTGCATGGAGAGAGAAAAAGATGGACTGATCAAAAGACATGGCAACCCTATCTTTTCTATTTCGTATTATATCAAGATTGCAAATGGTACCTTCAGCTGTGCAAGTCTAACAGTGATTGAGAATGGGGCTGAGGACATCAGCCTAAGGCACTTGGTGCCCTTTTAATAGCATAGCAGATGAAAAAACTAACTAAAGGGCCCTGACCAGTCCCACCCAGCAGTCCATAGACTCCAGTCGATTTTCAACTCAAAAGGGCGAACCAAAATCCCAACCATTTTTCTCCTTTGTAGACTAGTCAAAATATTTTCCATCCAATTCTCTGACTTTTCTTTCTCATCGTGCTGTTGAACACATTTAATTGAATTGAAGGGACATTTGATACTGTCAACAGATCATTGTAGATAAATGACTGAGAAATAAAATGATTAACCAATAGGCTGAAACAATAAGTGAACTTAAAAATAAAAATGTTAAAAGATTAATTGGAAGTTCAGAAAGGTAAATCAAATCTTGGCCACATTCTAACATTAAATCATTGCTTTGAGAAACATCAGGGAGCATGCAGGGACGTAGAATGGCTATAATCGGGGTTGCTTTGATATATGACGCAAGTTCGCCAGTTTTAAAACACGGCATAGCAGAGTTTCAAATTATTATGCACCCTTGTCTTCGCCCTAGCCAAGGAATCTTCTGAATAAATTAAGATTAACTCTATAAATTTCGAATTCTTACTTGACACTTTTGGTCTTTCTCAACAGTACAACTAGCTAGATGTGTGTTCATAAATCATGGCAAACACAACGAATGTGAACACGAAGGTAAGCAAGTCACCGAAATCATCCTTCAGTTGTGTTGAAGGCAGCACCAAGTTAGTGATATGTAGCAAATTGATGGAGGTTGCATAACCTACACAGTTAAGTGTTATCTGGATTCGACAGAAATAGCAAGGAAAGAACGTGGAGAATGTGACACTGCCACGCTACTTTGTACTACCTTATTTTGATGTCAGCTTCAGTAACGATAAACAATGATAATGGAGGCTCTCTTTTACTAAGAACTAGGGCATGCCATGTGTGTGTTGTCCGCCCACCTTCTCTTGCTGCATCAACACCAAAATCTCGCGTCCAGATACGGCGCGACGAGACAAGGGAGACCCCATGGCGAGTCGCGCGTGGCGGAGGCGCCCCGCCGCGAGAAGAAGGAACCGGCGCGACGAAGCAGAGGACGGTGACGTGGAAGTGGGCAGGCGGGGTCAAAAAGCGCGCGACTTCTTTTTGTTTGCGGGCCGCATATATTCCCGATAGATTGCGGCGGTTTTAGTTTAATCTTTCCTTTAGCTCAAAAAAAAAAGTTAATCTTTCCTTTGCCGGTTTTTGAGGGGATTCGGGTGCTAACTGACGCTCCTGGTGAAGGCACCCGTGACGCGCGCCGAAAGAAGGTGTAGAGATGTTCCGAGTAGGGGCGAGTGGTGCATAACCTTTTTCTTTTTTGGCCTTCTGATGATTAGTCTAAGCAGATGCCATGTGCAACTACTGCATGCTATGGAACATTTGGATCATAATCATGAGGTAGTACCTTTTGGATATTTGAACCCAGGAAGAGAAAAAAAATTGTTTGATTCGTTCAAAGGAGGTGATTAGTATATCTATTTCGTATCCCATCCCATGGAATTTTCCTCCTCGCTGCTCGGTGCTCACTAAAGTCTCCACAAATCCTGTGCAACTGGTCCTACGTTTGCAATCCAGTTGACTCAACTAATCTAGCGTGTTACACGATCGGTGCCAAGCACATATACTGTAATAAATATCATCAAAAGAACCATTCCACTGGTCACCCCTACCCTATGCCTTTTTGTCAACATAGCAACACCAAATCGCCTATTGCCAGCATGGAGATGACTATATGAGATTAGAGTCTAATCTCATGACGGCACTGTTACCAGATACCATGGGAAGAAAGAATAAAGAAAGCATACCTTCATGACGCTTATTCAGGAAGCGGCAGCGTCCTCAGCAGCGCATTTCGTCGAACGCAGTGCGGGCAGACCCGGCTGCGGAGTCGGCAGCGTCGGATTGGGCCTCCGGTTGCGGTCAGGACTCAGAAGTAAGCATCACTGATGTACCTGGACCGGCTCCGGCTCACCGGCTGTGAGCTACTCCTGTGGCTGTTGTTAATGAGAAGCGGGTTCGCATCTGAAATTAGGCGGTGGCTTTGCTTTCGCGGGCAAAGCTGTGACGGCGAGCGGGTAAAGTGGTGCCGAGCTGAGCTGACTGAAACCAGAACAGTAAAATTGCGACGAACAAAGTGCGGGCACAATGGAAAGTCGCAAATCCAGGCCCGCAGCCAGAAGCCAGTGTGATTCGCGGGCCCAAACTATGGTGCTATAGGCCGAGTTGAGAGCGTTGTCTGCCAAGCCCAAACAAAGGATTCCAAGTTTCCAGCTGATGTAAATGACGGCACCTCCAAAAAAAAAAGGCTGATGTAAATGACTTTCCCTCAAAAAAAAAAAAAAACTGATGTACGAATAGAGTATACATATAGAGAGGAGAGAGCAGATACATTCCGGGTGTACGAATATTTGCTGCCACAAGTTTGAGAGCTGCAACAATGGGGACTCGTACAGGTTTACGGAAATAGAATGTGAAATTTTATAAGCTCAATGGATTCAAATTGCTTATCACGAGGAAATGACATTTGATGCCTCAACAATAGACAGTTACGGTTTCAATCTGCTTTACATCCCTTTGCAATATCTGTCTGACTACATAAGGAGTTTTTTTTTTTATTACACAGTACAACCCAGACACTCACAACGCACGCACACTCACCCCATGAACGCACATATGCAAACCCTACCTCTATGAGCATCTTCGAAGACTGAGCCGGCAAATCCTCCAGATTGACGAAGTCACCACTGACGCCTCGCTGTCGACGGCCACGTCGCCTACCGCTGAAAGCACAAATGCCGTTAAGTCCTAGAAAATTCACTCCTACCGGGAGTCGAACCCAGGACCTCAAAGGTGCTACTCGAGAGCCTTAACCACTAGGCCAAGACCCCTTTCACGACTACATAAGGAGTTTGAATTCAGAGTTACACATGCTTTCATGCTCAACAAAGAGAACGTGATTTTGATGTACAATCTTGTCGTTATGAGGGTTGCTTGACTAAACAGTACAAACTTATACTATATCACCACTAGATTGCACCTTCTGGTGTACAGAATAATGCAACTTCATCTAGGCCCTGAAAGAACGGACTCCATCTGCCGAGTCGCATCATTCCAACGAGCTGCTCGGTTTGCCACCATTAAGTCTATATTTACAAGATCTAAATCAAGCTCGGTTTCAACATCCATTGCACCTTCAAGGGTTTTGACCACCATGGACATGGAAGGCCTTTGATTGCTGTCAACTTGCAAGCACCACATAGCCAGGTTCATCACCCGAAACACTTCGTCCAAATGCAATTCCATGTCGGTGGAGCGTGGATCGATGAGATCCATCAGCTGGTCATTTTTTACCTTCTCTTGCAGCATGCTGACTAGATGGCGGCTTTCTTCAGGCTGTGAGTAGTCTAAATTCTTCCTGCCACACAAAATTTCCATGACCACAATGCCAAAGCTATATACATCGACTTTTTCGGTGATGACAGATGTTAGCCACTCAGGGGCTAAGTAACCCGGTGTGCCCTCTCAATCTAGTCATGACACTGCTCTGCTCCCGATCAATTAGCTTGGCAAGCCCAAAGTCGGATATCTTAGCGTTGAACATCCCATCCAAAAGGATATTTTGCGGCTTGATGTCCAGATGTGCTATTGTTTGCCGACAGTCACTGTGAAGGTAAGCTAATCCCCTTGCTACATCAGTGATGATCTTCAATCTCGTTTTCCAATCAAGTGGCGCCGATTGGTGCTTTGCAAAAATCCACTGATCCAAAGATCCATTAGGCATGTACTCGTAGACAAGAAGCCTATGCGACTTTTCAGAACAAAATCCAATTAGACTCACCAGATGTATGTGATTGATGCTTCCAATGGTCTGAACCTCCGCTAAGAATTCCCTTTCTCCCTGATTTATGCCATCCAATCTCTTCACAGCAACCTGCATATCACCGATATGTCCTTCAAAAACAGAACCAGATCCTCCTTCCCCAATTTTCCTAGAGAAATCTCCAGTCATCGATTTCAAGCTCTCAAAAGAAAATCTAGTGGGTAGCCCTGGCATTTGATAATCAATCTCTCCATCTTTAACTGGTTCCATGCGCTTTCTTCGTAGAACTATGAGCACTAAGACAACAACTGAAGCAACAACAATTGAAGAACCAACAGCAAAGAGAATGGCTATTCTTTCTTTAGATAGCCCACGTTTGTGCTCCTGAACTTTAACAAATGAATAACAGCTGAATTTTTTGAATAACTTCGCGCATCTACACTTATCATTGAGAAGATGTCAAATGCAAGAAAACAAAAACCAGAAGAAGAGTTCATGTGAAGGAAAAATGCAGCCTTGCAAGTACAATCATTAAAGCATGATAATTTGCAGCGCTCTTCGTTCGTTGTCCAATTGTAGATAATATTGAAGTGAGTTGTGTTGTGAGGAGCAAGGAACCTTGCGTTCTGGGCTGTACCACAGGATAAGGAATCTGTTAGGAAGCGGCCACGATTAAGCTCCCTAGAATCAATCAGTTCAAAGAATCCGGCCACGATTAAGCTGCCCTGCCCATCCGAAGAGACACCGTATTCCCCACAAGCTAAAGGGTAAGAACATGGATCAGTAATATCAAATACATCTGAACTCACCCAGCTGTTATTTTCCCATTGGTATAGCATCAAGTGCCCATTCCAATCGAGCCTCACAAACTCCGGTCCATAGTAATTTATGGGCAACTTGATGTGATAATCTGGTGCCTCTGTCACCCTGAATGAAGTGAAAACCTCCAGGCTGCCATACTTGAGTGCAATGTATGCTGAAAAGTTTGTTATGGCACTACCATAGATAGGGCTTCGATAATATGATAGAGGGGTATCAATGTCTGCAAATGCATACGTGCCGCCAGGGAATACTGTGAGATAGACCTTTCCTGCGGCCCAATTTGCCTCTGAGCTGCTTGCCATGAGTTTCTGCCCAACTTGTAGCATCTGCCCAATGACAAGTGTATCAGTTGGGTGATCGAAGGACCTCCATACTTCTGTATTTGTATGGTCCAATAGTATCAGATTGCCGTACTCTGTGAGGTTCATGCCAACCACAGACATGTCTGCGGTGTTGGTAGACCAGACCATTGTATCATCGGCGTCATAAAGCACCAAATCCCCAAGTTCAGTAAGTTTAACAGTGGCATTCTCCCTGACGGGTCGGTCGCGGTTGGCTGACCAGACTACTTCAGGAGACTGCAAGCATAAAACAGCATCCATGCTGAAGGCATAGACAAAAAATATGGAAAAGATGTAGGAATCACAGGAGGCTGCAGGTCCAGCACAAAAGAAGCCACAGCCAAATGAAGGAACACTGTCAAAATATGAAGCTGTGGTGATACCATGACGATGAGGGAGGATGAGACGCATAGAGAAATTGCCATCCAGACATCCATTGTGGAGGAGGGATGGGTTGTTTTTCCACATGGAACCGAGCTCAGCATTCACAATGACAGAATTGTTTGCATCAGGGTTAGCAAGTTTGGCAGACGAGGCAATTATAAGGAGGGATAAGAGGAACAATAAAAGCTTTGAATGATGCATGGCTACAGAAAATTTCAAGTTCAAAATGTGGATTGCACTATGACATAAGGAGTATAGTGTAAAAGGATTGGAATATCAGAGAATCAGTTTGCATGGATAGGAAAAAAGATGGAATGATCAGAAGACATGGCAACCTTTCTTTTCTACCTCATATTGTATGAAGATGGCAAATGGTATCTTCGGCTGTGCTAGTCTATGATTGAGAATGGGGTTCAGGACATCAGCCTAAGGCACCTGGCGCCCTTTTAATAGCATAACAGATGAAAAAGATAACTAAAGGACCTTGAATCCTTCCTATTTCCCACCCAACAGTCCAACTACAGTTGATTTTCAACTGAAAGGGCCAAACCAACATCCCAGCCATTTTCCCTTCATTGACTAGACTAGTAAAAGTAGGTTTCATCCGGTTTTCCATTTTTTCTTTCTCATAGCACTGTTGAACACATTTAATTGAACTGACGGGCATTTGACATCATCAACATATCATTGTTCGGAACTTAAAATGATTAACAATAGGCTGAAATGATAAGTGAACTTAAAAATAAAAAGGTTAATTGGACTTTTTTTGTGAAACAAGGTTAATTGGAAGTGCAGAATAAAATCTTGGCCCCATTCTAACATCAATTCAGGGGTTGCTTTGATATATGACGCTAGTAAGTTTGCTAGTTTTAAAACATGGCATTGCAGAGTTCCAAATTATTATGCACCAACACTTGGTCTGTCGAATCATGGTATTCCGGACAGTGCTCTTGTCTTCGCCCTATACAAATGAGCCTTCTGAATAAATCTAGATTAACTCTATAAATTTCGAATTCTTACTTGACACATTTGGTCTTCCTCAACAATATAACCAGCTAGATGTGTCATAAATCATGGCAAACACTGAGAATGTGAACACGAAGATAAGTAGGCAACGAAATCATCCTTCAGCGACATATATATGTTGCAGTCGTTTGACCAGAAGTTAATGAGTGAAGAAACAACTGCCAGCTTTATTGAAGGCAGCACCAAGTTTACGTAGCAAATTGATGGAGACTACATAACATATACAGTTATAAGCGTTAACTGGATTCGACAGAACTAGCAAGGACTGTGGGGAACGTGAGACTACCACACTACTTTGTACTACCTTATTTTGTCAGATTCAGTAAAGATAAAAATTGATAGTGGAGGCTCTCTTTTACTAAGAATAAGGCTACTCCTTCTGGAAGTTTGAACCCAGAGAGAGGGAGAAAATAGGTCTGATTCGTTCAAAGGAGATGATTAGTATTTATTTTGTATCCCCAAGAATTGTCCACTGCACTGGCTCAGTGCTCACAAAGTTACCCCTGAAATCCTCTGCAATTGAATTGTCTAGTTGGCATTGGTCCTATGTTGGCGATCCATTCAACTACATAGACAGGGCTAACTAATCTATCGTGTTGCACGAGGTGCCAATAATATAGTTAAATAGTAGTATCATCGTACGAACAATTCCACCATCACTACCCTATGCCTTTTTGCCAACATACATCACGCCTTATTGCCAACATACGTCACCCCGGGCCGGTCGCCAGCATGCATGAGCCTTGAGTGCGTGACAGTGTTGTTACCAGGATATCATACCAAAATCACCAAATACCATCGGAACGACGTGAGAAACAGAAATCAAGCATAAAAAAAAAAATCATACCTTCATGACGCTTATTCAGGAGGCGGCAGCGTCCTCACCTGCGCATTTCGTCGAACACAAGGCGGGCAGACCCGGCTACGGAGTCGTCAGCTCCCGATTGGACTTCCGGTTGCTGTCAAAAGTAGCCAAGTAGGCAGCTCTGAAGCACAAACTGTCGCCATTGCGTACAGGCACCTACGCACTCCGGCCAGGACGGGTCCAGGGTCTCCTCGTCCCGGCGGCCAACGTCAGAGTCACCTCGTTACTGCGTCGTGGTGTATTTTTGAGGACGCCAATCGGTTCCCCTCCTGTAGGTTCCACTCTCCAGTGTGTTACTACAAATGATAAATAAATAACTATACAACAGAAGGCATCAAAGGTCCCATGGTCTAGCGGTTAGGACATTAGACTCTGAATCTAGTAACCCGAGTTCAAATCTCGGTGGGACCTTATTTTTGTCCCATTTTTTTTGCTCGATCGGCTAATATTTTCTGAAGTGTATGTTGCTAATTTGAGCTCAGACTTGAGTCCTTTTTTTCACGCGAGCTCAGCCTTCGATCAGAGATTACTCTTCAACTCCCATTGTGTTCTCTGCACAAGATGTCAAGAATATAGGCACTGATAACTGTGTAGCCTAGGTTCTTCACTCTTCAGTGACTCTGAAGTGGAGGGAATGAATTACATGAAAAAATGACAATAGATGTCTTTAGGCCACACTATATCAGCGTATATCTGTAGCCAGATGCAACAACCAATATAATCCATCACATGATCTCTACAAAAAAATAATAATAATACAATGATTACAATACATCCGGACACAGCCAACAATCATGACCAATTGGCAACTGCTTCAGCTGGCGCCCAATACACATGTCGTCTTGCATTTGCATTTTTACATCACTGCATCTGCATGCATGCACATATGTTACTGAGCTCCACAAACGCGCACTAGTCACTCCAGTAGTTGCTCGTTTAGATGAGTCACATTCACATCCACAGACCTCCAGTGCGTGCATGTGTCACCACCACCTCCAGCAGCAGCACATCTGCATCAGAAGCATCGTTATGATTACGAACAAACACCGGATGTTCCATTGCCAAATTCTCCGCACAGCCCACGATTATTCTGCAAAACAACACGCACCTTCCTTCGCTTCCGGCGCCGCCGTAGTAGCCGCCGCCGGCTGCGTCGGGCCGGGGACTGCGCTAGCAGCAGGACCTCGTGCCGCAGCACCAGCGGCGACCAGAGCCCGCTGCGGTCGTAGTCGAAGTCGAACTCGCTGGTGTCCGCGAACTTGCCGAGGAGCTCGTCAGAGACGTCCTTCGAGACCACCTGCACCAGGAAGGGCTCACCGTCGAAGGTGACCATCGGCGACGAAGACGACGAATGATCCTCCGACGAACAGCTCACGATCTCCGGCACAGCCGACGGCGACATCGCGCGGTCTTGGAGGAAAGATGGCATTGTACAATCGGTAAAGGATCCCAACAGAAGGACGCATAAAGGAAGGAACGATCAGAAGGCGGCTGGTGAGCTGTTGTAGTATCGCAGGATAATATAATCTGCTATCCTAGTTTGCAGGAGAAGGAAGAAGCAGAGGATTTGCTGCAGATCGTGTGGTGGGTGAAGGGAAAAGGACCTGGTTTGGACGGCTCCTCCTCCATTCCATCCGAGCTCCAACAAGGAAGCAACAGTGGCGCCTTCCTACAAGCATTATCGGTCGGTGTCGACTGTCGAGGGAGAGGCCGGGGCCACTACGCGGCCACCTCTTGCTTTCTTTATTGCTGTCTCACGTTCCAGTGTTCTCTCTCTCGCAACAAGTACAGCTGATCCCTTTCCTCTCGAGCGACCAACCAGACACCTCGCCGTGTCATGTGACGTCTCTAAAGACTACCGCTGATGATAAAGAGATGGTGAAGCCTCGCCTAGATCGAGTGCATTGAAGGGGATAGCATGGGTACCAGGATAATTAGAACATGATCGTATTATTGTGTACGTGAACATGCCACGTTAACTATACAGCAATTTGATTATTGCATCCAACTGTTCCTCTGTCTGAACATACTATGGTTCAGTCCTTCGGTTCATTCGTTGCCATGTTCTTGCACTGAATCCCATCGCAATCATGAGTAACCTTTCCGAACCGATCTCGATCTGGCCGGGCTAGGGCTCATCAGCGCAGAGGCAACAATCAAGCTGGACCTTTCTCGTATGGGCGACAAGGCGGCAGCTAGGGACATGGCGAGCACAGTCACCTAACATCAGGCGCGAGGGACCTGCTGGGAATCGAAGATGATACCACATCCTTTTCCGAGTCGATCTGCACAGGGGAGAATGGAGAGTGGCTGATGGGACTCAGGCGGATCCGAGATCCAATCAGAAGTACAGGGTGCAGAAACAGCCGAAGGGAATTGCGATTTTTATGGATCCATGCCCCGTTCGCGTCTCTGTCAGCAGCAGAGAGAGGAGAGGAGCTAAGCCAATGCCCGTGTGGAAGCGACTGATAATCGGTCAGCAGCAGAGTATGTGTTTTTCAGAACCTCATCAGATATCATCATGTTATTAGGTTTGCGCACTTTTAGTTGGAGTAGTTTATTATCACGAACGTAATTAACTGACACTTTTTGCAAAGTAGATCATGCATGCGATGAATGTGTTGCCTAATTCACGATTTGGAATGGATATACGTGTGAGCACGATGATAAGTGTGGCTACTGAAAACTGAAAAGTGTATGGAAGCTGCGTGATTTCAATTAATATTCAAGAGGAACTTGTACGACTGCTGGGCACGATTAATGTGAGACAGCCTGATCTCAGCCAGATTAACTGTAAAGAACGTGACACGGCCAACTTTAGTGGGTTACTAATAAGACAGTGCATCTGATTAATTACACTCTATAAGCATTCATAGGATGGATCACACGTCTCTCTTTCTCCAATGTACTTGTTCATTTCTTCCTAACTTTCTGTAAACTCCATGTCCATTTCTCTCCACCTTTGCCATTCCTCCTCCCGACTTCCAACAACGACAGTGCATCCATCAGTTTTATGGTGCAATTTCTTTTCCCTTTCCCTCGCCTAATGGCATGCTGTTGTACAACACCGTGACTGGTAATTTACATTTCCATATCCTAAGTTAATGTACTAGGTCCGGACATCTCTCCCCTTATTGCCTGGAAAAAAAAATGATTCATGGTTTTCAGCCCATTGTATCCTCCATTATCTCTCAAAAGCGCAATGCAGATGACATACTCATGGAAATTTGTAAGTTTATATTAATTAACAAGAAAGTCCTAAATCAAAGTGCGGTGGAAAGTACCCATTCTATTTCATTTTGAGTATCATTTTAGCCTTGGACACGAGGATTAAGGAGGGATGAACAAGTAGAAAATGCATTGAAAACGATGAGCAGTCGAGGAGGAGAGAGAGTTGCATTTGGAAGCGAGCAGTGATGACACATAATTTGAAAAAGTGTTGGCTCCTAGAATGTCATTCAACATATGAAGTATCTTTTTAAGGCCCCCTTTGGAACGCAGGATTTTCACAGGAATTGTACAGGAATTTCACAGGAATCAGTTGACTGTTCACAGGAAAAACGCAGGAACAGGAAAAAATCCCGCATTCCAAAAAGGGCCTAATTTTTGCGAATGGAGTATCTTTTAATTTTCTATGGTTCCACATGAAGCTAAAAAACTTTTTTTTTTCTTCGCAGAGAGCCATCCATCATTGAAGTTTCTGTTTGACATGAAAATCTTCAAGTTGGGATTTAGAACGTTCAAAGTTTCAAACTCTACGAATAAAACGCGTTTTTGTCCGTCAAAATTTTCAGCTTGCTCCCAGACAAAAAGGCTGTCTTCTGGGTGAGTTCTTGCCAGCTCCGCAAGCAAACCTGTCACGAGGGCCCCACTTCCAGAGATCTAGCCCACACCCGACCAAAATCCCCCACCCGCCGCACTCCACGCATCGCACCGCCCGCCGCGCCCGCTGCCGTGCCGTGCCCCCATTTCCTTCATTCCTTTGCTTCGCTTTCCCCACGTCGAGTCGAACGAGACCCCACCACCACTCTCCTCTCTCTCCCTCGCCCCGAAACCAGATCGGCGCCGCGGACTGCGAGGAGGCGCCGGAGCAATGGCGGCGGGGTACCGGGCGGAGGACGACTACGACTACCTCTTCAAGGTGGTGCTGATCGGCGACTCCGGCGTCGGCAAGTCCAACCTGCTCTCCCGCTTCACGCGCAACGAGTTCAGCCTCGAGTCCAAGTCCACCATCGGCGTCGAGTTCGCCACCCGCTCCCTCCAGGTCGACGGCAAGGTCGTCAAGGCCCAGATTTGGGACACCGCCGGCCAGGAACGGTACGTATTTCGCCACCTCCTCGCCCTCTCTCTGCTGCCGCGGAGCGGTGTTGGTGGTAGATCTGCTCCTCTGTTTGCCGATGCTTGCGTGATGTCTGTTCCCGAACCGGTGAGGGTGGCGAGGCTTCGTGGTCTGGATCTCGCCGCTGAATTGCGTTGCTTGCTGGTATTAACTGCCATTTTGAGGGCTTGATGCTTTGGTGTGGTTGGATCCAGCCTGCCCATGGAATTGGCACGATCTATGCTTAGGTTATGAGACGGTAGTGCATGCGGATCAGCTAGTTTGGGTCCTAGCTTAGCGTGGTTTGTTCTTTTCTGTTTGGACTGGGCTTGGACGCTTATCTGTTGGTTCAGTTGATGCTATTTTAATGATAAAATTGATCTCCCAGTGTGGGGTTGGACCCGACGGTTGGTTCTGTGTATTTTGTTTTGGTATCCTGCATCGCAGAATGGTTGTGATGAGTGAATTAATAGTGGCATAGTGCTTTGATAAGTAGCATGCAACGATTGTTTGTTTCCAAAATCGGTTTCTGATGCCATCTGGAGTCTGGTCCCGTTCACAGATGATGTGGACTGGAGATGGATGATTGTCTCAAGCCCAGGTCCTTAATATTGCACGTGTGGCTAAGGGTGGTCAGTTTAGTGTTAGTGCAGCAGCCAAGTCAATTTTTTTTCCTGTGCACGCCTGGCCATTTTTGAGCAATCGGACAAACTGTTGGACTGGGGTTAATGTGCAAAACGCTAAAAATAGGTAGTCGCTACTTTTTGGCGAGTGAGGAATGTGGATCTTCTGGATATCATTTTTTCATGCTGGATGTCCATTCACATCTCAGACATTTTGGATGCATGCTAGTGGAATACTAGTATGTTATGGACCTATTCACTAGACATATCAGCTAATTTGGCGTTGATGCTTGCTTTTGGAAGAGCATGCCCTAAACCATCATTCTACTGCATTTAAGCTGAAACAGCGAAGACATTATGTACATATAAAATGAAATGATATTACTGTTGGAATATTTTGCATGCTTACACTTGATACAAAAGTTTGGCCATTTGATTTTCCACACTGCTCACATTGCTGAAGAATCATGATTTAATGTGATTGTCCTGGTTCATATCACCATTTCATAAACTGGTTCCTTAGATCTGCACCATGTCTATACTCAGAGTTATGCTTCTTATCACAAATTGTTTATTTATGTCTGTTTCACTATAGTTAGGACTGTGTAATATGTTTCTATTTTTAACACTATGATTATGATTTGTGCCAGTAATCTCTCATTTTTTAGTTTCTAGCATGTTTCATCCCACTTTATTGAAAAATATCAGGCAGTAAATGACACTTGTATTTTTTTTAAATCTTTAAAAACTCCCTGGTCTGTGAGTTATATGAGACAATAATATTCTATTCCTACTTTATTGAATAAATTTCGGAGTGCATGACATAAACTGAAATAGCATGTGTGCAAATACTCCACAGTATCTCTTTGTGCGAAATTTGGAAGGGACATTATTCGTTTACCAATACAACTGGATGGTGGATGAGCTAGTTATGGTTTCTACATAGTTACATCTGTTACAGTTGCAATTGGGATGCGTGTTGGTTTTTTTGTTATTGCATTCTGAACAAAGTTTATATCGATCAAAGGAAATGCTCACGTGTCAAGTGGAGTCATTATCTGCTAGTTGGAGTGAATTTGATGCTAACCGCTCAACAAACTTTATTGCTTGTAACATTGCAGGGTGCTAATAGCATCCTCTGTAGCTATGTACGACACATTTGGATAGCAGTTCTACTTGACGCTTAAGTATGATACAACAACTTATTCTGAGCTCTTTCAATTATTTTTGTTAATATTTGGCTGGAGTACCCTGTCCACTGTGCGGTTGAGATAAAGGAATATTTTTTAGAGTTTCTGAAATGAAGGATTGTGTTGCCAGGCCTGTTAATAAGCAACTTCTCTGTGAACAGACTGTTTTTGTTAATTTGCTGCAATCATTAACGTGGGAGACCATATAAGTTGAAGATGAACATAATTTTGAGTAGCCCAATAGGGTTGCAGACTTGCTAAATTTCTTAAGGTTTTTATCTCAGTACTAAACTTTCATCGAAGTCTATCTGGTTTACTTATCTCACTGTATTTTGGGTCTGAATCTTACTGCAGATATCGTGCTATCACCAGTGCATATTACCGAGGTGCTGTTGGAGCATTGCTTGTGTATGATGTCACTCGGCACTCGACGTTTGAGAATGTTGAGCGCTGGCTGAAGGAGTTGAGGGACCATACAGATCCTAATATAGTTGTTATGCTGGTTGGCAACAAATCCGATCTCCGTCATCTTGTAGCTGTTCAAACCGATGAAGGCAAGGCGTTTGCAGAGAGAGAATCACTCTATTTCATGGAGACCTCTGCGCTCGAGTCCACCAATGTCGAAAATGCATTTGCAGAGGTTTTGACTCAGATCTACCGCATCGTGAGTAAGAGGGCAGTCGAAGCAGGCGAGGATGCAGCTTCTGGGCCTGGCAAGGGTGAAAAGATCAACATAAAGGATGATGTTTCGGCAGTGAAGAAGGGTGGCTGCTGCTCTTAATTGAGCAGCCCTGTATTTTTTTGAGTTGTGTGATGTAGCTTATGTTATGGCTTCTGCAGCGACTGAGAATTGTTAGTGGCATTAGCAACTTCTATGTTACCTAGAGAGTTTATTGTCAAACTGAAAAGTACGGTTAGATCAGTTTAGATCTTTCTATTATTGTATTGTGTATGCGGCAATAGGCATGGTACCGGTTCTTTTGCTGTGGATCCGTCGCAACCATGTGTGAACTTATGAAATTGTTCAAAATAGAAATATGCATATGCTTCATGCTTGCCAATTTCCGAATTCTCAGTTATGCTAAACTGTACGTTTTGTGGGCAATTAGTAATTTGGACATATCTAGATAATTTCCTTTGAGAAATCAAAGGTTAGTTTCTCTTATTATTATTTTTACGTGGACCAATTTCTGCATTCTTCTTGGAGAATCACTATTTATGCATCCGTTCATCATTCTTTATCTTCTTAGGTAATGTATTTCTTATGTGTTCTCATTTCTTGCGTTTGCAAGTAATTTTTTGAAGCCCTTCAACTCCTATCCTATCTTTGAATCAGACCAGAGCCCTGTTTGCAACTAATTTTTTGAAGCCCTTCAACTTCTATCCTACCTTTGAATCAGACCAGAACTCTGTTTGGATTCAACTGACTAATTTTAGTTCATGGAGGATCCAAATAGGAATAAATAATAGAAGACTAATTTTTAGCTGATTAAGAGACTAATAGTAATCCTATTAGTATTTCTTCATCAGTAATTAGTTCAACCTCTAACAGAAACACGGACTTAGCCCTTTTTTTTTTTGCCTTTCTAACCGTTTTAATTGCTTACTTAAGCTGGTTCTTTTTTCTGCATAGCCAATGTGTGCCATTTTTGTCACTTGTCAGAAAAAAAAACGAAGCATAAAAACAACTGTTTGATTATACCAATCGTCCAATATAATGACTCCAGATTTAGCTTAACGGATTTAGGAGCTGAAAAAAATATTTTTTTCACCCTCGCCTATGATTACATTATTGTGGAGTATTGTTTTCCATTTTTTTTTTTGCGAAAGGTAGGATTGTTTTCCTTTCAAAATGTTTCAACCAGATTCTTGTGTTAACCACTTTCGAGATCGAGTTTTCCTTTTGTAAATTTATTGTTCCAAAGGGAATGTCGCCAAATCAAAGATGCCCTGGAATTGAATTGTTAATCGAATGATATAACAAAATGGAAAACCAACAATATTTTCCTGCTGTGCTGGCATCAAAGATAACGCGTCACTCATGCGCGTGCAGCTGACCTCTGCCCGCCGGCTCCCTCACGGCGGCAGCTCGGCCGGGCTACCGCGCTCGCCGACGATGCCCTTGACTACACCGCAGGCGGCTGACCTCTTCCCCACTTTGCCGTCACCGGAGGAAGAAGATTCGCCAGCCCCTCGGTGGATGGGGAAGGAGAAAGGAATGCAGGTTCTCTCCCCAAATGCAGCCTACTAGGTTTTCGCTCCTTTTTTTTCCCCTTATGACAATCCTTCCATTCAAGAAGTATATTTTCTTCGCAATACGTGCCAGATCAATCCCTGTATCAAACTTGTGGACTGTAAATAGATTCTTGCAACTTGCAAGTTTCATTTGCTTCGATGTTTAGCGGTTGAGGCGTATAATGTGTCACAGATCAGATGATGTAGGCAGTAGGCCTAAGATTTTACATGTTCAGTTGTCTGATTTGATTGTAGTATAGACATAATCGCGCTTGCACATTCGTTTGTGTAACTGCCATGTGAAATCTATTGCCTCGTCACCCTGTAGCTACTAGCTAGCATAGGCAAACCGTTAACAAAATGTCTTAAGGTATTTGATAATACTATTATTTGGAAGCCAAGGTATTTGATAATGTCTTAAGCTGAATATACTTCCATTGTGCAAATATTTCATGTGTACCCATTTGTTTGTTTGTGTATGGATAGGACCAAAAGAAACTTGCTACAAGTTGATCGTTTGCAACGTTGGTTGAAAGACCCAGTTAATTTGCTACTGTTTTGCACCTTGATTGTCTAACTGTTACTCTACAGTGAAGGAATGCTGGCACAGGATGGTCAGTCGGTCACACATTTGAAGAGAAACATAGTTTATACTTTCAGATATTCAGCAAGCACAGGTTATGGATATCCAGGTGAACAATAAATAATCTTGGTTCACGGCGAAGAGTAAATTAGTAACCTCCTTTAGTCAGGAAGACATTTATTTGGTTTCTTAGAGGAATTTGTTAGTCATTAATTTGTGTTATCTTACTTTATCTTCTTGATTTTATACTCTTCTGTCTCAACTAAGAAATGCTGCTCCAACTGTGATTTTCTGCTTAAACAATATGATTAAAAAGCGCTTTAAGAGGGTTCATAATACCTTTGTTCAGGATCCATCCAGCCACTTGCCTGCAAATAGCACTCCGTGCTCTGACACTGACAGTGAAGCTGAAGCAGGGTTTATTCTGAATGGCAGGGCAATTCTCCTTTGGCAGGGATGGTGATCATGTAGCGCATCGTGCAATGCTTACTACATTGGCCTCCATGCCATAGGAGAACTGCACTGTGATTCTCACCCTAAGCGGTCCATTGGCACCATTCATGTCTTCTTCTTTTTTTTTTTCCCTGTCCTTTCGAGAAAGACCATTGTTTTCTTGCTGTTGTTCTTCTTTTGTGCTCAATCCTTTTCTTGCATTGCATCGTATGTTACCAGGGCAAATATATATAGCACAGATGGACAAGCAAAATCTGGATATGCTGCGGATATGCTCCCAAATCCGGAGAATGCTTTCAGGAGGTATTCCTCTAGACCTAACTTTCCAATTTCACCATCCTTTTGAATTGAACCATAGAAAGAGGACGGACTTTGTGCTCTTGCCATCTCATCCAAAAGTCATAGTTCTCTTTTGCTGTTTTATTCCATGTCACCACGTTATGTAAATTGTTAAAACATCTAGTACTGCTTCTTCCCAACGAAAACACACCCGCACTCATTTATCAACACATTCATGCCATTCAGAGGAGTTCCGACCTCTGTGGGAAGTGTGAGTGTACACCACCCAAACTTGAGTCCTGTTCAACTTGAATTTGGGTGCCTATTTCTTCTTAATGCAGTGTCATCATGTTCCTCTTAGGTTGATCAAATTTTTCATTTTTTAATTTTGTTCCACTCAAACCAAATATTGCTGATGGTGATCAGAGTTAGGGAGTTGTGAGCCTTGGATAGCTCTGAATCATTATAATTTCTGGGTCGCTACTAGTAAATTGGCACTGGAGTATAATTTCTAGGTCGTTTACATAGCTTTGGTTATAGTACAATGTCTTTTCTAATTGCCATGGACTATAACATACCAGGTAAGGAATTGCGGTCGCTATTATTTATACCTAATGATGTATCACAACAATTAAGTAGTACACTATACTGAACCTTCCTGTTTTATGGCAAACCTGCTTCTAGGACTGGAAACTTTGTCCATCATCTTCTTTAATCAGTTTGATTCAACTATTTCCCTAATCACGCACACATGCATTCAGTGGGCCAGAAACAGATTGTGTTCTTTTTCTTTACGTGATGAAGGCCCGTTGATATTATGCTTTGTCATGGAACATCCGAGTGGATCTTCTCATTTGATGCTGTTCTGATCTGCTCCATCGAAGAATCTTGTAGGTATCTGATTCTGTGAGCTTTGGACATGATGCACTGTCTGCAAGTTGAGCTGCACCAGGCTTCGAAAGGCCGCGTAACATCTTATCATATCTAATCTTGGTCCTACTCTGAGATGATGTTAGACTACTATTCCGGGCTTTTGATTTTTTCCTAAATCTTACTATAGTTGCCATTCCAACATTTGCCATTGATTTTTGTTGTTGTTGTTTAATGTTCTAACCAGAAGCTACCATCTACTAAGTTGTACCATATTTTTGCTACACCTGTAAATGACGTAGCGTTGCCCTGCATCCATTGCCTCTCCATCTCGATAAGTGTTAGGTCTCGGTCCCTGGATGAGCCTGAATTCTGTAAGCTCATCAGAGTACAAACTGCAAGGCATCCTGTGGTGAGGAAAAATTGGCTGAAATTTTGCTGATTTCAAGTGAGTGAATATTAGCAAGATAGACGAGAAAATGCCGCTACAGGATCATCACAGCAATGTAGAGTGAGAGCCAACAACTTTGTTCCTCGATAACAAAATAGGATAAAACGAAAAGATAACAACCCACTCTTCAATCAGTTTCAGAAGGAATTTGCTATAAATTGAAGAGGTCTATTAGGAAGTTGCAAGTAAATTGTTTGTTATATTTACTACTGCAAGACCGCATTCTTCAACGTGAGGAAGATTCCAGGGGTGCCTGGAAAATATGCTCTTTCTTATTCTGAAAGACCAAAAAATATGCTTGGTGCAATACTTGTCATGCAGAGAGGGAGAGAAGCTCAAACGGATATGCTGATGCCAGTTCAGGCACCACAAACTCAATTCCAGCAACTGTGCAACGCATATAAATACTCGATTGTTCGAACCTAGTATGCAGCAAGCCAATCATCAGGTAAGCCAGATAAGCAGAGTGAAGAACTGCATTGTGAGTGCATGCAAGTTGTGGATTACTGGGCCATGTCTCCTGGGGCAGATTGATTGATCTTAACTTCTCTGGAGCTAGTTTACTCTGCCAAAGGAGATTTGCCCAGCAATCAACATCTGCAGTCTATTTAGGAACTGAATTGTCGGCGTTGTTTGAATGTGTACTTGCACTTTTATAATGCATTTGCATCTGTTTGCTCTGGTACATTGCGTATCTATCCAATCGCTCTTTCAATGGTTGGCAGATTTATCAAAAGTTTGGTGGACGACCAATGTTTATTAAAGTAGTCAAACTTTAGTGTAGTTTTTTTCTTTCAAGTTTTCAGATGCAATGCATGGCGAAGCTAATTTCTTAACACGTTCTTGCATTTATTTCCCTTTTTTGGATTATACATAAAATCATTGTATTTGTTTGTGGCAAACATGTAATTTCTTTGTGACAATATTATTATAATGCTCCAGATTATTTTTCATGGGAAATGGAAAGTCTAATAACAAAAAAGATATTTTAGTTGCATAAATGAATGGTTATTTGAGTCATAATGTTACTTTCTCTTTGACATCATAACAGGCTTATATTGAAGACTGAAGATCGTCATGGTTGATTCTTGAAGTGAAACCCCACACATAATAATTGAGAAGAAGCGAAAAAAGCCACGTATTGTGTTCAGAATTAAAACTAAGTTCAGATAGATTTCGTTAGAAATCTGTTGATCCTCACAAAGTCACAAGAATCTAAACGCATACATATCCATGTTCACGGCCAAGATTAAAACTAAGGAACTCAATTGCTAAACCATTTCCACCAAATGAGGTTGATAAAATTGTTAGAAATGAGATAGCTGCCAATAAGCGTGTAACAGTAGTTGTGGAATCGTTTACTTGGTTCAGAGGCGTCATCTTGTACAAACTACGCAGCTCCATGTAATCCTTGTGATGGTGCAAAGTAGTGAACGGCGACATACACAGTCAGTGGTGGTATTTAGGGCATTTTCTCTTCTTTTCTTCCTTGTTGTGCCTCCCCCTGTAACCTCCTCATGTATGAGTGCTCAAATGAGCAAAGTACTCATATACTTGTGATTTATGCATCCTCCAACGGGAAGAAACATTGCTCCACCTGTTTGTGAGGTGTAATTTTGCGAGAGCTTGCTGGAGTGCTATTGGGATCAATATTCCGAGACACATGACAAATGAACAGATAGTAACTGAGCTAAGACGAAGACTGCAAGTTCCTTTTCATATGGACATAATTATTCTCATGTGTTGGAGCATTTGGGTAACTAGGAACAAATGGGTCTTTGAGAATATAGCACCGGAAGTGGAGAATTGTGTTCAATACTTCTTCAAGGAACTTGCCATGGTTGATCACAGAGCAAGGGCAAGAACAAGGCATCAGTTTCAAGAATGGATACAAAGATGGAGACCATGATCAGTTGTTCTTTTAGTTTACTTTGTTTTTTAGTTTTTTTTAATCTTTTGTTACTTTTTGTACTGAACTTCTTTCTGGTTTTTCTTATAATAAATAACCTGTAGGGGACTCTCCCCTCCAGTTTCGTCAAAAAAAAAAAATGATGTACCTTTCACGCTTCTCGCGCATTTCGAATGAAAAGTAGGTAGGGAATCCACCACCCCCCGCCCCTGAATCGCTCGAAAAAACAAATCGTATTTGCTATGCATGTGGCATTGTGGCGGGAGTGTCTCGACGGAGGAATTAAGATCAGCTCTCGTCTTCAGAAAGGAAATGCTTGCTTCAGTTGTGGTAGATTGCCAAATTGATCAAATTCCATTGAACCGCAATGTGGTTCATGGCAGATATTCAGTACAAACACCTCGAAGGAAGAAGAACCGACCACATTTGTAAATCTCAAGACGAGTCAGTTCGCTCGCAATGACGGGTTTCACAATCTATTGAATCAAAGCAAACTTTCTGAAAACATGAAAATTTCGGTGTTCAGGAGCAGGTCCCTGCCGTCCTGGACCTCGACTGTCGCTGATGCGCAGCATCTCAAGAACAGACGCGGCCAGGGGATCAGGGGAGCGCGCACCATGCCAACGCCATTTATAGGGATGCGGAAAAGACTTGAGAGTCCGTAACGAGAGGGAAGAACGCGGGGAACGGCCGGAACGCGGTGGCGACGGCGCGGCTCGCGGCAAGACAGAGGCCCATGGGTGGTCGCTATTTCGAATAGCGACCGGGTGGTCGTTACGACCACCCCTGGGGTCTGGTGTAACCGTTGGATCGGACTTGTGCGGCTGCCGTTAGCGGGGTTCTTCTTTCTAGCTCGACTGGCCTTCCCACCCGGTGGCGGTGATGCTCCGAACTCCGGCAAACGGCGGCGCCGGCGGGCGGGATGCCGACGAGTCCGTGGTGTCCCAACAAGGAGGCGTCTGGTGGCCGCAAGTTTCTCCTCCGGGACCGTGGGAAGAGCAGAGTTTCAGAAGCATGCAGCGCGCATCGGTAGCAAGTCTGAATGGAATGTCTGGTGAACTGCATTTTGATTCATGACAGACTCGGAGTTACGCAATGTACAAACATCTCGAGGAAGAAGCGTGTTATTAAAAGAACAAGTTTTTGTTAGATCTTCAAATCAAACAAAATCTGTTGAAGACATGAAAAAATTGCGGTCTGGTTGAAATTTCCTTTTTCCCCAGAGGATGCTGCATGACTTGATAGCAGGACATTAGAATTCAGACTAGTTTCAATGGTTCTTATATTTTACGCTGGCTGAGCTAAGCTTGGCCGCTTCCTATTCTGGTGTTAACTGACAGTAAGAGCAGACTCGGTGGAGCTGCAAACTTGTTTTGTACGAAGGAACTACAGGAATCGTAGCATTTTTTTTTTCTTTTTCAAAGTTCTGACAGAATTCTCACTTCAAAGCTGTCCTTTGGACCAAAAGTCTCATATTGGAATAAAGTTGATATATATGCTCTGCCGATTTGCTTTGCATGCCATTTCTTTGCAGGCCTCCTTGCATAGCATGGACCATGGATGAAGCAGCATATCCCGTTGGATATACTACTCCCATCATCAGTGCATGCCTTAAAACTTCTTTTGTCACGTGCTAAGTGCTAACCCCTCCGGGATACAAAGTCATAAGAAATTTTTCGCTCCAACTTTTTAAGGAAACAGTTTCTTTGAAAATCTTCGTGTTCAAGTGTAAAGTTAGTTTGCCCGTCCTCAACTTTTGCGGCGCGCGTGGCAAGCTTTCTTCACCCGGTCAACGAAATGGGCTTCGATGCAAGAACAGCAAGAAGGCGGCCCATCCTCTCTGCTAGTCTGAGTTCAAGTCGTCGACGAAACGAGTCAACATTTAAATTGGCTACGAAATGATGGAGGATTCTCTTTTTTTTTTTGCGAATGAAATGATGGAAGATTCGTTGTCTCGGCGATGTAATTTCTAATATATAAGCTGGTGCATGATGATTCACATCATCCCGGCAGCGCAGACTCGATCAGCAGCCTGTACAAGTCGATGACATACATTTCCTCATAAAATTTAGACCTCATAATCTGCTTGCTCACGTCATTGATTGAGCTTCTCCACCAATAATATACAAAGCAGGATCTGTTAATGCGATGATTACCTAACCTCCAGCACACCCCACCGTTCTTGCAGTATTGTATAGCTTTTTTTTTTTAGAGGACAGAATTGAAGAACTTCGTCAGAAAAAGAATAGAATTCGAAGCTGGCAAAACAGCAGTGGTCACAGGCCGCAGCGCAACTCCAGCTTGGCGGTGACTTGGGCGCAAAGCTCAACACAATCGCGACCTTGCCAGCGTGCGCTGTTGCACATTGCCAGAGTCAACGCTGTCCGGCTCCTGTTTCTTGCAATGACCGATCCGTAACCTGCAAAGTCGCGTGACGACGACGTCTACCGCCCAGCTCATTTTCCACGTGCGCTGATGAATGCTGCGGCCATCTAGCTGATTGGCCTTGAAACCATCGATCTCAACTTCTAGTTCTAGAGGTTGTGCCAGAGGTCACCCATTCCTTGAAGGTGTAGAGGCTTGGACCTTGTTAGAAACAGGTCCTGGAAATATTATCCTCTTCGTTTGCGTAACGCATGGGTTCACGTGGACGTTATTAATTCACTTTGAATTAATAGAAAGATTCGTGTATCAGAACTGAATGTGAAATCCACTTTAAAATACATAGATCCGCGCCGGCGAGTGGATGAGAGAACTCACATCATCCCGGCAACTAACCGAAACTCTGCAGTCTGTACACCGGCCGGCATTTCTATATGGGAATAATTCAGATTTTATAATCTGCCTGCCTGCTATGCTAGTGATGGCGCCTCGCCACCAATGTCCAACACATTGGGTTCGCAAAAGAAAAAGGGGCATTGGCGTTTCTACCCCTGGTTTCAATGTTAATTGCGATTTTACTCTTCGTTTTTTAACTTTGTGATTTTACCCCTGAAATTTCAAAACGAAGACAAAGTTTGCCCCTATTAGGGGTAAAATCGCAATATTTTTATTGCGATTTTACCCCTGATAGGGGCAAAGTCACGCTTCAATTTGAAAAACCAGGGGTAAAATCGCAAAGTTAAAAACGAAGGGTAAAATCGCAATTAGCTTTGAAACCAGGGGTAAAAACACCAAATTCCCAAAGAAAAATGTCTAACACATTGCACGCACTATTTTACGTTCATGCAAAGCTGATTGAGTTCTAATTAGGTCTTGAGTTCCGTAACTGCAAAAATATATGGTGCAAATTCCAATAGTCCCCTTGCAAAAAAATAAAAATAAAAATTCCAATAGTCAACTCTCGAGGCTTCACCAGGGCTACAGAAAATGGAACGGCTTAGACGTAAATTGTTTGCAGTGCGGTCCAAGTCATCGCTGATTATTGGTGCTAAATTGATCCATGTCGTACTATAATGTTGATAACTTCATCAGATCAGGATTTTTTCCCTATTTTCTTAAATAAAGATGGCGGATTATTTTTGAACCCATTCTTGTACACACTCGCAAGGTACTCATGATAGATTGTGGCATTTGACCCCAGCTACTCCTCTTTGTTTAGTTGACCACGCACCAAGCAACCGACGAGACCGCGCTGTCCGCGGCAATGCTTCCATGTTTTCAAGGGCAGGGCAAGCTCGCATCCATGCAACTCGCAGTTCAGCTGAGACATGTACAAAGGTTACGGCCGTTTTATTGCCCTGAATGTCACGTATACGCTCGAAGCTGCGCCTGATGATTGGCACGTCAGATAATACCAGTTTCACCACTGACTAATGGGTCATGTACCGAGACTCGTTCACTCATTCCGAAGCGCCATCTTGTACTCGCTGTCTCCTCCTCTGGCTCTAGAGATGTCTTCTTCAAAGGCCAGCCGCACCAAACGAGTGGTCGAGGCCTCCCTCGAGGGGAACGAGCGAACCAATGATCGACCTTGCTTTTTCAGGCGCGCGCAACCTCCGGCGAATTTTCATTCAGCAACTTGCGCAGCGCGTGGTCGCGGTCACGCACGGTCGCCGCAACTAATATATGTGCATGTTCGATCGCTTTATTCCCTGCGACACAAGGAACACATTGCGCACATGACAACGACAGCGTTTCGATTCTCAAATTGTACTAGTTTTTGCGGACCTTTGAAAGAGTGCGCACCACGAAACCTGCATGCTACGTGACCGCCACCGGGTTCAGACGTCCAGTTGAACGTTTCCATCGCCGTTGAGCGCGTGATGGAACATCGTTGCAGCCACAACTGATGAGAGGTCGACGACATGGTGTGCACCTTGCCCACGGAGTTGTAGCAAGTCCAAGGCCCAGCCAGAGTCCAGCCTTTTGGTTTAGGAAAAACCCTACCAGTGCGGCTGATACTGCCAGCGTTCGGTAAAATCTAGGAAATGTTGTTCATAAGTTTACGAAATTTGAACAAATATGCCCCGCTATAAACATATTGTAGGTGCACCGAATGAATCATATATACGCATCTGCATTAGAGAGAGTGTGTGTGTGTGGGTGTGGGCGCGCGCGCATCTATCTTGTACTCTGAAGAAGGGAGGGGGGCTTGATTAGGCCGTTGTTGTCCAGGGATAATCATCATTTCTCGTGTCTGAACGTTCCCTTGCTCTTAAGCTATACTAGAACTGTCCATCAACAACAACTACTGCAGTTGGGGAGAGTCATGAGATTGCGTAGATGGAGAACAATGGGCAACAATCAGCGTAAAATATGCTGATCTATGGGCAGCTGAGGGTCCGGCTCGTACCATTATGTTGACATAACCAAAACATGGGTGACTCAGCATGAAAGCAACCTCGCATGTCCCCAGTGGTCCTCGACCATGTCACTTAGTACGCGCGAAATGACACGGATGCTCTGGTTCTGAGCTTGCGTGTCGCCTAGTTTTCTGCGGTGTCTAAATTTGCTGACATGGATCTCGTGTCTTGTTTGCGTACCGAAAGGAAAGAAAAAGCATGAGTTTTCTCAGCTGAGTGTCCTATTTGATTCAATAGAAAAATAACTAACATACAACAAAAGTTCAAAACCTATAAATTCGTATTTTCATGGCCCTTCCTTTCATATTACTGTTATTTCTTTGCAGTTCTATATATTCGATAAATGCCTAAGATCTCTTCCATACTTCGTCATGACAATTGTCTAAAACATGTATTAGTACTTTTCATGCCAGTGACATGATCTCCCACCTTCCACCCGTGTCAACGATTGGAGGCGAAGCTAGCTTAGCTCTTCTGAGTGCACCGAGCACCATGAAAAAATAGAGATTCCAGTGAAGCCCATTCGATTTTCACCTCATGTGCACCACTCAAGATCATCTAGGAGCACCTAGTGGCATTTGAGTCTATATAGCGTTTCCTTTTGTCAACAATATCTGCTTTTTATAGTTACTGCACATTGATTTTGGAGTCACTGAACTAGCGTTGTCAGACTCTTAACAACCGGCATGACACATGGAGAGTACTGTGGCCATACTTTCAAATAAAATAAAAAAGAAAACCTAGATAACCTTGTAACTAGTAAAAGGGCTAGTGCCCACCCCCCCCCCCCCCCCCCCCCCCCCAAACACCACCACAAAAATAAATTTGGACATTGGTTCATATTTGTACGATACAATCATGTTAAACAGAATGACTCTATGCATATTGTAACATCCCACTCAAATTTAGTCCCTGATCAAGTTACTAATCTCAATTAGTGAAAATGATCAAGAGAAATCAAAGTTAAATGAAAAGGAATTCAAAATCACTTCAAATTGGGGAAATTTCTTTCAAACAAGCATTTGAACTGCAACTTTAAAATTTTCTATATAAGTGGACCCAAATGAAAAATTCCACAGCATCCAGGGACTAAAAGAGAATTTTGGAGAATTTTTGGAGATTTTTCTGCAAAAATCTAAAGGGTCAATTAAATGCATGAACCTTTTTCAAACTTTAACTTTGAATGAATTTTAGTTTGAAATCCAAGCCGATTCAGCAAAAGTTCCAATTGACAAAGTTGTTCCTCTCATTGAAATCTTCCAAACCTGAGTTTTTCGTGATTTTTGGAGCTCGGGAAGATCGAATTTAAATCAAATCAGTTCAAATCGAGGAAAATTCCAGAAATTCGAAAATTCTCAAATGGCACTGTAGCCTCCATGTGTCGCCGCCGGCGACGCCTTCCTCTCTCACTGCCCATTCCGGCCACTGTGATCGCCGTCCTTCCCGTACGACCGGCCTAACCTCGTCCTCATCTCCTCCTCTCTTTCCCTCGGTCCAGTCGTCGAGCTCGCTCTCACTTTCTCCATTTTCCCGAGCCGCCATCGCCGTCGTCGCGAGCTTGCTGCCTCGCCGCCGTGCCAGCCACTCCCGCGTCTCGTTGCCAGCAGCGAAAGTGCGCGCAAGAGCCCCCTCAAGCTGCTGCTCCCCTCGCTGAAGCCCCTCTCCGAGCCTAGCGAGTTAATCGTCGGGAAATCGACCATGGCCGGAGCTTGAGCAAGTTCAACGTCGACGTCGACTTCTTCCTCTTCGGTGAGCCAAATCTCAATTAATCGCGCACACGAGTCCCTCATCTCCCTACGCACTCACCGGCGTGACTTCGACGCTGCTTATGCAGAGACCTCGCCGGAATCCACTTCTTCCCCGCCGCCGTTCACCGGACCTCCGCTCCCCTCCGACGAAGTCCCATCTCCGGCCTCCCTCCACGTGCATACGTGCTACGGTGAGCACCTCCGTCACTCCGTGAAGCTCGTGCGCGCCCTAACTTTTTACCTCGTTGCCTCCTCTCGCCGGAACGCGTAGCGCCGCCGCTCGCCGCCGCCACCGCTCGTCGCCGACCACCTTCCCGGCCGCGCGCACGTGCCCACGTAGGTGATCCCGAGTCGCCTAGTTGCCCTGGTTCGAGACCTACTTGGTGTGCACCTGGACTCGCCGCCGTTTAGCCGGAACGCCCTCGTTGCCAACGCCGGCGTCGTGCGCGGCGACGGCATGGGCACAGTTCCCCCTTTTCTTTTATTTGAATTATTCCAGATTTTGGCCAAACTTCTAAATTCGATAGAAATTCGTAGAAAAATCGTAAAAATGCAAACTCAAGTGTTCTGGAATCCTTGAAGTGAGAGCTATCCAGTGGTGCAACATGAACATCTGAATTATTCTCAGTTAATTTTATAAAATTCAAAGAAGAGAATCAGGAAATAAATTCTATAAAAAGATCTGTAAGTGCAAAAACTCTAAATTTTGGCATGCACACTCCTAATAGGTTCACGGAACATCCCACCAAGTGGCATCTTGAAATGCATCTTCTTTTGGGAGTAATTTCATTTTGCAGTTGCTAGGAAAATCTTTTTATTGATTTTATTCCTGCACCTTTTTGCACCAGATTTTGGGTATGTTACTGTACCTAGGAGGAAGATGCTAAATAAAAATACAAATGTAATTTTTGATCTTCCAGAACCCTTTTTAACGAATTTTAGAAGAAGATCTCTTTTACGCGTACGGAAATTCCTAAATCCAAGTATTTTGTATAAATCACTTTGGACCAAACTGCAAAAACTTAATGAATGGTCCTGCCAGCATGTTGCCTTTGCACCATAACATCACCATGTCATATTTGTCAAGGAAGTTCCGTGAACTATCTTTGATTTTGTATATCTTGTTGCATTCATTTAGGAACCGACGCCGGACTCGAGGACTTGGAGATCGTGGCCGAGGAGACCGGCGCTGACCTGAACGTGCTTGAGTGTGCTAACCACCAGCCCCAAGGCAAGCCCCGGTGCATTCCCATATTTACAAAGTCTTATACTTTCTCACATGTACTGCGAGTCGTGAAATGTGCATTACGTATAGGACTTGATTGAAAACCTAGTTGCATGTATCTCCAGATATTCCTATGGGTTTGGTTAGTTTAAGTTCTATCACTCGTTAGTTTGCTATGCTTAATAAAGTAGTGTTGTCGGTAGAATATCGAGTGGTATGGAGACCGCTCGGTAATGGAGGTTGGTTTTACTTTATAATCTCACATGATGATGGTAATGAATTTGAGACCGAACGGGGAAGTTCTTGTGTAGGTTGGGGTGACAAGGCTCGCCTTGTTCGCCATAGCCCCGTTTGTGTCGGTTGAGGACCGTTCGTTGTGGCCCCGCTGAGCAAGTTTGAACAGTACCGGATGCATGCTAGGAGAATGGGAACTAGTAAACTTAGTAGCTCGATGCTATATTGTTGGACGTGAACCCACCTCTCTTTTGGTGATGAAGATGGTATGGTGGAATTTGGGACAGTGTTTGAAGGGAGGGTGCCCGGGTGAACCACGGTTAGACCAGGCATGGCTATCGCGTGGGGAGACGTGTACTCGGGAGAGGTGTTAAGCGGCTCGACTTTATGGTATCTTGTAAACGGTTGCCGTGCGTGACTCTTTCGAGTAGCGTACGTCGTGTATCTCGGGTTTTGCCTGCAGGTGTAAATCGATTCGAATCGCCGTCCCTCGCGGTTATTGAGCACCACTTGTTCACTGCGTCACATCGTAGTAAAAAGTGCACATGATGATGTTTATATGATGTTGTATTTCAATTAATTGTATTGCAACCATGTATTGCTTAGTTAGATTGCTAATATTTACATTTATGCAAGAACCCTCTTAATTTTGGCTAAAACATGAAAATAAGGATCAAATATTAGCGCCGTTTTTGCAATTAAATTTCAACCCTTGGTCAACCCCCTGCATAATAGAAGTCGGTCTTAGGTGGCCAATTTGACGGGTAAGACTTGCTGAGTATTAGTTGCTCAGGGTTTCGATGTTTAAAACTTTACTGCAGGTATTCCTGATTGCAACTTCTGCGGTTGCTGTGGAAAAGTAGTGTGGGAGGGAGAACCGCCCAAGGAGTGGTCCATTGAGTGGGTTCCCTCTTCTCCCCGCCAGGAGCAAGGTGAGTGAGATCATGTCTACGGGCCGGACATGGTTTCATTGTATATATGTATCGTCGTGTATTTCGCTTCCGCTCGGGTTTGTAATCGAATTTCGAACTCCTTTTATGTAAAATAAATCGAACTTCGAAACGGAAATCTTATGTTAATTATGGAACCAATGTAATAACTAAACTCAATGTAAAATTATTTTAATTATGCTTATATGTGTGGTCTATGCATACTTGCTTCGCCAAGTATTTCCCGATTAAGATCCTGGTTAGCTAACCCCTCATTGATTTGAGACGGGATGCTACACATATGACCACTACGTCCGGCCTATGTACGATGATGTTGATCTTTGCACGAGACGGGCCTACCAGAGATGAATCCATCACGAGGTTGGATCTATTAGCAAAAGTCCATTCAAAAATGTGATATCTCATCACAGAAATATGTTGGCGCACTTATGATATCACGTGATGCCCTCATGCACTGCATCCGATAAGGGCAACCAATACTTATGAACAACTTTGATACATATATAACAATGGGGTTCATGACAGGTGATACATAGTTGTGTATATCTTCACGATGCTTATGAACAACTTTGGTTGTGAGTGATTCATAAGTTACATAAATACATAGAGAGGGAAATAGTTCTTTATTCCTTATGATTGGTTCACGCAATGGTTGATGTCTCCGCGAATACATAGAGATGGACAACTTTTGTTATATATGTACTCTCTTGTTGACTATTTTCAGAATAGTTGATGTCAAATGCAACAAATATTTTATTGCTTATGCATCACTTTTACATCTCATTGCGGTTGCTCTAATGACATAATTAGCGACCACGTAGTGAAACGGCACACTTGGCTACTCTTGGTTTCTCCCTTGCTCCCGTCCATTTGCTCAACCCGCAATGTAATTCCGTACCCAGCACATCGACGTACGTCACCACTCACCAAGACATAGAAATGTACGTATGCAAAGCAGGACGATACCTGTACGGCGCCGCCGCCGTGACCGGCGACGAGAAGAGAAGAGCCCCACGAAAAACCACGCAACGTGACGTGCGAGCCGTAGAAGCTTCAAGCGCCCGCGAGGAGAGTCGCTGACCCGACCAACTGTTACCGTGACACGCTCGCGCTCCCCGACCGACGCCAACGAACGCGCGGAGCCGGAGACCGCGCTGCCGCGACCAGCAGCACTGCACTGTATAAAACCCAGCCGCCACGGCGCCCCACGCCCCCACACCACGCGCGCGAGACCCACCCACTCAGCGCGCACCTGCCTGCTCTCTCCTCTCCCCCAAATGGAGCGGCCGCAACAAGCTGCTGCTTCTGCTGCCGCGACGGCGGCGGAGGAGACCTTGGCGCTGTACGACGCCTGCTGGTTCCGCCGCCTCGTGCTGCTCCCGTCCCCTGCACCCGCGCTGGCGCAGGCGAAGCCGGAGCGCGAGGTGGATGTGGAGCAGCCGCAGCGGGCTGCTTCTTCTTCTAGCCCCACGGCCGGGCTGCGTCACCGGCGCACGCGAAGCGACGAGGCTACCGCGGCCGCGTTCCAGGGCCTGGAGCCGCTCCGTGTCCCCAACCACCGCGCGCGGCTCGAGACCATCCTCTCCGGGAAGGACGGCATGGTGTCCACGCCGCAGCCGCTGCCGGAGCGGAGGCGACCAGCCGCGCGCGCGGGGAGGCGGCGGCGGCAGCGGCGCGGGCGGAGCATGTCGGAGCTGGAGTTCGAGGAGGTCAAGGGCCTTCAGGACCTCGGGTTCACCTTCTCCGACGCCGAGGTGGACGCCGAGCTCGCGTCCATCGTGCCCGGCCTGCGCCGGAAGCGCTCCGAGGAGATAGAGCCGCCCCTGGCCACGGCGTCGGCTCCCCCGGCGACGGCGCCTTCCTCACGGTTGGAGGAAGCTGTCGACCACGACGCGGCGGGGGCGCCGAGGAGGCCGTACCTGTCCGAGGCGTGGGACGACGAGGAGGAAGAGGTCCGGGCGATGCTGCGCAACTGGCGGATCCCGGCCGCCGTCGACAGCGCCGACCTCAAGGAGCACCTCCGGATGTGGGCGCACACCGTCGCCTCCGCCGTCCAGTGACGCCTCACGCCCTTCTTCACCGAGCAGAGCTAGCGAGGAATCATTAGAGTTTCCATTTTTGATCCACACAGACAGAGACGCCATTCGAGGTTGTGCAATAACAACAAAAGCAAGTGTAAATATTCTGCTGCGATGTGCAACGCACACATCTTGATCTTCAAGTTTTGAGCATGTATTGGGAACACGAAAGTGATTTCCTTTTTCTTTTCATTTTTGCAAATTGCAAGTGTCCGATCTGATGATCATTGTGCTCGTACAAACAGAGAAATGCCAACAACGCAAAAGAAGATGTGAATTTAACAAGATTTTGTTTCAGGAACACGCTCGCTGTCCAATCTGATCATTGTGCTCGTACAAGCAGAGAAATGCCAAGAAAGCACAATTCGGGTTGCTTTGAAGCTAAGGCTCCCACAATTCAACGAGTCATGGTCATTGGCGCCATGATGTGTTTGGAACAATCTAGGTTGATTTGGCGACTACTGTTGCTTTGTCAAAATCTGGTGCGCTGATAGAGAAATACAAAAAGGCTTTTAGGCCCTGTTCGTTTCTTTTAGCGCTAAATTTTAGAGGCCTTTAAACAAAAAAAATCTAGTACTAAATAAAGTTTAGGCCCTCTTTGGAACGCAGGATTTTCACAGGAATTGTACAGGAATTTCACAGGAATCATTTGAGTGTTCACAGGAAAAACGTAGGAATAGGAAAAAATCCCGCATTCCAAAGGGGGCCTTAATGACAAAACCTTTTTACAGATGGGTATATCTTTACGAGACGAATCTAATGAGTCTAATTAATCTATGTTTTGCTACAGTAATGCTACAGTAATGCTACAGTAATCATCGTCTAACCACGGATTACTTACCTTTATTAGATTCGTCTCGCGAATTAGACCAGGAGTTCTACAGTTAGTTTTGTAATTAAATTTTATTTAATACTCTTAAATGATAAAATTCTTTTCTTTAGACCCTTATAAATTTTATTCTTTTCTGCACCAGCTGCTTGATGCCCTTTGATAAATCGTATGCACACTCACGCTTCCACTAACTCACCATCCGACGGTTGCTTTCACGTCCTCCGCAAGATTCCACATCCACACACGGGAGGTTGCCGACGAGTTGGACTTTGTTTGTTTTACTCGTGTGGGAGTGGTTCGCACGTGTTTATGCATGGAGTCCTAAACTATTCTACCCAAAGTGGTTTCACGTGAACTGCATAGCTCGTCTCTGTACGCAACGCATATTCCACAGCAAGTGCTCGGCGCAAGGTTCCCAAAACCGTCGGTTACCGACCGGTAATCGCGATTACCGGACTAATCGGTCCGGTCCGATTAGTTCGGTATCCCGGTTTGGAGATTTGAAATTTGAATTTTTTTGAAAATTTGAAAAAAATTAAAATAAAAAATATGTAAATAAACTAGACATTATTTAGAGCACATTGGTGGAAGAAGATCACAAAAACTCATTCGTTTGATGGAGCAAATAATTCACGGAAGAATTGTGAGCCAAAAAAAACAAAAAGAAAAAACAAAGTGCCCTTATCCACTCCCTCACGGCCAACCAATGATCTCCTGCCCACATCCTCCGCTCCCGACGCTCCCCACGCGCGCGCCTCTCCGATCCGCCGCTCGCCGTCCACATCCGGTCACCGGAGCCGCCCTCCGCCGTCGACCGGCCTGAAATCGAAGGTGTGCGTAGCCGCCGAGTTTCCGGTCGGTAACCGCCGCCTCGCCTGCGATTTATGGAGCAAACCGATCGATTGCCGAGCGGCGGTTAGGGCGGGACGCGCCGGCTTCATTGGCCGCGGCTAGCCGAGCTTATCGAGCGGTAACCGGCTGTTCCCGTTCGGTTTACCGACGAGCTGCGCTTGGGCAGGTGAGGTCGCTGGCTGTTTTTTTCCTTTTCTTTTTTTCCTTTTTTTTCATGTCATTCCCTCATGATGTCCAGTGCCTGTGTATCTGAATTGATGAAACATGATAGCTAATTGTGACACTAAATTTAGAAGATTGTGAGTCTGCCAATGGCGACCGTATTTTTGTTCTCTCATCTTTGCAGTGGCTTAAACATGAGTGCATTGTTTGTATTTAGAAGAACATGGGTATGGGTTTTGTCACTTGGTACTTGGTAATAGCAGTAGAATGCATTAACATTGTCTATGTTGTATGTTCAATTTCGTCAAGAACTATGTATCGGACAATTTATGTTGAACTCGGTTTGAATTGTGGTATGTTGTATGAGGTGGATTAGTGCTATTTTTTATGAATTCTATATTGTCAATATGTGGCTAAGCATTTTTAGAATATTTATCCTTTTTTTCGCAATTTCCAGTAAAACCGGTCAAACCGGTAAAACCGGTCGGTTACCGACCCAAACCGGTCGGTAACCGAGTTTTTGAATTCAAATTTTGATTTTTGAACTTTTGTCCGGTTTTCGAGCGGTTACCGCGATAATCAGTGAAACTGGTGTTACCGGTGGCGCTCGGTTGGAACGGTTCCAACGATAATGTAATCCTTGGCTAGGCGTGCTAAGTTTGGCTTGTCGCACGTTGGTTGGGTTCAAACGGAACAGTCTCTGGGAAGCCTGAACGAACTGCATCCCGAATTTAGCACAAAATATTGCATTTCGGAGCTTGGATAAGCACGATGCTTTCAGATTACTAAATAATTGTGTGAGCATACTGAATTTCTGGTGCATCTTCTTTCTTTAAAGATAAGAGGATTGATTGTAGTACCTTGCCTTTTGAGAATTGAGAGGCCTGACTAGGCCTTGTTTGTTTTAGCTTTTCAGCTGGTTTTTCAGCTGAAAAGCTGACTAGCTGAAAAGCTGAAACAAACAACAAACTTCTGATTTGGTTTTTGGAGAGCTGAAAAGCTGACTTCTGATGAAATGAACTAAAAGCTGAAAAGTTTACTGAGAGGTGCTTTTCTGACTTTTGACATACTGAAAAGCTTAATATATATTACAAAAGTCAACATTATAAATCTCACAAACAATTTTTCAGCTACTCAAACAGCCAACTTTTCTAAAAGCTCAAAAGTTTCAACCCAAACAAACAGGCCTAAGCCAGGAGTTGTAAGGAACAAATATGTTGCGAGTACGACTTTCCAGATTTAACATTCCGTATTTCCCAATTACCAAGCTAACAAAACTAAGAACCGCTACTGCTACTGTGTGCAGCTCACACAGTTACCCAAAGCAAGCATTACCCCGTTCGTACATGCTTCCCATCGCGTGAACAGATGGAACTCAAAACGATATTATTATTGATAGAACCAATATTTCTGAGCTGGACAAGATTTAAGTGTGTTCGGCGCATCCCCTCTAAAATTTAGAGCATGTCACATAAAAAGAATCTTATTATTTAGAAATATTAAATAAAATTTAATGACAAAACTTTTTTGACAGATGAATGCTCATTTCGAGATGAATTTAATGAGCCTAATTAATTTTTGTTTTGCTACAGTAATGCTACAGTAACCATCATCTAATCATGGCTTAATTACCCTCGTTAGATTCGTCTCGCGAATTAGACCAAGGTTCTGTAGTTAGATTTGTAATTAAACTTTATTTAATATAGTTTATTTAGAGTTTAGACCACTCTAAAGTTTAGATTCCATGCAACGAACACCCTCCTATTTTGACCACCTGAAGCATAGAATGCATATATTACTGATGCAAAAAGATTGATTTTGACTAAATCCAGAATGCCTTATATTTAGAGACGAAGGGAGTAACGAGAGATATTTATTCTCCTTATATTTAGGGACGGAGGGAGTAACGAGAGATATTTAGGGGGTGTTCGTTTTATGAGGGTTTAAAATTTAGAGAGGTCTAAAAAAAATCTTATTATTTAAGAATATTAAATAAAGTTTAATTACAAAACTAACTGCAGAACCCTGGTCTAATTCGCGAGACGAATCTAATGAGGGTAAGCAATCCGTGATTAGACGATAGTTACTGTAGCATTACTGTAGCATGACTGTAGCAAAACATAGCTTACTTAGACTCGTTAGATTCGTCTCGTAAAGATGTACCCATCTGTAAAAAGGTTTTGTCATTAGACTTTATTTAATACTAAATTCCCTTTATTTAGATGCCTTTAAAATTTAGTGCTAAAAGAAACGAACATATCGTTATTCTCCTCGCGTGGCCCTGAAAAACCATGGAGCAGCAGCTAGCGAGCTCTGCAGGGCGATGCCCCAGCTGCCGTACCAGCATAGGGTTGGATTCTGTCAGCTGACTTGTCGTTTGCTGTTACTCTTTCATAATGCAGATTATGTTATTCCGCGCGTGATCCGCAATATTTGTGCAAAGTATGGTTACGTCTTGTATACCGACGAACATTGTTTACGACCTGCATCGATACTAGTAGCCGCCCCAATACTTTTTTACTGTATCAGAAAACGGCCCTCGACTTGAAACGATAGGCCTGCCTTTGCTTAAACTGCGTAAGACGTGGATCAGTGTCAGAGAAATTAGGTCAACCGATTATTATTTTTTGAGAAAGGTTATTTTGTTGTATGATTGAGCTTGGGCGTGCTAATGAGTGGTTGCAGGCTTGCAGCGGCCAAGTGGGCTCTGCTGCTGTTTGTGATACTGACGTGTGAGCTCACAGATGTTCCGAGGAGCCATCCATCCAACGTGGACGTGCTCAGACTATCCGCACTGGTTACGCTATCTCCGAGATAGCGTAAAAAATCCTTGCAGCGGGGGCCGGTAAAGCGGCCGCTACGGTAGCGGTCGCTCCCGGAACCGCTACCGATGGCGGGGTAGCGATCCCCCGCTACCCTGATCGGCGGACCCCACCAACCGCCGCTTCGCGTCTCCAGCTCCGCCGAAGCCGACGAGGGAGGGAGGAGGTGACCCACGAGCTGCGGGCGCGCGGCGGAGAGGAGCGCCTCGGCGTCGGCGCGGCAGAGAGGAGCGCCTCCTCGACTGTAACATTCCACTCAAATTTAGTCCCTAATCAAGCTACTGATCTTAATCAGTGAAAATGATAAAGAGAAACCAAAGAGAAATGAAAAGGAACTCAAAATCACTTCAAATTGGATAAATTTCTTTCAAACAAGCATTTGAACTACAACTTTAAAATTTTCTATACAAGTGGACCCAAATGAAAAATTCCTCAGCATCCAGGGGCTAAAAGAGAATTTTAGAAATTTTTGGGAATTTTTTTTCTGCAAAAATCTTGAAGCCCAATTAAATGCATGAACCTTTTTCAAACTTAATCTTTGAATGAATTTTAATTTGAAATCCAAGACGATTTAGCAAAAGTGCCAATTGACAAAGTTGTTCCTCTCTCTGAAATCTTCCAAACCTGAATTTTTCGTGATTTTTGGATCTCGGGAAGATCGAATTTGAATCAAATCAGTTCAAACTGAGGAAAATCACCGAAATTCGAAAAATTCTCAAATGGCACTGTAGCAGCCATGTGTCGCCGCCGGCGACACCTTCCTCTCTCACTGCCCATTCGGGCCACTGTAATCGCCGTCCTTCCCGTACGATCGCGCCTAACCTTGTCCTCGCCTTCTCTTTCTCTTCCCTCGGTCAAGTCGTCGTCGATTTGCCATTCCCTTCTTCCTTTCCCGAGCCGCGCCATCGCCGTCGACCGAGCTCGCGCCGGCCCTCATTCCCTCACCGCGTCCGAGCGAGCCGCCAGCAGCGAAAGTGCGCGCAAGGACTCCTTTGAGCTGCTACCCACACCAGTGAAGCCGTTCCCCGAGCGTGGAGAGTCAATCGACCGAGAATCGGCCATGGCCGGAGTTTGGGCAAGCTCGTCGTCGACATGAAATTCGTCCGTCCCGGTGAGCCTTTTTCCCGATTGTTTGCGGCTGTGTCTTCCTCACTTCATTGCGTACCACCTAGAGTGACCTCGACGACGATTGTGCAGCTCGACCACCGGAACCCTGCTTCTTCCCTGCCGCCGTCCACCGGACATCCGCCCCTCTCCGACGACTTCATACTTCCGGGCCACCTCGTCGAGCACACGCTGCACCAGAAGGTTCCCCACGTCAAGGTGATGCTCGTGCTCCCTCTATCTCGCCCTCTCGCCGCCTTTCCTCGCCGGACTGCCGCGTCGCCATGGCCGCCGCCGCTGGCCTCGCGTCGAGCTCTTATTCCGGCTGTGCGCGGGTGCGTTTGATAGTGCGCTGAGCTCGCCTTGACTCCCTCGTCACGTTTCCGGGTGGTCTGCACCTTGGATCGCCGTAGTTTGGCCGGAACGCCGCTGTCGCCGCCGTCTCTGTGGCACGCGGTCGCCGCGCACTGGCACTGCTACAGTGCCAGTCAGTTTTCCTTTTTCCCTGATTTTTCAGATTTTGGCCAAACTTCTAAATTCGATAGAAATTCGTAGAAAAATCGTAAAAATGCAAACTCAAATGTTCTGGAATCCTTGAAATGAGACCTATCCAGTGGTGCAACATAAACATCTGAATTCTTCTCAGTTAATTTTATAAAATTCAAAGAATAGAATCAGGAAATAAATTCTATAAAAAGATGTGTAAGTGCAAAAATTCTGAATTTTGGCATGCACACTCTTAATAGATTCACTGAACATCCCACCAAGTGGTATCTTGAAATGCACCTTCTTTTAGGAGTAATTGCATTTTGCAGTTGCTAGAAAAATCTTTTTATTGATTTTATTCCTGCACCTTTTTGCACCAAATTTTGGATATGTTACTGTACCTAGGATGAAGTTGCTAAATAAAAATACAAATGTAATTTTAGATCTTCCAGAACCCCTTTTTAAAGAATTTAGAAGAGGAACCCTTATTTGCGCGTAAGGAAATTCCTAAATCCAAAGTAATTGTATAAATCACTTGGGACCAAACTGCAAAAACCTGATGAATGGCCCTGCCAACATGTTACATTTTGCATCATAACATCCCCATATCATTTTGTTAAGGAAGTTCCATGAACTATCTTTGATTGTGTTTATGTTGTTGCATTCATTTAGGAACCGACGCCGGACTCGAGGACTTGGAGATCGTGGCCGAGGAGACTGGCGCTGACCTGAACGTGCTTGAGTGTGCTAACCACCAGCCCCAAGGCAAGCTCCGGTGCACTCCCATATTTACAAAGTTTTATACTTTCTCACGTGTATTTCGAGTCGTGAAATGTGCATTACGTATAGGACTTGATTGAAAACCTAGTTGCATGTATCTCCAGATATTCCTATGGGTATGGTTAAGTTCTACCACTCGTTAGTTTGCTATGCTTAATAAAGTAGTGTCGTCGGTAGAATATCGAGTGGTATGGAGACCGCTCGGTGTAAGTGGGGTCGGATTTACTTTATGTTCTCACATGATGATGGTAATGAATTTGAGACCGAACGGGGAAGTTCATGTGTAGGTTGAGGTGACAAGGCTCGCCTTGTTCGCCATAGCCCCGTTTGTGTCGGTTGAGGACCGTTCGTTGTGGCCCCGCTGAGGAAGTTTGAACAGTACCAGATGCATGCTAGGAGAATGGGAACTAGTAAACTTAGTAGCTCGATGTTATATTGTTGGACGGGGCCCCACCTCTCTTTTGGTGATGAAGATGGTATGGTGGTTGCGGGTATGTGTTTGAAGGGAGGGTGCACGGGCGAACCACGGTTAGACCCGGCGTGGCTATCGCGTGGGGAGACGTGTACTCGGGAGAGGTGACACTCGGACCGGCTTTATGATGTCTTGTAAAAAGTTGCCGTGCGTAACTCCTTCGAGTAGCGTACGTCGTGTATTCGGGTTTCGCCTGCAGGTGTAAATCGATTCGAATCGCCGTCCCTCGCGGTTATTGAGTACCACTTGTTCACTGTGTCACATCGTAGTAAGAAGTGCACATGATGATGTTTATATGTTATTGTACTTCAATTAATTGTATTGCAACCATGTATTGCTTAGTTAGGTTGCTAATATTTATATTTATGCAAGAACCCTTTTAATCTGGCTAAAACATGAAAATAAGGATCAAATATTAGCGCCGTTTTTGCAATTTAATTTCACCCCTGGTCAACCCCCCTGCATTTTAGAAGTCGGTCTTAAATGGCCAATTTGACGGGTAAGACTTGCTGAGTATTAGTTGCTCAGGGTTTCGCTGTTTAAATTTTTACTACAGGTATCCCTGATTGCAACTTCTGCGGTTGCTATGGTAAAATAGTGTGGGAGGGTGAACCGCCCAAGGACTGGTCCATTGAGTGGGTTCCCTCTTCTCCCCGCCAGGAGCAAGGTGAGTGAGATCGTGTCTACGGGCCGGACATGGTTTCATTGTATATATGTATCGTCGTGTGTTTCGCTTCCGCTCGTGTTATGTAATTGAATTTCGAACCTCTTTTATGTAAAATAAATCGAACTCCGAAATAGATATCTTATGTTAATTATGGAACCAATGTAATAACTGCACTTAATGTAAAATTATTTTTGTTATGCTTATGTGTGTGGTCTATGCATACTTGCTTCGCCAAGTATTCCCCGATTAAGATCCTGGTTAGCTAACCCCTCATTAATTTGAGGCGGGATGCTACATCGACGGCGAGCCCCGGGTGTACGCGCGCCTCGGCCGCTTCGACGAGATCCTCCTTGCCGTGCTCGAGCTCTCGGGGATGGGCCGCCGTGGCCTCCGCGTCGACCACGCCTACCGCCGGCACAAGCGCACCTCTCCGCCGCCGCGTCCTGCTCGTGGTTGGCATCAATCTCCGCGGGGAGGAGGCGTGATTTGGCAGCCCGGCGCGAGCGTGTGCAGGCCGGCGCGCCGCAGCCCGAGCGCGACGCGGACAGCAGGAGGGCAACGCGCAGAAGCTCAGCTTCCCCGGCGGCATCCCCGACGAGGTCTTCGGCCTGCAGAAGCTCGCTCCCGCCTAACTCCTCGGCAACACGCTGTCCGGCCCGCTCCCGCCCAGCGTCGCGGAGCCCCAGATTGGGAAGCTCCAGAACCTCGTGTTCCTCGACCTGCGCCTGCGCGGGCAGCAGGTGCTCGACGCCGCCTCCTGCGACGCCGCCGCCGTCGCCAGCTCCACCCGGCGCTTCCTCGTCGTCTGCAGCGCCGAGGTGGACGAACTCCGGCGGCACGGCTCGGTGAGCGAGTGGGGCTTCAAGGGAGGAGGGGCGGCGGCGCGCCGCCTCGCGGAGGCCCGCAACTCTCTGGATTCGCGAAGACGGCGGTGGGGGGATTTGCCGGCGCGCATCTTGGATCCCGTCGCCACGGCTTCGGCGGGGGGAGAGCGCGGGTGGACGCGGCGGCGGCGCTCGTCAACTGCGGCGAGCTGCACGGGGCGGGCCGCGCGGCATAGCGGCGAGCAGCGCGGTGGTGGGCAGTGGCGGACGGTCGCGGGCGGCGCGCGAGGGAGGAGGGGAGAGACGGAGAGAGTTCGAGAGATGGTAGGTAGTTGAAAAAAAAGAATAAAATATATATTAGTTGGTATAGAAGTAGAGATATAGAGGTTGACCGCTGCAGGAGAAGTTGATATAGAGTAGAGAATCTTGATGATTAGGATAGAATATTCCCTTTTAGAGGTTGAAAATAGAGGTCATTGGTGCAGATAGTCTCAGGCTGACCAGGACGGACCGAAATCGACGTGGATATTATCAGCCATGTGTCACGTCAATATATGGGAAATGGAATCGTTTTTTTTTTAGCCTGTGCTGTTTCTTTTCTTGGATGATGGAGTGTGTGAGTTCAGGCCCAGAGCAGATTGCCGCTGGGTCTCCTTTTGTCAGCCCGTGCTTCTGTATCCCATTTTTTTTGGGTCCATGAGAGCCTCACGTGCTCTGCTGGAGTGCTGGGTTGATTTATGGGCCGTCGATACTTTAGTCCATTCCAACTTTTATGGGTAGGCCTTTCAGGTTTATCACCACCGTGTTGTTCGTAGGCCACCAAAGCCCGTGAACCACTCCACATGGCCCGGCCCATGCAAACCTCTCGACTCAACCCTATGTCTAGGGTTTCCCTCTTTTAAGTCCCCGCCGCCGCCGCCACGCTTCGCTTGCGACCCTCCCACCCCCTCCTCACTCTCCGCCGCCGTCGGGTTGCGTCGCCGTCGCCGCCGCCGCCGCTTCATCCATGGTGAGCCTCCCTCTTCTCGCCACCTCGAGCTTTGCCGTGCCTACAGAGCTAACACCTGTGCGCGTCGATGTGTGTTGTGTGTCTCTCGCAGGCGTCCGAGAAGAAGCAGTCGAACCCGATGAGGGATATCAAGGTGCAGAAGCTCGTCCTCAACATCTCCGTTGGAGAGAGCGGGGATCGCCTCACCCGTGCCGCTAAGGTTTGATTCGTGCCCGTTCTTTCATATCAGATCTTTGCAAGAGCAATTTGTGTTTTGCTGTAACCATAGCTGTGTGAGTAGGCTGGAACAAACATGTTAAGGCTGGGAGCTTCGAATCTGAAGCGCTTTTAGGTTAAGGCTGGTCTTGATTTGCTGCGGTCGAGCAATGCGACAAACATGTTGCTATGTGAATGAAACGTTCAAAGTAGGCGGTTCTCTTGGTCATTTGGTGGCAGATGGTAGGACTAGAAGTGAGCAGACTACAAAGCTGGCATGGTATTGTTGTTGTTGGAACGATAGTTTAATGGATTAACAATGTTTGTAGCTAGCAGTCTTTTGTTCTGATAAGCTTTTGCCGTCTTGTAGTCAAAAGATAACTTTGTTTATATTCATTTCGGAAATGTTGATCATTGACTGTAGACTGAGAATTCAAAGCTGATGATAGTAGTTATATTTGATTTCAGACAATGCTTGTTCTTGCGCATTAAAGTGGCCTGTCTAATCTTACAGTGTACTAGTTATTACATATACTCTCCAGACAGATAATGATTATCATGTTCTTTGCTCGCTTATCTCACATACAGAGGTTTTCTGAATGTTATAATTTTATTTTCACTCCTTATCTATGTATTGTGAACCATATTTTTATCCCAAAAATACATGCAAAATGAGTCTGCAGTTTTAAGTTTTGGTCTCCTGGCATGTCACTTCTGCTTTTGTATTCATGGACTAGCAGTCAATTTATTGCTTTTGCTTGCACACTTTCAGGTCCTGGAGCAACTGAGTGGACAGTCACCAGTGTTTTCAAAGGGTATGTGTTATTAACATATTGTTTTTCATAGAATCAGATATTTATTTGATGTTTAACATGTGGTTCACTGAATTCTTCAGCTAGATACACTGTCCGTTCTTTTGGTATCAGACGTAATGAGAAGATTGCATGCTATGTGACTGTGAGGGGCGAGAAGGCAATGCAGCTTTTGGAGAGTGGATTGAAGGTCAAGGAATATGAACTGCTTAGGAGGAACTTCAGTGACACAGGGTGCTTTGGTTTTGGAATTCAGGAGCATATTGATCTTGGCATCAAGTAAGATCCTTCACTGTGTCATCTACAACCTATAAAAACCGAGTTTCAAGTTCTAATTTTAAAGGTGGCATTGCTTGTATTTCTTTGCTTTCCTTGTTAATATTTCCTTTGATAACCATGTCTCTGTTTTCTTATAATATGTCAAATATTGTTTGAAAGCCACTATTCACCCTGTAATCATTGGATTGTCTGGTATAAGTCTTATTCATTTTTTTTCTTCCATTCTGATAAAGATTTGATCTAGTGTTGTCAAATGCCTGTCTTGCATGCTTGATGAGAACTCAAGTACTCAACTGATACAGGTTTCCTGGGCAAGAGGAGGTACTAAATTTTCTTGTTTTGTTTGGCCAATGACTTGAAATAATTGTCCGTACCATCTGAAGCCTAGCGGTTGCTGGTCTACTGATGCATCTTTATTATGAGGCCTAATTGCTACTGCTCATTTGTTTTATGAGATTTCTATGATGATATTTTTTTTTGGTTTGGCATTCAAAATGACAACATATTCAAACTAGTGTAGGATTTTTCAGCAGTCTTTGGTCCACTTTTGTTGCATTATCTCTTTCTTTGACTAAACTCGTACTTCTGGTGGATTAAGCAATTGACTTTTTGGTTATACAACTCTGGTTCTGTTTTCTCTCTAAAATTGTTCTTTTTCTTCCATTTGACTTATTTTGTGTTTGCCTTCTGTAGGTATGATCCTTCAACAGGTATTTATGGAATGGACTTCTATGTCGTCCTTGAGCGCGCGGGATACCGTGTTGCTCGTCGTCGCAGGTGCAAGTCCCGTGTTGGAATCCAGCACAGAGTGACCAAGGAGGATGCGATGAAGTGGTTCCAGGTGAAGTACGAAGGTGTCATCCTCAACAAGTCGCAGGCTAACGCTTCTTAGAACCTGATGTGTAGGCTCAGCCGTTAGAGATGTTATGGCCACAAGTTACACTCCTATGAATGTTTTAGTCCGCTTTGTGCAATCTCAGATCATGTTATTTACAAAGTCTTGTCACTTGAGCCAGTTTTTGACTGAGGAAGCTAAAATCATGGATACATTTTGTTATGTCTGTTTCTGCCATTTCCTTTTATTTATGCTCCTCTTAGACGATGATTTAGCATTTGTTGGACAGTGATATAGCACGAGTGAATGTGATATTCCGTAGGCTTGTGTTTATCGATTGGGCACCTTATCCCCGTGTCTCGCGCACCAGCTTGTTGATGAGCGCAATCTATTTTTACTGGTCAGCGTGAAGGATGATACCTGTGATTGCGTTGTACAAACAAGAGTAGTCCACTGCACTGTCACGTGAAACAAAGTATATGATTGATATTTCGTTGCAAACATCACAATCTGCCCTGACTTTTCGAAGATCCGTTATATTCAGCGCTTATATTGGTCCAACCTCTAGAATAATGCGACGACCAGCTTGCCGGTAACAGGCCCACAGCAGCCATTCGAAAAGTCTATTATTTGAACGTCGACTAGTAATTACCATGTACCGTGCAATATATACGAGACTGCAGCAGGTTAGTAGTGGCAGAACCCTGCTTCTCTTCAACTGAAGGAAATCGAATGCTGGGAATGGGAAAAGAAAAACAAAAGAAGACCTTGATCATATCACAATTTCATACTTTCACACAGCAGGCTATTGCAGTCCCTTCTTCTCTTTTCCTGGACGGGAAAACACGCGCGGGGGGGGGGGGGGGGGGGGGGGTGTGTGTGTGGACCATAGAGTTTGATCATATCTCAATTTCATACTTTCACCATTATTAGGCTACAGGTTACAAGAGCTTCAGTACCACCTCAAATCCTAGGTACGACTCTGTGAGAGCGAATTTCCTAGGATTAAACGCGTTGTGTTTTTGTGGGTAGGCGATGTGGTTGTCGACAGCAAGATGTTAGTGATGACTTTTCCAATCTCGAGAATTTGCCGGCTCAATCTTCGAAAATGCTCATAAAGTAAAGTTTATAAGAGTGAGTGTGCGTGTGTTGTGAATGTCTGAGTTGTAATGTGTAATCACACACACCAATGTCTAACAAAACAGTGAATCAAGATTAATACTTTTTATTGTTGGTGTCACGTCTCATGGGTATGAATTTCTCAGTTGTACCTTGAAGAAAATATCATGCTCAATGGACGTTGACTAGACAACCATCCAAGAGAAATGTCTTGATCAATGGACTTCGTTCACTATAGGATAGCGTGGCAGTCTTGTAGCCGTGCTGCCGGAGCCAGTTTTAGACAAGGAAGTATAGATGTGTCAGATTCCCTCGCCAGGAAAAAAAAAAAAAGACAAAAAAAAACAAACAAACCTGTGGATACACCTTGACACTTTGTTTACGGTTGCGTATGACCCTATATATGAAGGATCGAGAAAGCCCAGGTTTAGAATCTTAATTACCAGCGAATGATCTGGCCATTTCATGGACAGCAAGTCCGGTGAAAGTAATGCGCATGAGATGATGTGCTACGTTCCACTTCTGCTGATATATTACACGGGTGACATATGTTACCTTAGCTGTTTCGAGCAACTGAGAGTTCGTGATCTTGATATGTTGTACATGCATGGTGAGTCATGGTAAAAGCACCACCAGTAGCCTCCGCCTGTTTGTACACGCGCTGCAATTGCTACTGCGCATACCTCAGTAGCATGGTGGCAGCTGCGCAAGAGACGCGTATGTTCGTAGGAGATGACTCTTTTTATAATAACAGCTAAATGTTTAGGGCGATGTCACGAATACGTCAATATGTGAGAAGCACTAGGACAGTAAAATGTCAGTACTTTGACTGGCAAAGCATTTGACGCGACCAACCTGTGTAATACAATTCCAACCTTCGTTTTTCGCATTCTACCGCATATGGCAGCCGTACAAAAAGGCCAACCGCATCTAGTAATAATCATATATCCGTAACAGAAAGTGACATGCTTCCGTTTATCTGCAACTAGACGTAAGACTTGCAAACAGGCAACGTGTGCAATTCTAAGAGCGCTATATATCATATATTCAAATTTGGTCATAAATTACACAAAGTAATTTTCAGAAGTGAGCTCGTTCCAGAAGCATATTATCTGGTCTTGAGAAATAGTTCGATGCCGTGCACGCGGCACTACATTTAAATCGCACGCACCGATGCACGCTGATGTGACAAAAGTGGACCATTGCTGCTCTCTCCTCAGAAAGGCCTTGGCGTGAGCCATCTCTTTGGACTGATCCAACTGAAAGTGTACACTTGACCCAGCCAATTGCACCTCGCTTGGTTGGAAGCCATCTCTATTGTTTACCGAGACTTCTCTTTGTAATCCAGCTGGAGTGATGGATGAGGTAGAGTAGCTGCCGGTTTCCAAGAAAGGGTAACGAACAGTAGTACACACGTGTGCCCAAGCCGCACCAGAAACCACCGATAGACTCCGTGAGCGCGGGCACCGCTATATATACTGATCGAACTCGGTGCTAGCACAATAACATTGCAGGAAGCAAAGATGGCCATGGCCAAGAGGAGCTTAGTAGCGCCTCTGCTCGTCTTCACCTTCTACTGTAGCTATCTCTCCGTTCCTTCCTTAGCTTTCGCTGATGACTTCCACCGATGCCTCGCGATCAACATCCCGAGCCAGCTCGTGTTCACGCAGCGCTCGCCGTCGTTCACCCCGGTCCTGGTGTCCTCCATCCGGAACCCCAAGTTCAACACGCCTGCCATGGTGAAGCCCCGCTACATCGTCACGCCGACGAACGCGTCCCACGTCCAGGCCGCCGTCGTCTGCGGCAGGCAGTACGGCGTGCGCCTCCGCGTGCGCAGCGGAGGGCACGACTACGAGGGCCTCTCCTTCCGGTCCGTGCGGCCCGAGGTGTTCGCCGTGGTGGACCTGTCGAACCTCCGCTCCGTCAGCGTCGACACGCAGAACGCCACCGCGTGGGTGGACTCCGGCGCGACGGTCGGCGAGCTCTACTACGCCGTCGGGAACGCGAGCAAGCAGCTCGGGTTCCCGGCCGGCCTGTGCCCGACCATCGGCATCGGCGGCCACTTCAGCGGCGGCGGCTTCGGCACGCTGCTGCGCAAGTACGGCGCCGCCGTGGACAACGTCGTCGACGCCGTGCTGGTGGACGCCAGGGGGAGGATCCTGGACAGGAACGCCATGGGCAGCGACGTCTTCTGGGCGCTCCGCGGCGGCGGCGGCGAGAGCTTCGGCATCGTCCTGTCGTGGAAGGTGAGGCTCGTGCCCGTCCCGCCGACCGTCACGGCGTTCAGCGTTCCCGTGTCCGTCGACCAGGGCGCCGTGGACGTCGTCACCAGGTGGCAGGAGGTCGCGCCGTCCCTCCCCGAGGACCTGTTCGTCCGGGTGCTCGTCCAGAAGGACGCCGCCGACTTCCAAGGCCTGCACCTCGGCACCTGCGACGAGGTCCTCCCGGTGATGGCCAGCAACTTCTCGGAGCTCGGGATGAACCGCACGCACTGCAAGGAGATGACCTGGATCGAGTCGGTCCCCTACTTCTACCTCGGCAACGGCTCGACGGTGGAGGACATCCTCAACCGAACGACCCCAGCCTCCGTGACCACCACCGGAAACAAGGCGACGTCCGACTACGTCCGGGAGCCCATCGCCCGCGACGTGTGGGCGGAGATATTCACCAGCTGGCTCGCGAGGCCCGAGGCCGGGCTCATGATCATGGACCCCTACGGCGCGCAGATCAGCAGCGTGCCGGAGGCGGCCACGCCGTTCCCGCACCGCGCCGGCGTGCTGTACAACATCCAGTACTACAACTTCTGGTCGATGGCCGATGGGAACGGGACGGCGCAGACCAAGTGGATCAGGGACTTGTACGCGTTCATGGAGCCCCACGTCAGCTCCAATCCGAGGGAGGCCTACTTCAACTACAGGGACCTCGACCTTGGCGAGAACGTCGTCGTCGGCAACGTCAGCAGCTACGAGTCCGGCAAGGTCTGGGGCGAGAAGTACTTCAAGGGTAACTACCAGAGGCTCGCCATGGCCAAGGGTCAGATCGACCCTGACGACTACTTCAGGAACGAGCAGAGCGTGCCACCTCTCGTTCGCAGCCAGTAGTCTTTTGTGTCCAGAGATAAATGGCGCGCCTGTCCGGTCAGAAAAAATTGAGATCGAATTGGGAATATAGCTACAGATTATTTTGCGTATACGTTATGGCTGCACAGTTTACCGCCTCGACATGTACCTGTTTACTGACGTTTCAAACATATATACGGATATTTTATCGACCGTTCCAGTTGTCTTGTTCCTTCGGCCAACTCATTTCTGCCACTTTGTGCCAGCTAACAAAGCCTTAACATGGTTCTCCTTATCGTAGAATTCTGCCAGTCAAAATTTTTTATTTGAGGACGGCACTCAACTGAACTGCAAGTGGCAAGGCTAGCAAATGGCGATCAGTGAACAGAGTTTCAGTTGTCATTAGAAAACCGAAACAAATATATCGGTAGTTGTGTGGTCCTGTTTTTTTTTTTTTTTATCTTTGGTCAGTTTCTACCTCTGTTTTCTTTCTGTTTTTCTTTCAAGCCTGGCCAGCGGCTTGGCGGCCTGTGTGTATCAGCCTGTTCTAAACGTCAATGCAGCATCTGCTGCTGGATGCAAACCTTGTATTTTCTTTGCTTTCCTTCTTAATGAAAAGGCAGAGCACCTGCCAAGTTTCCGTCAAAAAAAAAAAAAAATGACTTTTGACCATCATTTAGTCAGTAGTCATAAATTGACGATACTCTATATTATCGGATTCATCATTAAAAAAAAGACACTTTCACAACTTACAAATATTTCCAGCTTAAAAAAAAACATATAGATATTTTTATTTGAAAACTAAGATATTTGTAGCTATGTCTAGTCGTAATTAGCTTGAGAGACCCTAAACATGTAAGATAATATTTTTGCCCAAAAAGAAACCTCTAATCATAATACCACTCTGGTTCCTTTTTGATTCATGCAGGGGAAGAATGCAGACGTGAAATGGCATCCTCTCTTTCCTCTTTTCACACCATGCAGGATTCATTTGTTCAACGTGGTCCGGTGGGAGCGAATTTTCTAAAATTTAATAGTATTTGTGCTTTCAGCGGTAAGCGACATGGTCGTCGACAGCGAGGCGTCAGTGGTGACTTCGTCAATCTGAAGGATTTGCCGGCTCAGTCTTCGAAGATGCTCATAAGGGTAGTTTGCGTATGTGCGTAAAGGTGAGTGTGCGTGCGTTGTGAGTGTCCGAATTATACTGTGTAATTAAAAAAAAAACAATTTATTGAACTCAATTAATGGTGTGAAAATGACACAATAAAGAGTCCTGTGAGTATTGCCTCTCCAAGTCACCGTCAACGGTCCCCTGTAAATCAGTCGAAAAAAAAAACCCGGTGCCCCGTGTATACATGCACTAGGTCGAATGCATTAATGTAAGCAACTTTACTGAATATCAATAACCAGTTTATTAATCGTGCTAACTGTTTCTTTGACGGATAAAAGTAGAGAACAAAGAGTTAGACAAGAAAGTGAAAAGGGTCTTAGCCTAGTGGTTAAGGCATCCGAGTAACATTTTTGAAGTCCTTGGTTCGACTCCCGGTGTGAGCGAATTTTCTAGAATTTAATGGCATTTGTGCTTTCAGCGGTAGGCGACGTGGCCGTCGACAGCGAGGCGCCAGTGGTGACTTCGTCAATCTGGAGGATTTGCCGGTTTAGTCTTCGAAGATGCTCATAGAGGTAGGGTTTGCGTATGTACGTTCATAAAGGTGAGTGTGCGTGCGTTGTGAGTGTCTGAGTTGTACTGTGTAATTAAAAAAAAACAAGAAAAGAGTAGAAAACAAATAACAAACTTCTTGTAATTTTCTAAATCAGGCCTCTTGGGCCTAATTTCAATGCCGGAAGACATTTTGTTCCGCTCATTTTTCAGTCATAACCCCCCAGCCGCCTCACAACTAAATACTCCATTTCACCACAAGAAACCTAATCAGGTGAATTACAATCAGTTTGCATACCATTATTGTTGTTAAGGTTAGAGCTTTTTTATATTAACAGTCAAAGATCTAACTCAAAAACATTCACGTGTCTAGACAGAGGTGTTAGTAAAGTGTCATGCAGAACACTAAACACTGCAACGCTATTACTAGTAGTAAGCATGACGATGGCCGAAAGCTGGGTTGCTTTCCCTGGACCCTGCTCTAAGTGCTCTGCTTAACACGCGAGCGAGGACAATACTCACCGTCATTCCGTCAACATGTTCAGTCTCTCCAGCTGGGAAAATAAAAACACCGACAACATCCACGTGGGTTTTTTGATTCCGCGAAGAACAACTCATCAACAATAATCCCACAATATTTGTTTTGGACCTTCCTTTATCTAAAATAGAATTGTTCAAGACCTCCACCTGAAATGGCCGAATTCTTTTTGTTTTATACTCCATGTGCTTGCTTAACGTGCGCAGCCTCGCGTTCCGCGTTCCAAGCAAGTAATTCTTTGAGTACTAATCAAGTCAAAAGTCATACACTCGCCACTCACCTCACATGCATGTTACATTGGCTATATGTACGCGTTGGAGCTCACGCCACAGTCCACACAGTTAGAGCACATTGTGCAAGAGCAAGCAGCAAAAATGGCAGTGCCAAGAGCGCTAGTGCTCATCTCCTGCTTCCTCTGCTGCTACGCGGCCCCTGCTCTGTCCTCCTCGACGCCCTCCGGCGATTTCCTGAAATGCCTGACGGTGGCCATACCGAGCCAGCTCTTGCTCACGCAGAGCTCGCCGTCGTTCACCTCCGTCCTGCAGTCGACAGTCAGGAACCCCAAGTTCCTGGCTCCCAGCATAGTGCGGCCACTCTGCGTCGTCACGGCCACCAACGCCTCCCACGTCCAGGCCGCCGTGCTCTGCGGCCGCCGCCACGGCGTGCCCATCCGGGTGCGCAGCGGCGGCCACGACTACGAGGGCCTGTCCTACCGGTCCTACCGCCTCGAGGTGTTCGCGGTGGTTGACCTCGCCAAGCTCCGCGCCGTCCGCGTCAACCGCCGCGCGGCGACCGCGTGGGTTGACTCCGGCGCCACCGTCGGTGAGATGTACTACGCCATCGCGAAGGCGAGCAGAAACGAGCTGGCGTTCCCGGCCGGCCTGTGCCCGACCATCGGCGTCGGTGGCCATTTCAGCGGCGGCGGCTTCGGCCTCCTGCAGCGCAAGTACGGCGTCGCCGTCGACAACGTCCTGGACGCCTTGATGGTCGACGCCAAGGGGAGGCTCCTGGACAAGAAGGCCATGGGGCGCGACGTCTTCTGGGCCATCCGGGGCGGCGGAGGCCAGAGCTTCGGCATCGTGCTGTCGTGGCAGGTGAAGCTGGTGCCCGTCCCACCCAAGGTCACGTCTTTCATCGTCCCGGTGACCGTTGACCAGGGCGCCGTGGACGTCCTCGCCAAATGGCAGACGGTCTCGCCGGCGCTCCCCGACGACCTGTTCATAAGGGTGATGATCCAGAACCAGGTCGCCATCTTCCAGTCCCAGTACCTCGGCACATGCGACGAGCTCCTGCCGGTGATGCGCAGCCGCTTCCCGGAGCTGGGGATGAATCGCTCGCACTGCAGGGAGATGAGCTGGATCGAGTCCGTGCTGTACGTGTACCAGGGCAGCGGCGACGCCGTTCACGTGGAGGACATGCTGAACCGGAGCATCCCCATGGACAGCGCGTACAAGGCCACGTCCGACTACGTCCGGGAGGCCATCGCCAAGGACGCGTGGGCCAAGATATTCACCTGGCTCGCAAAGCCTAACAGCGGGATCATGATCCTCGACCCCTACGGCGGCAAGATCGGCAGCGTGCCGGAGGCGGCCACGCCGTACGCGCACCGCGGCGGCGTGCTGTTCAACATCCAGTACATGAACTTCTGGGCGGCCACTGAAGACGGAGCTGCGAACAAGAAGTGGGTGCGAGACTTCTATGCGTTCATGGAGCCGCACGTCAGCAAGAACCCCAGGGAGGCGTACTTCAACTACAGGGACCTTGGCCTCGGCCAGAACGTCGTGGTTGGCAATGTCAGCAGCTACGAGGCCGGCAAGGTTTGGGGCGAGAAATACTTCAGGGCCAACTACCGGAGGCTCGCGATTGCCAAGGGCAAGATTGATCCCGACGATTACTTCAGGAACGAGCAGAGCATCCCGCCACTTGTGCTGAGAAAGTAACAGTGCAATCACATGGCATGGCGTGCTCTCAGTCAACCAGACAAATTTGAGACCGAGACATTTCGGTAGCTGGTGGCTGTTCTGCTTATTATGGCACCCACGCAATTTATTGTACCTTTGGATGTTTTATCGATTTCAAATATGAACACGAGTATCCGTCCATTGTATGTGTTCTATCTATTCTTTGCTGATCCCCTTGACCATTTTCATAAAGTAACCAAGGAAGCGTTGAAGTATTTGAGCCTGGCTTGTGATGGCACTGTGTTATGATCTTCTAGTACAGTACTTCCTCCGTCCATATTTGTTATGACTAAGTTTATAGATAAGAGTATTCAATTGCTGTATTTTTTTAGATAATGGGAAGATTTTAGATATGTTTATGTAATAAATAGAAGGAAAAAAAAGGAAGAAAAATCTCAAAGCAGACCCACAAAAGTGATAAAACACAAGTAGGAGCTCACATGTGCATGCGGGTAGAAGAAGCCTGCTGGAAAAGGATAGTGCTGGTGGGAAAGCTCTCTTAAAAAGATGAGGCCGAAGTAGGCTGAGCCCATCAAGAGTACGTTCGATTACTTGGAAGACATCACGATTCGTGACAAAATTAGTCCAACAACAGAAATGAGGCCTTTATATAGCCTCACATGGGCCGGATGCCAATTTATGATGAAAAAAAGTGTTACCATGTTGGTGCCATATATTTATCTACCTATATATATATTTTTTCATGTGAAAGACCAGGTTCCTATGAAGAAAATAAAATAGAACTCGGCAACCGTGCCGGAGGCGAACGGCATGCCTACTTGTGCTTTTGCAGGGGAATGAACCATTCCCATCTATTTTTAATTCGGGCAGACAAAAATCATTCCCGTTCAGTACCTAATTAAACAACAAACTGGGGCAGTGTGCCGTGGTGGTTTAGATGATGAACCATGTGTCGTACCATGTGAAGGCATATTCGATTGGTTCTTTTAGCCAAACCGTTACGTTCAACAAACCACAACAGCGGGGAGTACTACTGTAAGCTGTAACTCTCGACAACTGGCTAGTTGTCTACAGTAAGTTTGACGTCCAGGTCGCACTGTCATCCATTTACCTATCTTCACAGCACGTCTGCTTGGCGCCTTGCTCTCACTTGCCGAAAATGCCAAGACGCGGGCAAAATCCATGTGCTCGCCCTATCCCAAATTGGCACAACGCGTCACAGACTGTTGTCCTGCAGATGGCTAGTTGCTTCGGCACGAACAATTGGCCTCGTGGTCATCCTTTCACCGGCGCCTTTTCTTTGCTCCGTCGTGCACAGCGTGCGCAAATTCCCCCGCACGTCGCCGCTGCTGCATGTACCCATATTATATTGTTACATCGCATCTTTGTCGCCAGTTCACGTGTCGCCTGAGCCATGTAACCATATTATATTGTTCTTTATCTCGTCTCTCTATCTCCAGATCACGCGTCACCTTAGCTATATAAACCGTCGGACGTCGGAGCTTAAGCCACAGCCCACACACCTCACAGCACAAGCAATAACATCGTCCACGCATCACCCGAAACATGGCCGTGCGCGCCGCCAGAGCCCTGGCGCTCGTCTTCTGCCTCCTCTGCAGCTACGCCCCCGCCCCGTCCACGGCCGCCGCCGGCGACTTCTTGAAATGCCTCTCGGCGGCCGTGCCGAGCAAGCTTTTGTTCATGCAGAGCTCACCCTCCTTCACCTCAGTCCTGGTCTCCTCCATCCAGAACCCTAGGTTTTTCACATCCGCCACGGTGCGCCCGCTTTGCATTCTCACGCCCACCAACGCCTCCCACGTCCAGGCCGCCGTGCTCTGCGGCCGCCGCCACGGCGTGCGCCTCCGCGTGCGCAGCGGCGGCCACGACTACGAGGGCCTCTCCTACCGATCGACACGTCCCGAGGAGTTCGCGGTGGTCGACCTCGCCAACCTCCGCGCCGTGCGCGTCAACCGCGGCGCGGCCACGGCGTGGGTGGACTCCGGCGCCACCGTCGGGGAGCTGTACTACGCCGTTGGGAAGGCGGACCCGCAGCTGGCGTTCCCGGCCGGCGTGTGCTACACCATGGGCGTGGGCGGCCACTTCAGCGGCGGTGGCATCGGCATGATGATGCGCAAGGCGGGGTTGTCCGTGGACAACGTCATCGACGCGACGCTGGTCGATGCCAACGGTAATATCCTCAACAAGAAGGCCATGGGGAGGGACCTGTTCTGGGCGCTTCGAGGTGGCGGCGGCGGGAGCTTCGGCATCGTGTTGTCCTGGAAAGTCAGGCTCGTGCGTGTCTCGTCCAAGGTGACGTTCTTCAACATCGCCAAGACCATCAACCAAGGCGCCGTTGACATCGTCACCAAGTGGCAGACGCTCGCGCCGGCGCTCCCCGACGAGCTCACCATCCGGGCGGTTATCCAGAATCAGCAAGCCCAGTTCCAGTCCCTGTACCTCGGCTCCTGCGACCAGCTCCTGCCGGTGATGGGCTCCCGGTTCCCAGAGCTTGGCATGACACGCGCCGACTGCAAGGAGATGAGCTGGCTGCAGTCCATGGTCTACATCAACTTCTTCAACACCAACACCCCGGCAGAGGCCCTCCTCAATCGGACCAGCAGCCTGAGCACCTTCGTCAAGAACAAGTCCGACTACGTGAAACAGGCCATCACCAAGGACTCGTGGCAGAAGATTTTCCCCTGGTTCAACGGCCCAAGCTCGGGCCTCATAATCCTGGAGCCCAATGGCGGGCAGGTCAGCCGCATCGCCGACGGTGACACGCCGTACCCGCACCGAAACGGCGTCCTGTACAACATCCAGTACATCAACTTTTGGTCAGGCAGCAGCGATGGCACGGCGCAGATGAACTGGATCAATGGCCTGTACAAGTTCATGGAGCCGTTCGTGAGCAAGAACCCGAGGTCGGCGTACGTGAACTACCGGGACCTGGACAACGGACAGAACGCGGTGGTCGGCGGCGTCTCGACCTTCGACAGCGGCAAGGTGTGGGGCGAGAGGTACTTCGGGGCAGCCAACTTCAAGAGGCTGGCGATCACCAAGGGAAAGGCGGATCCCGGCGATTACTTCCGGAACGAGCAGAGCATCCCACCCCTTGTCCCGAGAAAGTAAATACAAATAGCAATTCGTTTCCATTATACTCCGTTCGGCTTTTATTATAGATGAAGCTGCTTAAGATGTATCGGCACGAGTAAGAAGAAACAATTTTATTCATTTAGTCAATTTTCTAAAAGTTTGTTTCCGGAAGCTTGTCTCTTTCAAATTGCTTTACAACAGAGTTAAATCTGAGGGTTGTACATTCATTATTCTTTTTCGAAATGCCTTGGATTATTCTGGTGTGTAACATGTCGAAGTTAACCTGATGGATCGGGATTATCGAATATAGCTCGCACCTTTGCTCTTGGTGTGCCTGCAAAACTTATTATTTGCATTGTTATCTTCATGACTTGATTTTTCATCATCACCTGTATATTCAATCCTATAAACTCCTGATAACTAATAACCATAGCCAATTTTACAATGCGGAGCTTATTCACAATTGTAAACTGTTGCTCATTCATATCATACCACTGAACTAGACTTTGTAGGTATGCTGTAAATGTGAAGGAATACCAAACTATATTGAAGCAGCAAGCGTGTGGCCGGGATTTTGCCAAACATAATTTATAAGGAGGAACATTAGAGAAGTGTTGTCAGGGGAATTTATGCAGTTGATCATTAGGGAAATTCTAGTTGCCCATGTTCTCTTTAGATCCGGGTCGAAATATAAGCGTACATTACAAGATATCGATCCAATTGCACATGTTCTCTCTGTGCTTAAGTGCTGAAGGTATTTTCTTTTCAATAAGCAATTTGGTTCCTTCGATTTCTTTTCTGAAAACCTAGATATTGACCTGTGCATTTGCATGGGCTAGAAATATATATGTGAGGGCCACTTCTTTCAGCATGTCAATGTGAATATTTCAATTTTTCATGATATTTCCACTTTTTTCATTATTTTTACAAATAATTACTCCCTCTGATTTTTTATTGATGACTTCAAGAAAATAATTTATCTGAAAAATAATGAGCTAAATTCGTTTCCTAACGACATCATTAAACAATTCAAGGGATTACATTGTTTTATGTGAAGGCATCATGATGAAACAAGTACGCCTTGCGTTGATAATTCTCGCAGAATAATGGAGATGAGAATCCACACAACGTGCAATGGAACGATAAACATGTTCATAATTTGAAACATTGATAAAGAGAGATACAGTAAGCCATGTAACAGCCAGTTATATGTAGATTGCAGAACAGCGACACCGACAAGCTCTTTTTTTTTTCTTCTTTTTTTTTTTTGCGAGGGGACACCGACAAGCTCTAATCAGTTAGGCCCTCCAAATCAGTTCGGCCTCACGAGACCCGAGCTTTATTTGCTGACATGATGCGCATCACTTGGTGTGCAGAAGAGGAGGGATGCTCTGCTCGTTCCTGAAGTAGTCATCAGGGTCAATCTTACCCTTGGCGATCGCCAGCCTCTTGTAGTTGTCCTTGAAGTACTTCTGACCCCAGACCTTGCCGGCCTCGTAGCTGCTAACGTTGCCCACCACGATGTTCTGGCCCAGGTAAAGGTCTCTGTAGTTGAAGTAGGCCTCCCTCAGGTTGGAGCTCACGTAGGGCTCCATGAACGCTTACATGTCCCTGGTCCACTGCGTATGCGCCGCTCCATTTTCACCTGCTGCCCAGAAGTTGACGTACTGGACGTTGTACAGCACGCCACCGCGGTGCGGGTACGGCGTCGCCGACTCCGGCACTCTGCTGATCTCGCCACCGTAGGGGTCCAGGATCACGAACCCCGCGGCGGGTCTCGCGAGCAGGGTAAACACCTCCGGCCACACGCCCTTGGCGATCGGCCGCCGGACATAATCTGACGTCGACTTGAAGGACATGCTGTCCAAAGCGTACGTCCGGTTCAGCAGGTCCTCCTCGTGGACGGCGGTGCCGGTGCCGTCGAAGATGTATAGCACGGACTGGATGAAGCTCATCTCCTTGCAGTGTGTGCGATTCACACCCAGCTCCGGGAAGCGGCTGCGCATCATTGGTAGGAGCGCGTGGCATGTGCCGAGGTACATGCCCTGGAAGTCGGTGACCTGATTCCGGACGAGAACCCTGATGAAAAGGTCGTCGGGGAGGGCCGGCGCGACCTCGTGCCATTTGGTCAGCACGTCCACGGCGCCGTGGTCCACGGAAACCGGGACGAGGAACGCCGAGACCATCGGGGGTGTTGGAATAAACCTGACATTTGGGTTGTCTGGTCAGGAGTTCGTGCGTGTTGAGTAGTCCGGCATCATGTTGCCGAGTTCATGTCGTACACGGCGCGGTGTGTGTCCGTGTTGTGTTGCAGTAGGCTAGGATCATGATCAAATTGTTTGATCGTGTGGTGTGTGACCGAGTAGGACTAGGGTCAGGTTGTACGCAGAGAAGCTGCGCGTAGGAGTCAAGTGGATCGAGTCAGAGTTAGTTGGGATGCGATGGTGCCGGTCCATGCAGATCGAGGCCGCGGCTTGCGGAAGGAGCGAGCGGCTCCCGTGGCGTCGAGGGCCGAGTCCTGCGGATCATGGCGCATTGGCCGGGATGGAGGACTACGCTTTGTTGTGAGTCTCCGGTAGGATAAATACCCCATGTACTCCTCGATGTAAACTTGCCAGTCCAGGAAATAAACGCTCGCCAAGATACAGGCCGTTGCGGCGGCCGCGGCGTTCAGCGCCATTGTTGAGTGCTCAAGCTCTTGCGTGTGTTCCAGTGAGCTGTGAGGGTCGTGTGTATCCGGGCTGCGCCAACACGTGGCATCAGAGCCGGGGAGGATGTCGAGCTCTCCGAAGACGCCGGCGACTGGGGACAAGAAGGGCAGCAGTCCCGGCAGTGGTGGCTCGCCGCGAGTCGTCGCGGCAGAGCGGGTCACCGGCGGCTCCGTCGAGCTGCCGTTGCTGACGAAGAGCAACTACCATGAGTGGAGTCTCGTGATGAAGGTGAACCTAGAGGCCCTTGGCCTCTGGGATGCGGTGGAGACCGGCGCCGCGGACAACCAGAAGGATCGTATGGCGCTGGCCGTGATCCTTCGCGCGGTGCCATCGGAGATGAAGGCCGGCCTCGCCGTGAAGAAGACGGCGAAGGAGGCGTGGGAAGCGGTGAAGACGAAGAGGGTCGGCGACGATCGTGTGAAGTCGGCGAACGTGCAGCGTCTCTTGAAGGAGTTCGAGAACGTCGCGTTCCACGACGGGGAGTCCGTCGACGACTTCGCGATCCGCATCGACGGGCTCGTCCAGAGTCTGCGGGACCTCGGCGAGGCGATGGAGGACAGTCGCGTGGTGAAGAAGATCCTACGCGTGGTCCCGAAGAAGATGAAGCAGGTCGCGGTGGCGATCGAGATGCTCATCGACCTCGACACCATGTCCGTTGATGAGCTCGTCGGACGGCTGCGCGTGGCGGAGGAGGCACGCGCCGGCGATGAGGAGAACGGGGGTGCTGAGCGTTTGCTGCTCACACAGGAGCAGTGGGAGGCTCGCCGGCGCAGCGGCAAGGTGCGCGCGCGCGGCGGCGAGGCAAGGCGCTGCGGAGATGCGCGGCGCGGCGACAAGGGCGGCGGTGGCGGCCACGACGACGACGACAGCAGCAGCATGTGCTCGGGGAGCAGCAGGCGTTCGGAGCGCCGCAACCGAGGGAGATGCTACAACTGTGGCGTTCGTGGACACCTCGCCAGGGACTGCCGTGAGCCGAAGAAGGAGAGAGCCCTCCTCGCGGACGCCGACGACGAGCCGTGCCTTCTGTAAGTCGGCGTTCATGGCGTCGTCAGGTTTAGGGGGTGATTGTTGGAATAAACCTGACATTTGGGTTGTCTGGTCAGGAGTTCGTGCGTGTTGAGTAGTCCGGCATCATGTTGCCGAGTTCATGTCGTACACGGCGCGGTGTGTGTCCGTGTTGTGTTGCAGTAGGCTAGGATCATGATCAAATTGTTTGATCGTGTGGTGTGTGACCGAGTAGGACTAGGGTCAGGTTGTACGCAGAGAAGCTGCGCGTAGGAGTCAAGTGGATCGAGTCAGAGTTAGTTGGGATGCGATGGTGCCGGTCCATGCAGATCGAGGCCGCGGCTTGCGGAAGGAGCGAGCGGCTCCCGTGGCGTCGAGGGCCGAGTCCTGCGGATCATGGCGCATTGGCCGGGATGGAGGACTACGCTTTGTTGTGAGTCTCCGGTAGGATAAATACCCCATGTACTCCTCGATGTAAACTTGCCAGTCCAGGAAATAAACGCTCGCCAAGATACAGGCCGTTGCGGCGGCCGCGGCGTTCAGCGCCATTGTTGAGTGCTCAAGCTCTTGCGTGTGTTCCAGTGAGCTGTGAGGGTCGTGTGTATCCGGGCTGCGCCAACAGGGGGCACGGGCACGAGCTTCACCATCCATGACAGGACGATGCCGAAGCTCTGGCCTCCGCCGCCGCGGATGGCCCAGAAGACGTCGCGCCCCATGGCCTTCTTGTCCAGGAGTCTCCCCTTGGCATCGACCAGCACGGCGTCCAGGACGTTGTCGGCGGCGACGCCGTACTTGCGCTGCAGCAGGCCGAATCCGCCGCCGCTGAAATGGCCTCCGACGCCGATGGTCGGGCACAGGCCCGCCGGGAACGCCAGCCCGCTTTTGCTCACCTTTGCGACGGAGTAGTACAGCTCCCCGACGGTGGCGCCGGAGTCCACCCACGCGGTGGCCGCGCGGTGGTTGACGCGCACGGCGCGGAGGTTGGCGAGGTCAACCACCGCGAACATCTCGGGACGCTCGGACCGGTAGGACAAGCCCTCGTAGTCGTGGCCGCCGCTGCGCACGCGGAGGCGCACGCCGTGGCGGCGGCCGCAGAGCACGGCGGCCTGGACATGGGAGGCGTTGGTGGGCGTGACGATGCAGAGCGGCCGCACCGTGGTGGGAGCTGAGAACTTGGAATTCCTGAGGGACGAAACAAGGACAGAAGTGAAGGAAGGTGAGTTCTGTGTGTACAGAAGCTGGTTTGGAACGTTCGCCGTAAGGCAACGGAGGAAGTCGTCGGAGGCAGCCGAGGAAGACAGGGCGGAGGTGCAGCAACAGAGGCCAAATATGAGAACTAGCGCTCTAGATGCGGCCATTTCGTGCTTACGCTGTGGACTGTAATGCGAACTTCCATCTGTATGCATATTGGGTAGCCAATGTAACGAGTGAGGTGAGTTGCAGCTACCAAGGAATACACACCAGAAGTACAAAATTTCCAAACTAATATGCATCCTCATCTTCAGAATATTCAGATTTAGTTGCAATCTGCACTACCTCGTGCCGCTGATTGATCAGCCTAGCATCGATTTGCATTACATTATAGCTAGGATCACGGAACGGGAGGAGTGGAAGAGTTGACGCACGTTAGACACGCACGTATAAAAATGAAAATGTCGCGGTCGGTGGGTCAGCCATGTCAGTTGGAGGTCTCAGAGAAATAGTTTGCGACCTGCCTGCCCTGTGGAAGGTGGGTCTGTGATCCGCAGCTTCCGATTCGTTTATGGCAATATCGAAGCATCGATATGCATATTGTCAGACAGATCCAAGGTTCCTACACATGCAGTGGACAGACAATGGCTAGTAGTATAGTACACAGACGCCATTGAGTACTGCTCATTGACCTTTGAAACGATAAGAACATGACATCAATTTGCCATCGGCAGCGCCGCCTCATATGCTCTGCTCTGCTAGCAAACAAGGAAGAAAACTAGAAAACTATAGTTTCGGGATCTATCCAAATTGGCTTTTTTTTTTATGCGTAGAACAACTGATACCAGAAGGCGGTAGATTTTGAATCGTATCAATATATAGTTTCTTTTGGTTTTGGATAACAATTCAAGGAGCCCGTCCATGAGAACGTCATTTTTTTCTTATGAGCGATGCTTCTGTAGAGGAAGAAGACGGCCGTTACTGATATAGGCCTAGCACATAGTGGGCCAAATTTTTCTTATTAGGCCAAGATGGGAGAACTGGAGGACGGGCGTGTGGGCTGAGAGAGGGTCCCATTGGGATAGAACCTCAATTTTCTTGTGTACTCCCTTCTCCAAAATCCTCTCCCCTTTCTTATTGATGGTAGCCTAACCTGAGAACGGCAAGGCCTCTCCCCTTTACCGTCGAAAGCAGAGCTGAAACGGAGGCATGTGGAGAAAGAGAGCCATTATGTGGCTTGTGGTAACCCGACTGAATCCCTATATCACATTGCATTTGAATGTACTTTTGCACTCAAGTTCTGGGAAGCTGTAAGAGCCATCACAGGGAAAAAACTACCGGTTTTGCACCCGGCTTCTTGGGCGAAGGACCTGCTGGCGGGCCATTTGTGTGATCAGAAGGACGCAGCAATTTTCATCTGTGGGGTGTGGTCGCTGTGGTCTGGGAGGAATGCACGAAACCATGGAAAGGAGAATTGGAATGCTGCTGCTGCCGTCAGACATGTAGCGAAGCTGGTAGAGGACCTGATGTGTATTGATGCTGACAGGACTGTTCATCGTCCAAAAATTGGAGTTGCGTGGGAACCACCTGATTTGGACTGGACCAAGTTGAATACTGATGGTGCTTTCGATGTGAGATCTGGTACAGGGGCTGGAGCTGTCCTGCGAGATGATCGTGGCAGGATCATAAGAGCAGAAGCTAGATGGTATGAAAACCTCTCTGATGTGATTACAATTGAGGCCATTGCTGCAAGGGATGGTCTCCTTCTCGCATCGGCGTATGGCTGTCAAAGAGTGGTGTTGGAGATGGACAACCTGACACTTGTAGAATCTCTAAATGCGTCTACGGTGGACAGTCAGTAGTTGCTGGTTTATGGCAAGAGATCCGAGAGCTTGGAAGATCTTTCTCATGTTTTTCAGTTAAGTTTGTTAGACGGGAGGCAAACTGTGTTGCACACTGTTGTGCTAAAAAGCCTACCCAGCATGAGCGTTTGTGCTCCTGGTCTGCTCAGCTCCCCCAGTGGCTTAGGGAGTTAGCAGAGAAGGATTGTAATCCGGACTCATTGATTGAATGAAAGCACTTGTGTTTGCCCTCAAAAAAAAAAAAAACCTGAGAACGGCAAGGCGAGTACGGAGTACCCCCTCTTTCCACGTATATATCTTGCAGTTGTACACAAGCATAAGCATTTCTGGCTGTGGGACGTGCAATATTGCACTGCCTCTCCAACCACCTAACTTTATCTGACCGCTCATTGCAACATGTGCCTCTGTCTTCCAGTTGACGTGAGTTGTCTTCTACCTTCTAGACCAATGCTCACGAGCTTGCCACACCATCGGGGAGCTTACCAGGCCACATGGCACGCAATGTGTCGGTGTCTTGTAGAAGGACATCTATGGAAATGTGACTGATAGGCTTGTTCACGGGGAGGGTGGAGTGCCAGAGTTCGGGGTGTGGAGCGCTAGGGCGAGCCGAGGGGCTCCCGACCGACAACGACACGGTCACACCATTTCCAACTCGCCGTCATCTGGTGGAACGACATACCTACACACAGGACATTGACGGTCTGTCTCGAACACGTCTGCAAATGCAGTGTAAGTAATAGGTGTGGATCCTCACCTGCCGCCATGTCATCCAAAGACACCGTGCAGATCGGGTGTGGCGGTGGGGCTGAGGTACCGCCTAGCTGGGGGAGAGCTAGGGGGCCATGCCCCCCCTCCCCCCCACATTTTTTGAGAAAATTTACAAGTATGTTATTGATTTTTTGCCCGTGAGCTCGTTCTTGGAATTTCAGAAGAGTACTGCCATATCCGAGACGGATGGAGTAGTTGATAGAAGAAATTCTTTATTTGGCCTAGAAAAGTTTCTGGGTCCTTTCTTGGCCCAATCTGAAAAAAAAAGTTACCTCTATGACCTAAACCGCAAATTTTATTCCTTTCTTGGCCCTTTCGTCAGTTTTGAGTGTCAACGGTGTTAAATGTGTGCTGAAATGACCAATGTGCCCTAACTTCAATAAAAATGTAAAATTTATTTTGGAAATTATTTAATTGTCCGAAATTCCAGAATAACATAATTGCTGCCATTTTTTAACTGAAACTTTCATTCCTTTCCATAATAAACTGAAGTCAGGGGCAATTTCGAAAATAAATTTCAAAAATTAAATTTCAGACAATTAAATAATTCCGAAAATAAATTTTACATTTTTATTGAGATAGGGGCACAATGGTCATTTCAGCACATTTTTAACACCGTTAACACTCAAAACTGGCAGAAGGGTCAAGAAAGGAATGAAAGTTACGGTTTGGATCACAAAGGTAACTTTTTTTTCGATTAGGCCAAGAAAGGAACCAGAAATTTTTTTGAACCAAATAAGGAATTTCCTCCAGTTGATATCAGCTGTCCAGGCATTTCTATATAAGATCATATTGCGTGCAAGGAATTTCAAGGCCGCCTCTCCGACGTTCTACATCGTTAAGCCAAGAGAATTTTTACGGTGCACTATACTACTCGAAAAGATAAAGTAGTATGAATCAAATCAAACCGTTGATTACTTAGGTTAGTTTTGTAATTAGGTGGAACTAATTAGGCATTGTCTTGCCGAAAAGTTAGGCAAGATCGAATCGTTACCAGAGCCCCGCGATTCGCGGACGAAGACCCAGAACCGTAAGGCTAACCTAGCTGCCGATTTGTTCATCCAGCGCAGATGCAACCCCTCCCAATCTCCTATCAAGAAGCTGGTTTGGAATGTTCGCCGAGAGGCACTGGAGGAAGTCGCCGGAGGAAGCAGAGGAAGACAGGGCGGAGGCGCAGCAACAGTGAAAGCAAAAGATGAGCACTGGCGCTCTGGATACGGCCATTTTGTGATTATGCTGTGGACTCTAATGCGAACTTCTATCTATATGCATATCGGCTTGCCAATTTAAGGAGTGAGAGTAGCACAAAATGCGCAAATTAAAATTAATCAGAGCATATGAAATGAATATACACCTGACGAGCTAAATTGCCAAACTGATGCATTATCATCTTCGAAAAATCAATTTGGATGCAATATGCACGATTCATCAACTTACCCATCGATTTTCCTTAGATAATAGCTGAGATCACAGAACGGGCGGCGTGAAAGAGTTGATGCACGTTAGGCACGCACCCACAAAAATGAAAATATCGCGTCGGTGGGTCAACTATTTCAGAGCCGTTTCGTTTAGGACTAAATTTTAGTCACGAGAATTTTACTATTTAAGAATATTAAATAAAGTTTAATTACAAAACTAATTGCAAAACCTCTAAGCTAATTCCCGAGACGAATCTAATGCGATAATTAAACCGTGATTAGACAATGGTTATTGTAGCATCACTGTAATAAAACATAGATTAATTAGGCTTATTAGATACATCTCATAAATTAGCACTCATCTGTCAAAAATATTTTGTAATTAGATTTTATTTATACTTCTAGTAAAATTCTTTTTGATGTGACATGTCTAAATTTAAGTTTATGAAGAAACAAACAGACCCAGTTAGAGGTCTCAGAAAAATAGTTTGCGACTTGGGGGGCGGTGGGTCTGTGATCCGTAGCTTCCGATCCATTTATGGCAATATCGAAGCATCGATGTGCATTTTGCCAGGATCCTCCAAGGCTCCTACACATGCAGTGGACAAACAATGGCTAGTAAGTACGTAGTATAGTACACAGCGCCAGTGAGTACTGCTCATTGACCCTTCAAACGATGAGAACATGACTTCAATTTGCCATCGGCAGTGCCGCCTTGATCATCTGCTCTGCTAGCAAACAAGGAAGAAAACTATACAAAACTATAGGTTCGTGATCTATCCAAATTGGCTGGATTTTTTTTTCTTTTGATGCGTAGAAGAACTGATACGAGAAGGCGGTAGATTTGGAATCGTATCACTGTATAGTTCTTTTTATTTTGGACAATAATTCAAGAAGCCCGTCCATAAAAGCGTAATTTTTCTTTCTTTGGGCGATGCTTGTTTTGGACAACAATTCAAAAAGCCCGTCCATGAGAGCGTCATTATTTTTTCTTTCTTTGAGCGATGCTTCTGAGAGAAAGAAGATGGCCGTTACTTGATATGGGCCTCGCGCGTAGTTGGTGGTGGTGAGGGTGTGGGGGGGCGGGGGGGGGGGGGGGGGGGGGGGGGGCATGTGGATGCCTCATGGAAATGTGACTGATAGGCTTGTCCACGGGGAGTGGTGGAGTGCCAGACACGGTCACAGGATCTCTAACTCGTCGTTGTCTGGTGGAACGACAGACATGCAGACAGGACACCGGTGGTCTTTCTCATACATGTGTGCAATGCAGTGCGAGTGATAGGTGTGGGCGCACGTAAGGCTCCGCCCGCCGCCATGTCATCCAAACACACCATGCATATCGGGGCGGTGGTGGGGCTGGGGCCGGGACAGGGTAGAGATCGGGGCCAGGTTCGCGACATCGTCTGGTGCCTTACCATCCTCGTCCTCCATCACCTCAGCGCACCAAAAACATATAGGAGCAAGCCCAATGTACAAGGTAAATCAGCGCTAGAAAAGGTGTTAGGCAAAGGAGGCAGATCACAACGCTTTCAAGGATACCGCATATTCTGATGACGGTGGTCTCGCTGCCAAATGGGGACCTAGCTAACTGAAGGTGGACTTTCAAGGATACCGCATATTCTGATGGCAGTGATCTCGCTGTCAAGTGGGGACCTCACTGGTGGTGGGTGCTGTTTGCGATCTGCCTCCTTTGCCTAGCAGAGATGGAGGGGCCATGCCCCCCCCCCCCCCCCCCCCCCCCCCCAACCCAACTTGAGAGAATTTACAAGTATGTTACCGGGGACACTGGTCTTTTGCCTGCGAGCTTGTTCTTGGAATTTCAGGAGAGTACTAGCATATCCGGGATGGAGGGAGTAGTTGAGATCAGCTGCCCAGACATTTCTATATAAGACCAAATTGCGTGCAAGAAATTTCAGGGCCGCGTCTCCCACGTTCTACATCGTTAAGCTAAGCAACTCTTCCTCTGTCCTCACATATACTAGTATATCTCTTATTCGAGCTGTCATCAGTGCCACGGATTTTGTCCTATCCAGATGGGTTCCATTTGTTCCGATCGAATATTTAGCAGCGGCCGGATCTGCTGCTCATGTTACCAGAGCATGCTGATTGGAAGTTTATGCGGCAACCCTTACAGTTTTCAACTGATTCCATTGGCTCTTTTGACCAGAAGGTACTACTTTTATCCAATCGGCGAACTATACTATACTGCAATGAATCTGTAGTGTGTAGTTGGACCATCGCACTACCCTTTGCAGGCTCCGTTCTGGCGCGCACGTAGTGCATGTGTAGTCTTGATTTCACAGGGAGATGCGGTGACAGGAGAATGAGGTTGACGCCTGCGTGAGTCAGTAATAAGGCAAATCTAAATTCTACTAGCACTAATTAATTTAGTTCTGTTCTCTCAACTAGATCTGAATAGTACACTTAACCGATGCCGACCGACGTGATCGAGGTCCCGTGACGACTGACGCTCACATCGCCATGTAGCGTACACATCCGAACTCTGGAGATCTGTGATGCCTTACAAATGTTATACTCCCACCCGTGACGACTGACGCTCGCATCTATGTAACACAACGTACAAATTTTGTTGTAATTGTTTTTTTTTTCATATCATTAAACTGATGTATAGCCAACCCAATTCGTGTTACATTGGATATTGTTGGCGGCCGGTAAGGCTCCAAAGTGCACCACCTGCCACCTGAGTTCGTATCAATCCTGTCGGCAAAGTGTTAAAAACGTCCGTTAAGAAAAGCTCAGTGTATCATGTGGTGCCTACTCTATCATGGCCATATTCCTTGCGACCGCTGTTGACGGCCGTCCGCACGCATAACCCAGAGTCACGGGTCCTCATAACGCATACACGCAACTTCCATGACGCTGCGGATTAGCAACTATATAAGCCGGCATAGAACAAGCAATAACCACGCACTGTACGGTCACTACAACAAGCAACCATGGCAATGCCCAGGGGCTTAACACTAGCGCTCATCCTCAGCCTCTCCTCTCTTTATCTCTCCACTGCCTCCACGGATGGATTTCTCCAGTGCCTGAGGGAGAAGATCCCCAGCGAGCTCATTTTCACGCAGGGCTCCAGCAGCTTCACCGACGTGCTGGTGTCCTCCATCCGGAACCCCCGGTTCTTCACCAACACCACGGTGCGGCCGCTGTGCATCGTCACCCCCACGGACGCCTCCCACGTGCAGGCCGCCGTGCTCTGCGGCCGCATGAACGGCGTGCGCCTCCGCGTGCGCAGCGGCGGGCACCACTACGAGGGCCTGTCGTACCGGTCGGAGCGGGCCGAGGTGTTCGGCGTGGTCGACCTCACCAACCTCCGCGCCATCACCGTGAACGCCAACGACGGCGCGCCCACGGCGTGGGTGGACTCCGGCGCCACGCTCGGGGAGCTCTACTACAGGATCGCCAAGGACAACCCGGAGGTCGCGTTCCCGGCCGGCATCTGCCCCACCATCGGCGTCGGCGGCCACTTCAGCGGCGGCGGGATCGGCATGATGATGCGCAAGTTCGGCCTCTCCATCGACCACGTCCTCGACGCCAAGCTGGTCAATGCCAACGGCGACCTCCTCGACAGAGCGGCCATGGGGGAGGACCTCTTCTGGGCCGTCTGTGGAGGAGGCGGCGAGAGCTTCGGCATCGTGTTGTCTTGGAAGGTGAGCCTCGTCAAGGTCCCGTCGACCGTGACGGCGTTCAACATCTTCAAGAGGCTTGACCAGGGCGCCATCGACGTCCTGACCAAATGGCAAGACGTCGCACCGACCCTCCCCAACGAAATCAACATCAGGGTGATCGTCCAGGGACAGCAAGCCATCTTCCAGGCGCTGTACCTCGGCAGCTGCAGCGCGCTGGTGCCAATGCTGGGTTCCTTCTTCCCGGAGCTCGGCATGACGAGCGATAACTGCATGGAGATGACCTGGCTGCAGTCGGCAGCCTTCTTCAACAGCTGGAATCCCAACGCGCCGGTCGAGTCGCTTCTGAGCCGGGGCACCAGCCTGGGCACCTTCAACAAGTACAAGTCCGACTACGTCCGGCGCGCACTCCCCAAGGACGTGTGGGAGAGCATCTTCCCCTGGCTAACCAAGAGCGGCGCCGGGATGATCATCCTGGAGCCTCACGGCGGGTTCATCGGCACCGTCCCTGCCGGGGCGACGCCGTACGCGCACCGGAGCGACGTGCTGTACAACATCCAGTACATCACGTTCTGGTCCGGCAACGATGACGGCTCGACGGCGATGGGCTGGATCAGCAGCTTCTACGACTTCATGGGGCAGTACGTGAGCAGCAGTCCCAGGGAGGCGTACGTGAACTACCGAGACCTGGATATCGGCGAGAATGTGGTGGTGAACGACGTCAGCACGTTCGACAGCGGCAAGGCGTGGGGAGAGAAGTACTTTGGCGCAAACTTCCAAAGGCTCGCGGCGGTTAAGGGAGCCGTGGATCCGACTGACTACTTTAGGAATGAGCAGAGCATCCCGCCACTGCTCCAAAGCAATTAATGGCAATTCCTTGTTTTTCTTTGCACAATTTCGACTAATGAAATATTTGTTTCGATAAATCCGTATAATAAATGGCAACTATTACGATCCATATCTCTGCATAAAGAGATCTGCTCAGGTGTTGGGCGCCCTGCACAGTGCAGGGCCAATCAGATTTTGCCACCTGTCCATCTCATCTAATGAGAAAATTAGCAGGCGCGGGCGAGCGAAGCTCACGTATATGGGCCTCTGTCTCTGGGCTACCTGCTAATTATCTCATTAGATGAGATGGACAGGTGGCAAAATTTGATTGGCCCTGCACATATATAATATGTGCAGGGCGCCCAGCATTTGAGCAGATCTTGTCGTGGGCTTGGAGGCTTTGCTAAGCTCCTCAAGTGAAAGGCAAAGCAACATTCAACCCGATATCCTTCGTGCGACACACCAAGAAACCGAGGATCACTTGTTGGCGGACTACGCCTTCACAAAACAATTTTGGCGACATGTTCTTCATGCATGGTATGCACCTGAACATTATGAATCTCTCATCCTCGATGGCAATTGAGGAACTCCGATTGTGGAAGCATTGAACCTCGTTGGGCCACGTACCTTTGTTTATATAGGCAGCAATAGCCGCTGCCTTGGCTTATAATGCAAGGCATGGCTGGTGTAATCTAAACTATACAGCAAACTGTTGTTACAACAACCAAATCTTATATTTACTAATTGGAGGCTCCTTTTGAAGCCTTCACGTTAATCAGAGAAAAATCCTAGAAATTCTGAGAAAAAAGCAAAACATCTGGCCGTTGATTTGAATACTTAATAAGGTTTAACCATTGGATCTACATAATCTGGAACTGCACGTCATCTACGGCAGGCTGTGCAATATACGGAAAAACTACACGATCTGGAACTTCACGTCATCTACGGCAGCCTGTGCAATATAGGAATAATTAGGGAAAGATTGAATTGTCTTGGAAACATACGTGTTGCTAACAAAACAAATCTACAATATCACGTGAAATAAGTCCAATCACGATTGTCCAAATCCAAAGGTACTTTCGCTGCAATCCTGTCATGCGGCACCGTCGACGGATCCCGTGAGAGAGGATAGAGCGTGGATCGACTAGATGAGCTTGCGATGGGCTCGCCGGCAGAAATCGACAGCTCCAATGGCCTGTCTTCCACCTGACGAGTTCTTCAAAGAGTCCATGGGTGACCAAGCTTAATAGCTGACTGGAGGAAGATCATGGAGTTTTGCATGGCTAATCGGTGAATCTGATGGGACGCAACGCAACCAAGGGGATATCGCAGATACGATGGAGCCAGGCCATTTACATGTCTATGTGTACAAGAACCTTGACAAGTTGGTTGATTAGCTGCGAGCTGTGGCCTGTGGATGTTCAAAGCGGAAGGGCAAAGCAGCTTGATTGGCCGAGTGCACTGAACAAGGAGAGAAACGTGGGGCCCTGATTATCTGCATGCGAATTGCAAGAAGATGGTGATCACGGCACTACGGTAGGCCAATCTTATTTGCAAGATGCGATCAAGGAGTTACGCAGACATGCATATAGATTGGATGATTAAGTAGGCAAGTATTCCTATTCCCTTGATCGTTAATTAAACAGATGACATCTAGGAATAATAATTCTGTTTCAATCTTAGTTTCAGCCATCCATGTATTATGTATACAACTCTGGCATCAGACGTGGTACTAGGAAGATTCATGCCACATAATATGAATTCAAGAGCAAACCATATATGCATGTCAGCGTGCTAGCAAGGACACCCATTTCAAGTGCACTTTTTATATTCTTCAGAGGTGACTATTTTTTTCTTTCTTGAATTCAGTCAACTTATTATGGTGTATTAGTGGCAGGAATTTTGGTGGTCCGTTGTCTGTCCCCCAGCTTATTAGAGAATAAAGACACACCTAGGGCAGTCCACGCAAACCCGGAATGATGGCGGACACAAGGCAGAGTAGTGAACTGAGCTAGAGGTTGAAGATAGTGTGTGGTGCATTGGATGTCGATCAGGCAACTTCCGAGAAAATGAAAAATAAGGTATTTTCCAAGAGACATGCCAATAAAAAAGGCTAAGCATAAAAGTTTTAGATGTGTTTCTGGAAACTCACCGCATGTCAAGCCTTAAAAATTCATCGGTTCCAAAAAAAATATTATGTTGGTTTCAATGAGAGGGGCCATTTTTGAATATAATACGCACAAAATTTTCCTTTCCTAATGGTAGTTGAATACATGGATATGAGTATATTCATTTGCTCTGCATGATTTTTTGAAAAGAATGCCCATATTAGTGAAAGTTAACATTACTAAATCGAATTAAAAATTATTTGTAAATTTAGGAAAACCAAAAGAACCTCTAATTATTAGATAATATAATATATCTTATTCTCATGGGTCTATGCAATTTGTAACGTAGGACCACATGGCTACTATAATATTAGTGTAATAAGTACAATGATAAACTGCATAAACATCTTGGAAATGTTTGAGAGAACGGTTGCCCCCTTGCACTGAGAGCTCACTGAAGCCAATTAGAGTCATTAGACAACATGTAAAATGGAATTATATATACTATAGTTAAATGTACATTAGATAGCATTCGTAGAGGATAATGTGTTGAAATAAACGGACATGCAAGGGGTCAAGAGGAAGGGGATCAAGCAATTTCAGTCATTTGTATGTTCCAAGGTTCAGAACAAAACATAAAAGAGAATAAAGTACTATATGAAAAAGTGTAAACACATAATTGGAACCAAACTGATAGAAACATATAGCATTTGTTTTAGAGATGTATATATACCACTTCTTTGCTATTCCATATATATATCTACCACTTCACAAAATGTTTTTAAGAAAAAATTGAGTATATTTTCAAATAATAAAAAGTAATTATAGAACAAATGTTATATGTTTCCTCTCCTATGTTGAACATATAAATATTCAGTTAGATCTGTAAGTTTTTCTATAAAATTATAATACATATGCTTCTTCCACGATTACTAACCCGTCGTGAATTCCAGACATGGCACATTATTGGTTATTCAGAACTGGGTAATTCATCGCATTGCCCAACAATGCAACGAAGAACAACTTCCCATGGCAGAAGAAAGGTGTGTGTGGTCCTGAAAGATTCATATATCTTTTCTTCTGTAGCTTAGCTTACTATATCGAAACACAATATCAATACTACATTTGCTCACAAAGACAATTGCATTTTTTACCTAAAAAAATGTTTTTTTCATGAGGCTTTCTGTAGATGCAAAAGTTTCTTTCAAATTTGAATTTGTGGTTGTGGAAATTGAAAACATTTCTTTGCATTGCATCATGAATACCGGTTATCTATACAACTCATCTCACACAACCTATTAAGCTAAGCATATAAAAAAAAGGGTCTAAACTCTAAACTGACCTTTCTCAAAACATATGTAATTCATGTATCCTGTAGCAGTGCTAGCCCGTGCATATATATGCACGGGTTGAATGACTAGTTTACATACAAATACAGGTCATGCTACCAGATCACTCTTTGAGGTACAAACTAACTTGTACATATCTTAACACTTCTTCTAAATCACAACTGCCTAAGTTGAGAGTCACAAAAAAAAAACTGCCTAAGTTAAGGTTTTGTTAATCGGTCGGCCTTTATCACCTAACGAAACAAAACTGGATGGACAAGTATGTGGCTTCAATATTGTCACACAACAACCAAGCTACCTTGGGCGATGAAATTCTAGAGTAGATGACGGCTTGAATCTCAAATCACATGGATACGATGGAAACTAATCAAATCCTACAATAACTGCAGTACCTTTCGGAGGCTTAAAATATATAACAGCACGGTCAACACTGAGACCTTTATTTATAGCTCTTGTCCAGCACATCGAATTTCTTGAACAGGTCTACAGTCATATATTTTCTTGGACGGAACCGAGGCATTAAATATTGTATTAACCTGCAACAAAAGAGTGACCGACGCAATACTATGAGTGGCACCCCTCGCTTTTGTGCTTATCATATTACTTGTTCGTCGCCCACTCGTCCAAGACTCTTTTTCGGCTCGCCCTCTCACCCTTACTCTCAGCTATGGGTGCCACTGCCACGTACTACCTCCCTCTCCTCCTCGCTTGTTTGTCACCCCAGTGGCTAGTCATCGTCATAGTTTGTGTTTTCAGCTTGCCTACTCATCATGTCACTTGGCTAGTTTCCATCCCAATATATAGTTATCCAGTTTACTCGTCATCAAGCTTGTTCATCGTTAAATAACTTTTTATATATATATTTTTCATATGAGAGTGGAGGCAGCTTCATGTGTGTCTGTTCCTATGTGCGCTTCTATTGTCTCCTTGAGCCGCTACATCTACTTGCTTGATTTTCTTCTCATTTTTCCCGTTCGCAATTTCTAGTACAAACTCTGCGTCCAGAATATGTGGAAAAAGAAAAAAGAACATGGATATGAGCTCCTATTTAGAACACATTGCTAATAAACGCAGTGGTGGAAAATATAAAATTAATATAAAGGTAATTATTATTTTCGTCTAATTTTTCATATAACAATGATGGGTATTTTTTTCTTCTTATTTTTCAGGATTAACGTGGGAATTTTTAGGCTTTGAGAACAAATGTGGTGGCTCCTTTTCTTCATCAAATACATATACACACAATAGACTTGTCAACAAAGTATGTCCTTTTTTTTAGATAATGAATAGATTATGTAAGTTGGTACGGGAAATTAAAAGAAGCCTGCGACAGGTCATCTTGGCCAATCACAAAGGATGGGTGAGTCATTGCTTGTTGCTCAGTATAGTTGTTGTGGTTTGTCGTTAGTATAGAAATTTAGCAAGGCATGTTGCAGAGAGCATCTTGTTTTGTTTATGCTGGCATCCTACACATCATGAAGTTCAAATGACATCGTTAGGTGCGGGTGCATAGCACCAATAGTTGACTATAGGACTAGCTAAGACTATACTCTAATGGGCACGAATCCCAGAGTCTGATAAGCAATAAGTCACAAATCACATACCGATCTTCCACACATCAGCAGATACACTACTATATAGGCAGCCTAGAGCCTTGGAGCAATGCAACAAGCGAGCTATGTAGTATTGCCATTGCAAGTTGCAAATATGGCACACTACAGGGCCTTGGCACTGGCTCTCGTCCTTAGCTTCTCCTCTTGTTACCTCTCTACTCCATCCTCAGCTACCTCCGATGGCTTCCTCCAATGCCTGTCCGAGAAGATACCCAGTGAGCTCATCTTCAGGCCGGGCTCCAGCAACTTCACCAACGTGCTGGTGTCCACCATGCGGAACCCCAAGTTCCTCGCAAACACCACGGTGAGGCCGATTTGCATCGTCACAGTGACAGATGCCTCCCACGTGCAGGCCGCCGTCCGGTGCGGCCGCATGAACGACGTGCGCCTCCGCGTGCGCAGCGGCGGGCACGACTACGAGGGTCTGTCCTACCGGTCCGAGCGGCCGGAGGTGTTCGGGATGGTCGACCTCGGCAACATGCGCGCCATCTCTGTGAGCACCGACGAGGGGGTGCCAATGGCGTGGGTCGACTCCGGCGCCACGATCGGCGAGTTCTTCTACACCATTGCGAAGAACAACTCGGAGGTCGCGTTCCCGGCCGGCATATGCTCGACTCTTGGTGTTGGCGGCCACTTCAGCGGCGGCGGGCTCGGCATGATGAAGCGCAAATACGGCCTCTCCATCGACAACATCGTCGACGCCAAGCTTGTCAATGCCAACGGCGACCTTCTCGACCGGGCGACCATGGGGGAGGACCTCTTCTGGGCGATCCGAGGCGGCGGCGGCGGAAACTTCGGCATTGTCTTGTCATGGAAGGTGAGACTCGTCAAGGTCCCATCAAAAGTAGCAGTGTTCAGCATCGCCAAGACGCTTGACCAGGGCGCCATCGACGTCCTGACCAAGTGGCAAGATGTCGCACCAACCCTGCCCAACGACATCGTCATCAGGGTCGTCGTGCAGGGCCAGCAAGCCCTGTTCCAGTCCGTGTTCCTCGGCACGTGCCACAAGCTCCTGCCGACAATGACGTCCCGGCTCCCGGAGCTGAACGTGACGAGGGCCGACTGCAGAAAGATGAGCTGGCTGGAGTCAGTGGCGTTCATTAGCTTCAACAACACCGACACGACGGCGCTCCTGAACCGGAGCAACATGGGCACCTTCTTCAAGAACAAGTCCGACTACGTCCGGCACGCCATCCCCAAGAGCGCATGGCAGAAGATCTACTCCTGGTTTAGGATGAACGGCTCCGGGCTCATCATCCTGGAGCCACACGGCGGCTTCATCAGCACCATCCCCGTCAGCGCGACACCGTACCCTCACCGGAGCGGCGTGCTGTACTACATCCAGTACGTCTCGTTTTGGTTCGGCAACGACGACGGCTCCACGGCGAAGAGCTGGGTCAGCAACTTCTACGACTTCATGGGGCAGTACGTGACCAAGAACCCGAGGGAGGCGTATGTGAACTACAGGGACCTGGACATCGGCGAGAACGTGGTGGTGAACGACGTCAGCACGTTCGACAGCGGCAAGGTGTGGGGCGAGAAGTACTTCGGTGCCAACTTCCAGAGGCTTGCGGCAGTGAAGGGGATGGTGGATCCGACTGATTACTTCAGGAATGAGCAGAGCATTCCGCCATTGCTCCAAAGCTATTAATGGCGATTCCATGTTGAGTATGATTTTATGAAAATTCGGCACAATTTCAACAACTCGAATATATATGTGTGTTCCAATAAATTTGTAGAAAACAATTAACTTCGTGGCTCCAAGACCGGTTTACTTTTTTTTTGACGTGTTTACTTTTTTTTTTGGCTTGGAGTTGGACTTGTGTTGGGGACTGCACCGAAGCCCCTACCCGACCCACGCGAAGAATAACAGCCAAGGGCGAAGGTAAAACGGAGGAGACAATCAAACTAACAGCCGTGCTTATACAGCCAATGGCATGTATGTAAATATGATCATTCTCCCCCTTATAAATATGGAGGGAGATGATCCTGGAATGACATCGGTTTTTCGGGCCACGAGCCAAAGGAAGAATCATTTGCACCGTGCTCTGAACTCTCTAATCACCAGACCCCTTCGCCCGGCATCGCGGGAGAAGGAGAGCTTCGCGTAACTGAACTGCAGGGAACCTGAACGAGGACCTCTTCGTCCGGCATCGCGGACCACGAAAGAGGGTTTCGCTCCAACTAGGAGACAGCGACGACAAGCGAAGAGGGCTTCGCGAAGGGACCCGAAGGCTTCGACAACCTCCGAAGGCTTCGTCAGGACCAAAACATCTCAATCACTCGTTGGAGGGCTTCGACCTGTCTCACCAAGACCTTCGATCCCCCAACATTTGGCGCCGTCCCGCGGTTTGAACCCACGACCACGATCAATATGGCCAAGGCAAAGGCAAGAACAAACATCAGCGACAGGCACCGCGCAGAAGCCGATGCCGAAAGCGAAAGGCTCGCGAAGGAAGCAGAACTCAGAACAGCGAAAGAGCAAGAAGAGCGAGATAAAGCTGCAAGAGCAGAAGAAATAGCATGGGCCGAAGAGGAGGCAAGAAGAGAAGAAGCTCTAAAAGCAGCGCAACTAAACAACGCTGAGACATCTCAAGCAGCAAGCTTTCAACAGGAAGATGACGAAACACGCAACATAACTGAAAGGCTTCGGATGATAGAACAAGAACGAGTCGAAAGAGAAAAGAAGCTCTCCATCATCGAAAAAACAGCAAAGCTGAAGAAAGATATGCTCGAGAAAATAGTGCAAGCCCAACTGGAGATCAACGAAATGGACAGCAAGCTAAACAAATACAACGAAGAAATGGAAAACCTGAGGAAACAAGAGCAAGAAGCACATCACAAGCCTCGCAAGCAAACCGAGCAAAAAATGGTGTACGAAGTAAGCAGCTCCGGAAAGGACAGCCAGCCATGCGCCGTCTACAATGAAAACTCTCCCCTGAGCGAAGAGCTACAGAGCGAACCTTGGCCGGTCAACTTCAAAATGCCGAAGGTAAAGGCGTACCAAGGGAAAACATGCCCAAGAGAGTTCCTTATGTCCTTCGAAGCCGCAGTAGAATCGGGCGGAGGAACAAGCTCAACATACGCCAAAGCTCTAGTCATGGCTGTCGAAGGAGTTGCGAAGACATGGTTTTCCACTCTCGAACCAGGATCCATTAATTCCTGGTCCGAGTTGAGAAGATAATTCATAAACAACTTTCAGGGTTTCCAACCATCCGAAATTCATCAAGGAAGGCTATTTTCATGCAAGCAGAAACAAGACGAAGGCTTGAGGGAGTACATGCAAAGGTTCATGGAGATAAAATCAAGAGCGAAAGATGTAGAGGCTTCAACAGTTATTGATGCACTAACAGAAGGCTTGAGGGCTGGCCCCTTCCATTCTGCATTAACTAGAAAGAGACCCAAAACCATCTTCGCACTATTAGACACCTTCGAGAAGTATGCAAGATCAGACGATGAATTCCGAAGGAAAAAAGAAGACGAAAAGAAGCAATCCCAGCTGCTCAAAGACGAGAAGAAGTATAAAGAGGAAAAGGAAGCGAGTCGAAGCAGAAGGCACGACGACAGCAGAGACAATCCAAAAGATCATATCAATCGAAGGGTACACAACCTCGAAAACAGAGAGGAAATGGGCGATGAAAAGAGGAACAAAGATGATGAAAGAGGGAGAGAACGAAGCGACCAAGAAAAGGACAGCGAAGACAAAAAGAAAACAATCAGAGAAACAGTTCTCGTGCCCCATACTGCGAGCTGCATGGCGAAGGAAAGGGCCATACGACAAAACAGTGCCGAAACCTGCAATAATTCAAACAAAATTGGGCTGCAGAAAGAGAAGCGAAGAGGGCCATCAGGCACACGAGCAACTATCGTGAGAACTGGTCTCAAGGGAACTCAACGACAACATACCCTTCGCACTCTGTAAATCATGTTGTTAGCTATCCAAGAGAAGCTTCGTATCAGGCACAGCAGTACGCCTACTCCCAACCTCAAAGCCTAGCAGCGCTGCCACCGCCTCCAGAAACAAACCAGCAAAACAATGGAAGAAGCTCAGAACCTAGCTACACGTCTCAAAGGCAAACTATTAACGCTATCTCCGGAGGATCGACTCAGCAGCTAGACTCAAGAAGAGCAAGAAAAGAACACATTCGAAGGGTACATAATGTGACGTCAAGGACTCCGTTTGTCAGAACCAAGTGGTCCCATATCGACATCACCTTCGGAAAAGAAGACGCAAGAGACCTTGACCAACCACACTCAGACCCACTGGTCATCAAGGCAAACATAAAAGGATTTGATGTACTCAGGATCCTTGTCGATGGAGAAAGCTCAGCTGACATCCTCTTCGCCTCTACATACAGAAAAATGAAGCTAGAAAATGAAACACTGCAACCTGCAGGAATTCCATTGGTCGGCTTCATTGGAAAGGTTATCCAAGCACTAGGAAAAATTAACCTACCAGTTACCTTCGGCGAAGGAGATAACGCAAGAACTGAAGATGTGACCTTCGATGTGGTTGACATTGTTTATCCTTACAATGCAATCTTCGGAAGGGGGTCCATTAACAAGTTCAAGGCAGCCATACATCAGGGCTATCTGTGCATGAAGATTCCTGGTCCCATCTCGGTCATCAGCGTCCTCGGAGACCAACTACAAGCAAGAAGTATCGAAGAAGGCGAAACACCTGGGAGGAAGAACGTCCACTTTGTCCGAAGGAAGCAAAAGACTTCAGATTTCAAGATCTTCGGACTCGAAAACTCGTCCATGACATATCAGAAATGCATGAGCCGTGTCTACCAAGAGCATCTCTTCGGTAGCACGTGCGATTCCTACATGTAAGAGAACAAAACTTGCGGGGGGTGCACTCTTTTTCCTCACGAGGGTAGCCCTGCGAAGGGTGTGAGGTTTTTTAACGAGGCACCCTCCAAGACTGTAACACAGTTTTTAATTACCTTTTTACCCTCGAAAAAATTCCAGAGCAAGTTCCTGGGAAGCGTAGAAGAGCCAAAGCTCAAGAAACGAAGCTTCGAGCTCAAAAACGATATCAGGCAAAAGCCTAGAGAATCCGAAGGTTACACCAATTAAGTATTTGGTGTAGTCTAAGTTTGGATCGATGTATCACAAAGATGGTACATAGACTCCAGACAAGAGCCGAAGGGAAAGATAAGCAAAGAAAGCTTAATCTACCCAAGTACAGGCAAACAAAAACCTTCGTACAAATCGCGATCCTTCGCATGAAACGTTCGAATATCAAAGAACGAAAACACGAAAACTTGTGTTCTTCAAAAGAAACACAAGGTCATCGTGCAGAAAGCATTAAGAGCTTCGGAGATATTGAAGAAATCTTCTCTCCGGCAAAGACCTCCGAAAGAATGCTTCAAAAGAAAAGCTTTATTAAGCACAAGCATCAGTTAAGGAGACCCATCGTCAGGCTCACGCTTTACAACAAGGCCTAGTTCTAAAAGCATCTCGCATACAATCCTAAATTTATCGAAGTTATATCCATTCGAAGGAGAATAAGGCCTTTGAAATATGGGATCTATTATCCTAGACGAAATCATTCGCTCAACATGCGAAGCCGCATCAAAGGAGGAGGACGAATCCAAAACGTCTCCAACCTTCTTCTTCTTGGCCACACCCCGATGTGAAGAACTACTACCTCGTGGACAGCGACCACGAGGCCTTCGTTTATTCCGACCCCGACTCCCTTCGGGAACATCAGCCTCAGGGCGATAAACTCTCCCAATAGCCACAAGGCTACCAGGAGGAAAAGAAAAAGAACTCTCACCTCCCTCAACAGGCGACAAAGGGCTCGAATCACTAGATAAATCAATCCTCGAAGTAGAACTAAAAACTTCAATCGGAGGCTCACGGCGAATCAAGCCACCAGAAGAAGGCTCTGGAGTCGCAAACTCGCTCAGAGAAACATCAGATGATGAATCCGGAGCAACACACTTCTCCAAAACCAAGTCAGAAGAAGCCTTCGGAGTAGCAAACTCGCTCAAAGAAATATCAGACGAAGCCTAAGGTCCAAAAACCAAGCAGAAATTAATCAAAACAACATAAAGTTTACAGCAACATTACAACAATTCTCAAGAAGACACAAGTCCGAAGGAATGATATAACCCCTCTCCCGAAGAAAAAATAAACTGTTTATACCTCACTCTGAGGCAGACGACCAACAGACTGCACACGACTCCAGAAGGCTTCGTCAAAATGACCGGCGACCTTCAGAAGAGCTTCAACAACAGGACGGGGAGTAGAATCAACAGCTGAAAATTTGAAATCGTCAGAAGCAACCTTCGCCAAAACATTGCTCCCTTCGACATCAAGAGAATGGAGGAAGTCCCGAATAGCCAGATGAACAGCATTGGAAGAAAAGGCCCTGCAAGCCTTCACCATGAAAGGAATGTTAACAGAAAGCCAAGATTGGCGCTGCTCAGTCGAAGCATCCTCAGGGATCTGATCAGGAGTAGTCCCAACTGAAATAAGAGCATCCTGAATATAGCTGCAGAGAGAGGACAGGCGAAGCTCTTCAGCCTTAGCAAAAGAAACCGCCTCCTAATCCGCAGCTTCAACTCTTTCGCGAAGGACCTTGTTAGCTTCCAAAGCCTTCGCAAGGGACGAATCAAGATCACCCAGCTGTTTCTCCAGAGAAGCTACCTTCGCCTTAAAATCTTCAGTAGATTTGACGAGAGTCTCCTTCTCAACGGAGAGATCTATCACACGTTTTTCACTAAGAGCAAGAGCATCTTCTTTCTCCTTGATCTGAGATTCAAGGGTGGAGAGATCCTTGCGAAGCCGGTCCCGATCAGCCCTTGCCAGTGTCAGCTCATTAAACTGGCGAAGGGAGGCTTGGGTAATAGCAAGCGACTGACGGAAACAAGAGCGAAATTAGAAAAACAAGCAACTGAGAAAAAACAAAAATTAAAACTGCTTACCTTCATCTGCGAAGACAGTAAAGACTTGTACAGGGTATCACCACCCTGAAGCACAAGCTCTTCTCTGCAGCAGCAACAAAGGGCGCAGCGGCCCTAGCACTCATGACGAAGGTGTTCGAAGGAACGTTGTCACAAAGAGTCAAAGAACCCCCAGCAGCTTCGACTGAATCAAAAGTCATGTCAAAAGGGAGAAACTCTACAAGCATTGCCTCAAAGACTGAATGTAGGAAAAGATCACCACCTGCCGAGGGGCTGAGAGGCTCACGAAGCACAGCGTCTGGCTCCGAAGGTAACTGAACCTGGGAACGATCTGTAAGAGGTCTCAGGTTATCAGCACTTTGACGAAGCCCAGCCACACTAAGAGATGAGAGATAACCTTGAACAGAAGCTTCGGCTACCCCTTCGTTATGAACAGGGGCAGCAGGAGGAACACCAAGACCATCAACACAGGTCTTGTCCTGGATCTTAGCCTTCGATCCAGACTTAGCAAGAACAGAATCAGCACCCTTGATGGCCTTGTCCTGAATCTTGGCCTTCTCAGCGGCGCTGGTATCACGAATATCAACTGTAGAAGCAGAAATATCCTTTGCAACAGAAGAAGAACCCTTCGAAACAACTTTCTTAGGGACATACTGAGCTTTAGACCCAGAAGAATTACTACCACCATCTTCTGGAATAGAAAACAAATCTAATGCAGAACGAATCACCGGAGGCTTGAAAGCAAAAGAAGGCTTCGCTGAAAGAGAACTCTTCGGCTGACTTGCCGAAGGAACAGCAGCACTCAAAGCTGTAGCATTGGCTTCACTAATAGCCTTATCAGAGCAGTCCTTCGACGAAGTCTTATGAGTTTTCAGCTTCTTCTTAGCCTGCTCTTCGCCAGACCTTCGGCTTCCAGACATCTTGAAAAAGAGCGAAGGAAAAGGATCTCCTACCGAAAGGAATTGGAATAGCCAAAAGAAAAGAGACTCGCAAAGTATACGATTGATGAAACAGCGCGCCCACGATGAAGATATATAGAAGGGAAACGATCATCGGGAACTGAAAAGAAGTACGGAATGAAAACGACAAGACACGTGTATGGGTCAGAAAGGCACACGTTGCAGTCATAAACTGACAAAAAATTGTTTCCGGTTTTAGTTACACTAATAACACATCACCAATTGAGGGCTAATGTTGGGGACTGCACCGAAGCCCCTACCCGACCCACGCGAAGAATAACAGCCAAGGGCGAAGGTAAAACGGAGGAGACAATCAAACTAACAGCCGTGCTTATACAGCCAATGGTATGTATGTAAATATGATCATTCTCCCCCTTATAAATATGGAGGGAGATGATCCTGGAATGACATCGGTTTTTCGGGCCACGAGCCAAAGGAAGAATCATTTGCACCGTGCTCTGAACTCTCTAATCACCAGACCCCTTCGCCCGGCATCGCGGGAGAAGGAGAGCTTCGCGTAACTGAACTGCAGGGAACCTGAACGAGGACCTCTTCGTCCGGCATCGCGGACCACGAAAGAGGGCTTCGCTCCAACTAGGAGACAGCGACGACAAGCGAAGAGGGCTTCGCGAAGGGACCCGAAGGCTTCGACAACCTCCGAAGGCTTCGTCAGGACCAAAATATCTCAATCACTCGTTGGAGGGCTTCGACCTGTCTCACCAAGACCTTCGATCCCCCAACAACTTGCTTGGCTGAGTTCAATGTCTGCAAAGTTATTATACAGCCCTCGAACCTTGAAATGCATGCAAATTAATTAAAAAGATAAATTTAGGTATCTTACTTATCTTTTCTAACTCCGGTTTCCTCCATCATCCACTCTTCACCGGATCAAAGCAAAGTAACATGTCACAACTAAAATTAAATTCTCCAAGTACATATCAAGCAACCCAAAAATGCTGGAATCATGGAAAGATCCCATGTCTGGAAACCACAGCCAATGGGCATCTGAAGCTATGAAAGGACATCTGAATATAACAAAGGAATTCCTCTGAACCATGTATTTCTTTTCCCTCCTTAAATGAAAGAGCAGTGCTCCTGCTCATTGGTTCGAAATAAAATATAACGAGGAAGATCTTAACATTCAACACTACCATCCTTAGATCCACCAGAGATGTAACTTGGAAATAACAAACCCATGCAAGAATTAGAAATAGCAAATACAGCCTTTATTAAAATATTTTTTTACATATAGCTAGTAATTGTCAAAGTCGAGAAAGTTTGATTTTTGATCAAATCCAAAATGCTTATATTTCTGGATGGGGACAGTATCAAATACATACATCTCAGCCCAAATAAGGATGATGCATCATAATTTGAAATTAAAATAATTTGCAGTTAATGGCGCTTACTTTGAGCAATAGCATCGGCTTGGTTTTGATGACGAGCCTAGCGATGATGTCCGGATAAGGAGGATTGCTACACAAAAGGTATCTGTGATCAAGAAAATAGAGATAAAGTTTTATCTAAAGATCACCGAGAAACTCTAATAACAAATAAACATTTTGATCTGTCTATAGTGAGAATAGATTTCGTATAATGGATGACTTTATTACGATGAGCCTCTCGACCGGGTATAAATAGAGTACACGAGGATTGGAGGGAAAGGCACATTTCGATACGTACATATGGCAGTTTGTTATTCATATTATGACCTACCGTATACTCTAACACCGTCAACCCTCAAATAGATCATATTATAATGTCACATGCTGCAGAAGCGGCTGCTAAGACTACCACAATATGTAAAACTCCTTAGATGCCACGCTATAGGGATAATTCTCGAGTACCCATAAAAGCCTTCGGGGAAATGAATGCTCCCAAGCGTCTACCTCTCCACTCGGGAGACATAGTGAAGAATAGTACAACCTTGACAGTGTTAAGATGTTTATGGGATCCGGGTCTCCTGAAGTAGTGAAGAAAATTCAGGATACTGTAGCGACCAGAACAGTAATCTGTGAGGAAAGCTACAGAACCTTGAATTTACACTGTAGCGAACAGTACCCAAAGCTACTGTGCGTTCGTTTTTACTGTTCATAAGTACTGTTCGCCTGTTTCTGTAGCATTCGCCCTGGGCTGTTCGTTTTCCATCCGACGGCTGAGATTTCGTCTAATTCCGGCGCACTGTAGCGCCTCTGAATTTCCTTCAGTAATTCAGAGGATCCCGATCGATGTTTATGCCCCGCAGCAGTTCCTCTCTCTCTCTCTCTCTCTCCGATTTGAATTTTGAGGAATCTTAGAAGAAAAGATGAAAACTAAACATACATATAACTTTCTAAAACAAACTAAACATTATATCTTACCATACCCAGCGGTACGGATCCTCACCATAAGATAACAGGACGGTCAAGATTAGCGACTAGCGACCTCTTACCCTATACTATGTATAATAAAAAAATGCTTCACACACGATTGGATCTTCCGACCCGGTCGTGCCACCGATGCATACAGTTTTGTGTACCGCTGGATATTGCTTGTTTCTTTTATCATCACTAATCTTGATTGTTGATTGCTGTTGCGTTCATGCACCGCAAGAAAACATGATTTTAGTCACCAAGTTTTAGTGATCAAGGAGAAATGTGCTTTGTTGGTCACTAAAAGATGATTAATAATGTCCAAGTTTGAGATTTTTGGTGAATATACGATTTTAATGCATGACCAACGTTATATGTAGTTACCAAGATTGTTTTGGTTGCTACATAGTTTTAGTGACCAACATATGTAATTATTGGTCACTATATGCATATAGTGACAAGGTTTTAGCCACCACAATGTGACCAAGCTTGTTGGTGACAAACTTACTATTGTGACTAATCATACACATATAGTGACCATGTACCTTGGTGACTAATAGTCATTTTTCTTGTATTGATGTATCTTGCTTCCCCATGCTAAGTAGTTTAATGTTAGGATCTTGTGAACAGGTATACGGTCATGGATTTCCTTGAACAAGTATACGGTCATAGGTATACGGTCTCGTGCGTAGAAACCCCATTTCCCGTGTGATTTGCCTACGTGAAAGCTGCATCAGTATATTTATTTTAATCACATCTAATTCAGGTTTTATCCAACGTTCAAGTTGCCGATACGCTTGATCTTTGTTCTTCAGGAAAACTTGTTCATAGTCCTGAACTGTCTTTCGTCCGTATAATATACGACAGAGTTTCAGTAATCTTCCTTCCCTCCCCCTTTCCTCCCTCTCCCATGTATACTTTTTTGTTTATTGCACCAAACCCAAAGCAAGGGGACAGCCTGAATCATCTTTTTTTGGAGCCATTGAAATCAGTAGCTGTAAAACGTCCTAAGCAGAGATTGGCAGCCCTCAAATTTGACTATCTTCTTCGATGGCTATAGCTCTCAGTAGAGCTTTGACAAATTACATTTTTTTTATAAAAAAAAACAGAGAGATATGGGCTCCATCCTAGCTCATCTAATCTTATCTTCTACAAAAGACTGGCGACCTTCTACCTATACTATGTATATCTCGCTTTCCCATGTCCTTGTAGTTTAATGTTAGGATCTTGAACAGGTACAAGGTCGTAGATTTCGTTGGACAGAGATGAGGCATAAAATACTACTCTTTCCATCCCACAAAAAATGTCATTTTAATTTTATCCTAACTCAAACTATTTTCATTTAACCAAATTAATAGGAAATGGTATTAATAATCATGACACTAAATACAAATAACATAAAAATATATTTCATGATAAATCCAATGATATTGTTTTCACACTACAAATATTGGTACATTAAAGTTTGGTTAAACTTCAAATGTTTTGACTTAGGACAAACTAGCTAGAATGCCATTTTTTATGGGACAGACCCGACAGAGGTAGTACTCTTGTGTATTAACCTGCAGCAAGAGTGATTGACACTTGATATAGTATCTTGAACAGCTACACGGGTGTGCTCTCTGAAACACAAGACGCAGTTCTATGAGTTCTGATTTCAGATCTCAATCGAACAGCTACACCGCGGCTTTTGTCGACGTGATGATCGAGGTGCCATGAGCGACAGGATGCTCAATTGAGTAGCTAATCAAGACTTATCTTTACCCTTCTACGTACTTCGTGCATGTAAATTCATGTAACTTAAGCTCAACCTAACCAGACATCACATCGTCTCTGACGAGGTCCCTTGCGACCGTCGGAATAGTTGACCGGGACTAGCTAAAACTAATCGCACGAATTCCGGAGTCACAAGCCATAAGTCAGAACTCGTGCACGCATCTTCCACGCGTCCCTACATCGATCGGCAGATACATTACTATATAATAAGCAGCTTAGAGCCTTTGAGCAATCCCACAAGCGAGCTGTGTAGTATATACTAGCATCGCCATTGCAAGTAGCTAGCAAATATGGCGCTGTTCAGGTGCTTGGCACTAGCGCTCGCCCTTAGCTTCTCTTGCTACCTCTCTACTCCATCCTCAGCTACCTCCGATGGCTTCCTCCAATGCCTCTCGGAGAAGATACCCAGTGAGCTCCTCTTCACGCCGGGCTCCAGTAACTTCACCGATGTGCTGGTGTCAACCATCCGGAATCCCAAGTTCCTCACCAACACCACGGTGAAGCCGATTTGCGTCGTCACGGTGACAGATGCCTCCCACGTGCAGGCCGCTGTCCGGTGCGGCCGCATGAACGGCGTCCGCCTCCGCGTCCGCAGCGGCGGACACGACTACGAGGGCCTGTCGTACCGGTCAGAGCGGCCGGAGGTGTTCGGGGTGGTCGACCTTGCCAAGCTCCGCGCCATCATCGTAAGCACCGACGAGGGGGTGCCGATGGCGTGGGTCGACTCTGGCGCCACCATCGGCGAGCTCTACTACACCATTGCGAAGAACAACCCGGAGGTCGCGTTCCCGGCCGGCGTGTGCCCGACTCTCGGTGTCGGCGGCCACTTCAGAGGCGGTGGGATCGGCATGATGATGCGCAAGTACGGCCTCTCCATCGACAACGTCATCGACGCCAAGCTGGTCAACGCCAATGGCGACCTTCTCGACAGGGTGGCCATGGGGGAGGACCTCTTCTGGGCCATCCGAGGTGGCGGCGGCGAGAGCTTCGGCATCGTTGTGTCATGGAAGGTGGGCCTCGTCAAGGTCCCATCGAAGGTGACAGTGTTCAACATCGTCAAGACGCTTGAGCAGGGCGCCATCGACGTCCTGACCAAGTGGCAAGATGTCGCACCAAACCTACCCAGCGATATCTCCGTCAGGGTCATCGCGCAGGGCCAGCAAGCCATATTCCAGTCCCTGTTCCTCGGCACGTGCGACGAGCTCCTGCCGACCATGACGTCCCGGCTCCCGGAGCTGAACGTGACAAGGTCCGACTGCAGCGAGATGAGCTGGCTGGAGTCAGCGGCGTTCATCAACTTCGGCAACAACGACACGACGGCGCTCCTGAACCGGAGCACAACGAGCGGCTTCTTCAAGAACAAGTCCGACTACGTCCGGCGCGCTATCCCCAAGGGCGCGTGGCAGAAGATCTACTCCTGGTTCGGGATGAACGTCACCGGGCTCATCATCCTGGAGCCGCACGGCGGCTTCATCAGCACCATCCCCGCCGGCGCGACGCCGTACTCTCACCGGAGCGGCGTGTTGTACAACATCCAGTACGTCACGTTATGGTCCGGCAACGACGACGGCTCGACGGCGAAAAGCTGGATCAGCAACTTCTACGACTTCATGGGACAGTACGTGACCAAGAGCCCGAGGGAGGCATACGTGAACTACAGGGATCTGAACATCGGCGAGAACGTTGTGGTCAACGACGTCAGCACGTTCGACAGCGGCAAGGTTTGGGGCGAGAAGTACTTCGGCGGCAACTTCCAGAGGCTCGCGGCAGTGAAGGGGATGGTGGATCCGACCGACTACTTCAGGAACGAGCAGAGCATTCCGCCGTTGCTCCAAAGCAATTAATGGCAAGTCCTTGTTGAATATGTTTTCATGAAAGTTCCGCACGATTTCAACAAATCGAATATGTATTTGTTGCAATAAATCCGTAGAAAACAATTAACTCTTGGCTCCAAGACCGGTTTACTTTATGTTTGGCTTGGACTTGCTTGCATTGGCTGAGTTCAATTTAGGTGTTAAGCCAAGCGAGACTCAAGTTATTATATAGCCCTGAACGTTGCAATGCATCCAAGACGAGAAATGCTTGCACGCTTCCAGGGACAGTGTCACCATGTCAGCCATCATATTGTCATGCTGCACGCGGCGTGGAGCTTCGCTGAGGGCGCCTTCGCGCCTTGTTTTAATCGGCCCAGTTTTAATCAACAGTGAGGAAGCTTCACCGTTGACCTGTTGCTCCTGAGCCATGCCGAGCACACCATGGCCAGCTGGTCATGCCTCAATGGCATGAATGGCCCAGCTCGACATTCATGACGGACATGAAGAAACCGAGCTCCAGCACCGTACCACACCTCTTCTGCCTGCTTGCCGTCAGCGGCGCGATTCCCTCCTCAAGATTCAAATGTTGAGCATCGATATTGCTTGCACGGTGTTTGACAAATAAGTAGTGCCACCGAATGGGGTTAAAGGACTGCCATGGCTTTAAGCATAGAGATAAGCCATTGTTCTGTATCCCGTCACAGACCCTGACCGTGGCTTTGCAAGGCCTTACAAACACTGTGTTATGAATGCTCAGGTATCTGAGCATAACAAATTCATTAGGAACCAAATGCTTCATTATAATATCTATATCTGATTGCAAATGCTTCATAGGTGAATTTCAGTCTCCAGACAGCTTGCCAACTCATCAGTCTTCATAGGTGAATTTCAGTCTTCAGACAGCTTGCCAACTCGTACTTTCAGCAACAAAGTCATAGGCACTACGAACTGCAATTTCATGGTATATGCTTATGTTGTAATACCCTACTTTTCAGAGGCAAAAGAAAAAGAAAAGAACAGAAATAAAATAAATAAATAAACTCGAAAAGAGACAAAAATCGCTCCAAATTTGAACCTTTTTCTAAAGTCCTTACCTTGACATGATTTCCAAAAATAAAATTTCACTAAATAATTGAACCCAGTTTGAATTTGGAATTTTTGGAAAATAAAATATGTGCTCAAGTGCTTGCGTTCATTTAAAAGTTTACTAAAATTTGAAGCTTTTGAATTTACAACAAATAAAATCAAAGTAGAATTAAATCCCAAAGTGATTTACAAATTCTTTTTGAATTTCAAACCTGCACCAAAAATCACATCATACGCATTTCCGTATTTTATTCGATTTGTTTTGAGTGTTTGATCAAACCTTGTTTTTGTTTGAATTTGAAATCTCTTCAAATTCAAATTTTAGAAAAAGAATAAGCCTTTTCTCAGCTTCGCGGGCCGTCTCCTCCTTTTTCCCTCAGCCGGCCCAGTCCGTTTCCCTCCTCTCCTCCTCCTTTTCCTCCCGCGCTGGCCCAGTCCGGCCCAGCTGCAGCCCGTCTCTCCTCCTCTCGCCGACAGGTGGGCCCCACCTGTCGGGACCTTCGTTCCCACGCGGCGCGCCGCCGCGCCCGGCCCCTACCACCGCGCCCGGGCCCCGGCCGCCGACCTCGACCCGCCGCCGCCGCTCCCGTGCCGTGTCGGCCACCGCCTCTCTGTAGCGAACCGACCTTCGCCGCCTACAAAACGAGCCCGCGCCCCGTTCTTCCCCGGCTTTTCTCTCTCTCTCGCACTTGAGCTCCTCACCGGAACCTAGGGTTCCGGCGAGCGACGCCGCAGCGTTTCCCGGCCTCCCCCGCCACCACCGCGCTGCCGGTAAGCTTCACCGCGTCACCCTCTCTCTTCTCCGCCCCTTCTCTCCCTCTCCCGTCGCATGCTCGAGCACCTCACCGAGCTCCGCCGCCCGCCATTCGATCCCCTCGTCGCCGACTCGCCTCCGTGCACCTCCGCCCTGGAAGAAGACCCCAAGTGACCCCACGCGCGCCCCTCTCGCTCCTCCTCCTCTCTTTTCCCTCTTCCCCCGCGTGCGCGCGAGGTTCCCATGCGCACCGCCGCCGCGGCCATCTCCGGCGAGCGCGCGCCGCCGCGTCCGTCGCCCTCGACGTCCACACGTCCCACCACGAGCACGCCCGTCGTGCGTGGAGTACCCGCGGCCCCCCCCCCCCCTCGCCCGGTTCCGGCCACCCAAGCCGCCGCCGGCGCCGATTCCGGCGATCCCCTGCCGTGCGCGCGTCCTTGGTCCACCGTGGACCGGTGGACCGCCGCCCCGCCCCGGTCCACGGGTCCCGTGGACCCATTCCACACCTTTGTCAATTCAAAAATAAATCATCCTCAGATTATGACGTCAGCCAGCGCAATAAAAGGATTTTCCAATTGAAAAATAATTCCGGAAATCCTTGAAAATTCCCAGGGCCTGCAATTTTGCAGATAAGCCCCTGACCTTTTCAATAATGATGTTTAAGACCTACATTTTTACAGAAAAGCACCTAAACTTTTCTGTAATTATGTTTTAACCCCTGTCTATTTACAATCAGACCCCTAAACTTTGTCATAATTACAGATAGGTCCCTGGACGTATTCTGTAATTACACTTAAGCCCTCAAAAACCTTTTTATAATTACAAATTAGCCCTCCAATCTTCAAACACCCATATCTTCTTAATCCGAACTCCGTTTTGGGTGATTCTTGCGCCCATGGGTTCGTGGAATCGCGAAGTACCTCATGGTACTGTTCTTGAAGCCCCACACTAGGTTTAGAAATCTTTACCTCCTAAAACATCTCCCACTCCTTATATCTTTTCTCAGCATATTAAGCCGTACTGGCCCCCCCCCCCGGGGAACATGCACTTATTTTGCAGTTCTGCTTGTGCAACGGGGCTGCGTAATGATGTTCCGTACTGTAGTGCCTGCCTGAGCGATTGCTGCAGCTGTCAAGTGTCAACCATCTTTCACATCTGCAATGGCCACCTTGTGATGCTATTCTGTCTAATATCTTCCACATCTCTCACTCCATCGCTGTATAACCTATCCATTCTTTTACTCGCTATCATTAAACCTAGCAATCATTCGTACCATTCCATTTCCAACCTAGCACCCTTATCTTATCACAAAAGTAATCTCGAACCTAACCTAAGTCAACCCTCGCTCAATCAAACCTGACCTAGCGTCCTCGCCCAACCCCCTTTTGATTTATTGCTCTGCTCTCTTAATTGATTTTTTTTTTATTGGATCTTATTGGAGTTATCTGGTATTTTAATTACCAGCTGCCTTTATTTGAATTTGGCATTTTATTTGCAGCCATGCATTCATATCGCGCATAATCACGTACACACGCTGCATACCATCGCCTGCATTCATGCATGTTCTTTTAATAGAAATAATACAGAAGCTTGCATATTAGATATGCACGCAATCACCATCAATGAAGCATATGCATCTCATCACCTTCACCCCAAGACGTTCACCCAACGAAGACCCTATGCATAACCACACACCCATGTTCATATATTAGAGAAAATAGATAACTAATATTTTGTCTAGGTGAATATGGCCCTTACAAGGCCAGGTATATCACCTATGACATATAACCTGCTCTGCATTAATATGCTGCATCATGCATGGTTAAGTCTCTCGTTCTTCGCGAAGTTTCTTTGGATCTTATTTGGCTTTTCTCGAATCTTTATTTCTTTTGCTCTTTTATTTCTTTTTGCGGTAGTTTATACGTACTGTTTTATGCGCTAGTTTACGCGAGAGTCGAGGAAGAGCCGGAAGAATTCGAAGAGCTGCTGAGGACTTGAAGCGCGAAGACCAACCCAGAGATACAAGCTCCAAGTACGAAGAGCAACTCAGAGAATCAAGCCTCGAGTCAGAGTTTAAAGATTAGGAAAGCGATTTGCAGGCAAGCCCTAACTCCCATTGATCATGCTGAACCCATGATTACAAATGATCCTATTTAGAGCTTGATTTCAATAAAAACCTGCATGGAATTTAAAATGATTTAAATGCTTAGAATGACCTAAGTATTTGTGATTGCCATCCCTTGATAATTGCTTATCCAAATTCCCTTGATAAACCTAGGAATCCACCATCATTAACTCTTTAATGGTGTGTTGGATCAATATGCTGCTTAGGACTCATTCACACCGTGTATTTAATAATCTGACTCACATGCTTTTGCGAAAATGTGTGCGTGCTTGGTGTTGTGTGCGTAAAGCGAAAATGGGTGGGATTAGTAAGTACAACCCATAGTGGGGGTAAGTTTTAGACGGGTGCAAGCGAGGTAGTCCTCAGTGGGGAGGCTATCTCTGGGACGCTACTCCTCGCAGGAGGGTAGCTATTGAAGATGCTTGCATCGGTCGTATAAGGACCGGTTCTTGTGCCGCCTGGCCTAGCAGCAGTGCAACCACGAGGCCCTATTATGGGTAGGGTTTGGAACCACACCCTACCAGTGATCGCCCGGTACCACCAGGAGGCAGGGAGTTGCAACCGGGAGCCAGGAGAGGATCTTGACGAGATTGGCGTCGGGTCTGGCAAGTGAAAGTTGATGGCCATGATATTTATATTGATGTGAAGCCCCTGGTCGCTGATTTTCCGGGGTGGTACCGAGGTGACACTGGGCAGGTACGGGACCATTAGTATCCAGTTTCCGAACCAGTGCACTGGGGAGGACTGGGTACCCTTGTGGGGAAAGTGTACAACCTCTGCAGAGTGTAAGAATCTATCCGGATAGCCGTGTTCCACGGTATTGAACAGTGCGAAAGCCATGGCCACACATGATTAGATTTTTACTGCGTGAGTTATCCTTGGCGTGTGTGTTTTTGGAAAAACGCCGGTTTGGAGCCGTGCGCTGGTTTCCGGCCAGCATAGCATAAAATTGGGAACTGGCGGGAAAGGTTTTATTCTCCCCCAGGGCCAATCAACCCCATTAAATTAATTACCATACCTGACTTAGTTTGCGAACTGGTTTTGTTTTCAAAACCAACCCTTGCATAAAATTGGCTTTCCGCCGATACACTGAACCATCAGCCTCATCCTTGTTTACATCCCTGCATAGTATTTACCCCTTGTGTTAGGGTTTGCTGAGTACATTATGTACTCACGGTTTGCTCGTAACGTTTTTAGTGAGAGAAGCTTCGTAGAAGACGACGGCGATTGGTTTTCGTTCGCACTCAAGTCTGCCTGTAGGCTTGGGCCGTGTTTCCGCTGATTGTCTGCATCACCAATTAGTCGGACGGACGGACTTGGATAGCTCAATATCCTTGTCGACCGCCACTAAAGGTGACATCTCAGGTATTATAATATTTACCTATTCGAAGTATGCTTTTGATTACCATATCTGTGTTCTTGTGCGTACCAGCTACTGATCCAGGGACTGGTACATGATGCACAACATGCTCCAGAAATTGGGGTATGACAGAGTGGTATCAGAGCAATACTTGACTGTAGGACGAAAACCTAGGACTAGTCGCGCTTGAAAGACTATTTTTAAAACTATTTGCAAAATATTCCATATAATCTTCCCAAATTCTATTTAAAAACCCCTCTGCTCTCTCCAACGACAAGAAAAGAAGCTTCAATCCGAAGTGTCTGCGTGCAGAAGCCTCCAGCTCAATGGACAACCACGACTACGTGACCGTAGAAGTGGACGGCATGTCATACCAGGTGTACCGCGCACCAGACATGGTTCCTGAACCCGAAGACAAGGTCAGATCTGCAAAGAATACCAAGTACCAGAAAAAGTGTTACAACTGTCGTGACCCCGGACATCAGTTTTCCGACTGCCCCACGTTTGGATTAGGCAAAGATGAAGAAGATGCAATTGACATGGAAAGAGACCTGCACTCACTCTCAGCAACACTTGGAGATACCCGTGCATCGGTGCAGGAGTGTGAAAGACAAGAAGTATGGAATAATATGGATAACACGCACCTGTCACTAACTCCCATCCTCGGGAGTATAATGGAAAGGTTGAGCAGTTTGGAAGAATCAATGAAGAGTCTTAGCGAGAGAATCATCCGTCCCACACAAGACAAGCCGCCTCAGAACCCCGACAAGAGCTGCAAGCAGAAGAAAAAGAAGAACAAGCAAGCATCAAATCAAGCCACGCAGGAAGAAATCAAGAAGACGAGGCACTGCTATCACTGAAAAGATCCAGACCACATGATAGCCAGTTGCCCTCTCTACAAGCAAGGACCAATCCCTTCCCAGCAGAACCATGAGCATGACCACCCGAACGGCACCAGCCTGCCATCTCAGAAGGCCCGGAAGAAACCACGGACCAACCGGAAGTGTCACATGTGTCGAGAGCAAGGGCACTTTGCAGCGGATTGCCCCGAGGCCCATGAACAAGGAGATAAGGACATCAGTAATGGATGTCAAGGACTATCAACTGGCAAGACCCCACCAACAGACAGCCCTGCCATGTCAGCCAGAATCTTATAAGTAGGTTTCTCATGATGGGTGAAATAAAGTTTTGCTGATCACCCTGCGAGGATGTTATCCTCATATAGGAGCTGTAGTAACCATGCAGAATAATGGTTGTACTTGTAAAGCTCCTAGAATGGATTGAACAAGAACTGTAAGATATTCTATAAGTAACAAAAGGATACCAGTGACGTCCTAATCTAAATATGGATTCAAGTCGCAGTCTGTGCTCGAGAGAGATTGAGTTAAGAAGTGAAAGCTCAAAGAACTCAATGATCATGTGGCACGTACCCAAATAACTTCGAGACAGCAACGCAATAAAGTCTTTTTACCACAGCAATGTGGGCAACAGTTTTCCTTTTAACCGACCAAGTCATATGACCCCTCGATTCTTTTTGGTCAAAGACTATTGGTCGAGTTCCGATGTCAGCAGAAGAAATCGATAGCCTGCATACCCTGAAGCCTTAAGCCTCGATCTTAGCACGCTAACATCATAAAACCACAACACACAAATCGCGTTGTTTGAGTGATTCGAGGGTTTCCGTTGTTTTTGCTCGGTGTTTCTATGTTTGAGTGCTCAAACCAAACATCATAACAACAAGAATCAAAAGATAAGAGCAACTTAATGTCAAATCGTTCCCCAACCTATACCTAAACCCTGCCAAGGCAAAAGCATCACATCAAGGAGATGTCAGCTCAGAGTCCAGCTAATCAGAAGTTTAATCTAACCACAGCAAAGGTCACAGATCAGATGAAAAGTTGCATGAGGCAGCACATAAGGAAAAGACAAGATGACAGACACTGTCAACCCACAACACGTAAGAGAAAGCTTAATCCAGAAAGTGAAACAAAAGACAGTCGAGATGATGACAAAAGGGTTTCAGTCATCACCACCAGTGATCCAGCTCGAATTCAATGGTCGCCTACCAGCCAAACAGCAGAAGCTAGCAGCCACAACCATGGAACCTCCACCGTGAGGGCACCCTGTCAAGAACAAAGCCCACGCCACTTGTCCACGACGATGCTGATAAAGATCTGTTGAATGATTAATGGATACCTCAGAAATATCCCCAAGTGAGACCCGAGAAAGATCGCTGATAGCTTGGATAGAAGTGGAACACGATCCAAGAGAATTAGAAGCTACGCATATGGCAAGCAACATAAGGGCCAGACCCTTAGAAAGAGAACTAGTAAGATATAAGTACTCAGAAGTCTTCCCGACAAACCATCAGCAAGCTACATGACGAAGACCAAGGAGTTTCCTCCACGGGCCAATTTCAGAATACCATGATCAGAAGCCAGTGTCAGAGTAGCGCAGCGGAAGCGTAGTGGGCCCTAACCCACAGCCCAGGATCAAGTGACTGATACAGTCAGTTAAGGGAAAATTCAAGTTTGTCCTTGAGACGGACATAAGGGTCAAATGCCACACACAGAAAGTGTGAGAATGAGACACATCCATGACAGCCTTTCTGTCACTTGTTGTGAACCTCAGCGAAGACGCATGGTATTAGAAGCAAAATACCATAAACCTGCAGCGTCAGATGTTGGCAGAACCAAACAGAATGAGAGCAACACCCTCGAGGACAGTGTTGCATTCCCTCCAGGCTTTCTATGCATATGTCCATGATGACCATACAGTCAAAATCAATCCTCTCATCCGCTTCCCTTTTAGCGGCAGACTTCGAGAGTGATTGCATTCACATCAGTAATACGCAGTCAGTTGCTGCAAAAGCTGAAGCATTGGAGCTTTTTAGCGTGAGAAATCAACTAACTAGTTCCCACAGTGGAAAGGTGAATCTGGAGCTAAGTAACTACAGATTGCTAGCTCTGAAGCATATGTCTTCCAGAATCATATTAAGGAAGAGTCTGCTAACCAGCTGGCAATGTTTGTGCCATGTTCACTCCCATACCCTGCTGTAGTCAAGTCAATGCCCTCTTGGACAATCCCTCAAATAGCCCAAGGTGCATTACCAGCTAATTTAACCTGTCAAGAGGACAAACATCTGGTTAGGGACAGTGCTGTTCTAAAGCTGAATCTTGACAGAGAGTCTGTTCCCGACTCATTCTCGAATCTAGTGTCCTGTAAGATGGGATGTCAGGACTGTGATTCCACCATGATAAACAAAGAAAGTGTCAGCACACCAGACCAGAAACAGTGGTTCAGACCACAGGAGAGACTTATGAAGACAACCAACATGTTGCACCCTGCATGGATCAGAGTACTCAGAATCATCAGCCCTTCACAGGAAAGGTTGAGAAGCCAGCTAACAACCTCGCCCCGAGCAGTGCTCCGAGATGACCAGAGTTCAAGGCAACCGTGCAGAATCAGCCAGCGAGCCCCAAGTGAAAATCCTTTAAGTGGGGTAGGATTTTCAGTCAGTGAGCCCTAATAACAATAATAATAATAAAACAAAACCCTGAAAATCGAATCCTTAAGCCTGTCTTCCCGTGGCGAAGCAATCAACGAGGGAGATCAACCGAAGCAAGTAACAAGCTCGGCCCATCCACAAGCTTTGCAATGAGAAGAATCTTCTATCAAGACTCGAGTGTTACGACAGTCAAGTTCGAAGACCCAAGTGAAGACCTGCTCCACCCAGAAGACCTTTTCAAATCTCGAGGACGAGATTTCTTTTAAGTGGGGTAGATCTGTAATACCCTACTTTTCAGAGGCAAAAGAAAAAGAAAAGAACAGAAATAAAATAAATAAATAAACTCGAAAAGAGACAAAAATCGCTCCAAATTTGAACCTTTTTTTCTAAAGTCCTTACCTTGACATGATTTCCAAAAATAAAATTTCACTAAATAATTGAACCCAGTTTGAATTTGGAATTTTTGGAAAATAAAATATGTGCTCAAGTGCTTGCGTTCATTTAAAAGTTTACTAAAATTTGAAGCTTTTGAATTTACAACAAATAAAATCAAAGTAGAATTAAATCCCAAAGTGATTTACAAATTCTTTTTGAATTTCAAACCTGCACCAAAAATCACATCATACGCATTTCCGTATTTTATTCGATTTGTTTTGAGTGTTTGATCAAACCTTGTTTTTGTTTGAATTTGAAATCTCTTCAAATTCAAATTTTAGAAAAAGAATAAGCCTTTTCTCAGCTTCGCGGGCCGTCTCCTCATTTTTCCCTCAGCCGGCCCAGTCCGTTTCCCTCCTCTCCTCCTCCTTTTCCTCCCGCGCTGGCCCAGTCCGGCCCAGCTGCAGCCCGTCTCTCCTCCTCTCGCCGACAGGTGGGCCCCACCTGTCGGGACCTTCGTTCCCACGCGGCGCGCCGCCGCGCCCGGCCCCTACCACCGCGCCCGGGCCCCGGCCGCCGACCTCGACCCGCCGCCGCCGCTCCCGTGCCGTGTCGGCCACCGCCTCTCTGTAGCGAACCGACCTTCGCCGCCTACAAAACGAGCCCGCGCCCCGTTCTTCCCCGGCTTTTCTCTCTCTCGCACTTGAGCTCCTCACCGGAACCTAGGGTTCCGGCGAGCGACGCCGCAGCGTTTCCCGGCCTCCCCCGCCACCACCGCGCTGCCGGTAAGCTTCACCGTGTCACCCTCTCTCTTCTCCGCCCCTTCTCTCCCTCTCCCGTCGCATGCTCGAGCACCTCACCGAGCTCCGCCGCCCGCCATTCGATCCCCTCGTCGCCGACTCGCCTCCGTGCACCTCCGCCCTGGAAGAAGACCCCAAGTGACCCCACGCGCGCCCCTCTCGCTCCTCCTCCTCTCTTTTCCCTCTTCCCCCGCGTGCGCGCGAGGTTCCCATGCGCACCGCCGCCGCGGCCATCTCCGGCGAGCGCGCGCCGCCGCGTCCGTCGCCCTCGACGTCCACACGTCCCACCACGAGCACGCCCGTCGTGCGTGGAGTACCCGCGGCCCCCCCTCGCCCGGTTCCGGCCACCCAAGCCGCCGCCGGCGCCGATTCCGGCGATCCCCTGCCGTGCGCGCGTCCTTGGTCCACCGTGGACCGGTGGACCGCCGCCCCGCCCCGGTCCACGGGTCCCGTGGACCCATTCCACACCTTTGTCAATTCAAAAATAAATCATCCTCAGATTATGACGTCAGCCAGCGCAATAAAAGGATTTTCCAATTGAAAAATAATTCCGGAAATCCTTGAAAATTCCCAGGGCCTGCAATTTTGCAGATAAGCCCCTGACCTTTTCAATAATGATGTTTAAGACCTGCATTTTTACAGAAAAGCACCTAAACTTTTCTGTAATTATGTTTCAACCCCTGTCTATTTACACTCAGACCCCTAAACTTTGTCATAATTACAGATAGGTCCCTGGACGTATTTTGTAATTACACTTAAGCCCTCAAAAACATTTTTATAATTACAAATTAGCCCTCCAATCTTCAAACACCCATATCTTCTTAATCCGAACTCCGTTTTGGGTGATTCTTGCGCCCATGGGTTCGTGGAATCGCGAAGTACCTCATGGTACTGTTCTTGAAGCCCCACACTAGGTTTAGAAATCTTTACCTCCTAAAACATCTCCCACTCCTTATATCTTTTCTCAGCATATTAAGCCGTACTGGCCCCCCCCGGGGAACATGCACTTATTTTGCAGTTCTGCTTGTGCAACGGGGCTGCGTAATGATGTTCCGTACTGTAGTGCCTGCCTGAGCGATTGCTGCAGCTGTCAAGTGTCAACCATCTTTCACATCTGCAATGGCCACCTTGTGATGCTATTCTGTCTAATATCTTCCACATCTCTCACTCCATCGCTGTATAACCTATCCATTCTTTTACTCGCTATCATTAAACCTAGCAATCATTCGTACCATTCCATTTCCAACCTAGCACCCTTATCTTATCACAAAAGTAATCTCGAACCTAACCTAAGTCAACCCTCGCTCAATCAAACCTGACCTAGCGTCCTCGCCCAACCCCCTTTTGATTTATTGCTCTGCTCTCTTAATTGATTTTTTTTTTTTTTTTGGATCTTATTGGAGTTATCTGGTATTTTAATTACCAGCTGCCTTTATTTGAATTTGGCATTTTATTTGCAGCCATGCATTCATATCGCGCATAATCACGTACACACGCTGCATACCATCGCCTGCATTCATGCATGTTCTTTTAATAGAAATAATACAGAAGCTTGCATATTAGATATGCACGCAATCACCATCAATGAAGCATATGCATCTCATCACCTTCACCCCAAGACGTTCACCCAACGAAGACCCTATGCATAACCACACACCCATGTTCATATATTAGAGAAAATAGATAACTAATATTTTGTCTAGGTGAATATGGCCCTTACAAGGCCAGGTATATCACCTATGACATATAACCTGCTCTGCATTAATATGCTGCATCATGCATGGTTAAGTCTCTCGTTCTTCGCGAAGTTTCTTTGGATCTTATTTGGCTTTTCTCGAATCTTTATTTCTTTTGCTCTTTTATTTCTTTTTGCGGTAGTTTATACGTACTGTTTTATGCGCTAGTTTACGCGAGAGTCGCGGAAGAGCCGGAAGAATTCGAAGAGCTGCTGAGGACTTGAAGCGCGAAGACCAACCCAGAGATACAAGCTCCAAGTACGAAGAGCAACTCAGAGAATCAAGCCTCGAGTCAGAGTTTAAAGATTAGGAAAGCGATTTGCAGGCAAGCCCTAACTCCCATTGATCATGCTGAACCCATGATTACAAATGATCCTATTTAGAGCTTGAATTCAAATGAAACCTGCATGGATTTTAAAATGATTTAAATGCTTAGAATGACCTAAGTACTTGTTGATTGCCATTCCTTGATGTTGCTTATCCTAAATTCCTTGATAAACCTAGGAACCACCATCATTAATTCTTAATGATGTGTTGGATCAATATGCTGCTTAGGATTCATACACCGGGTATTTAATAATCTGATTCACATGTTTTTGTGAAAATGTGTGAGTGCTTGGTGTTGTGTGCGTAAAGTGAAAACGGGTGGGATTAGTAAGTGCAACCCATAGTGGGGGTATGTTTCAGACGGGTGCAAGCGAGGTAGTCCTCAGTGGGGAGGCTATCTCTGGGACGCTACTCCTCGCAGGAGGGTAGCTATTGAAGATGCTTGCATCGGTCGTATAAGGACCGGTTCTTGTGCCGCCTGGCCTAGCAGCAGTGCAACCACGAGGCCCTATTATGGGTAGGGTTTGGAACCACACCCTACCAGTGATCGCCCGGTACCACCAGGAGGCAGGGAGTTGCAACCGGGAGCCAGGAGAGGATCTTGACGAGGTTGGCGTCGGGTCTGGCAAGTGAAAGTTGATGGCCATGATATTTATTTTGATGTGAAGCCCCTGGTCGCTGATTTTCCGGGGTGGTACCGAGGTGACACTGGGCAGGTACGGGACCATTAGTATCCAGTTTCCGAACCAGTGCACTGGGGAGGACTGGGTACCCTTGTGGGGAAAGTGTACAACCTCTGCAGAGTGTAAGAATCTATCCGGATAGCCGTGTTCCACGGTATTGGGCAACGCGAAAGCCATGGCCACACAATGATTAGATTTTCTGCGTGAGTTTTCCTTGGCGTGTGTGTTTTTTTTGGAAAAACGCCGGTTTGGAGCCGTGCGCTGGTTTCCGGCCAGCATAGCATAAAATTTGGGAACTGGCGGGAAAGGTTTTATTCTCCCCCAGGGCCAATCAACCCCATTAAGTTAATTACCATACCTGACTTAGTTTGCGAACTGGTTTTGTTTTCAAAACCAACCCTTGCATAAAATTGGCTTTCCGTCGATACACTGAACCATCAGCCTCATCCTTGTTTACATCCCTGCATACTATTTACCCCTTGCTTTAGGGTTTGCTGAGTACATTATGTACTCACGGGTTTGTCCGTAATGTTTTTAGTGAGAGAAGCCCCGTAGAAGACGACGGCGTTTGGTTTTCGTTCGCACTCAAGTCTGCCTGTAGGCTTGGGCCGTGTTTCCGCTGATTGTCTGCTTCACCAATAGTCGGACGGACGGACTTGGATAGCTCTATATCCTTGTCGAACCGCCACTAAAGGTGACATCTCAGGTATTATAATATTTACCTATACGAAGTATGCTTTTGATTACCATATCTGTGTTCTTGTGCGTACCAGCTACTGATCCAGGGACTGGTACATGATGCACAACATGCTCCAGAAATTGGGGTATGACAACTTGAAAGTAAGGATC